>OU744722.1:61847381-62447381 GCA_916613615.1 Steromphala cineraria | reverse complement strand
AATTAAAATGTGTATGAATTTAACATAGTGAGAACTGATTATTTACTACATAATGTTTATCGTGTAATTAATTTGTTATGTTTGTTAACTTTTCTATGTCTAATATATCTTATTACAAAGATTAAATTTCCTTTTAAAAGAAAGGTATAAGAATGGTTGGCATAGTTAAACCTACAGGTCATGATAAGGTCTATAAACTTAGCTTATACAAACAAAAATTAATTTTCCTTTTAAAAGTAAAGTTATGTAGGTTGGCATAGTTAAAGCAATAGGTAATGATTGATACCAATAAAATAGAGTTGAGTAGAATATGTGAGTGGATTTTATATAAACTCGACATGCCAACATATCACAATGTGAAACATTGCAAATACATCATCCATTATTAACAAATTTTAGTGGTTTAGATGAACAAATATAGACATACAGAGTTTTTAAAAAAGAAAAGATTGAAGCACAAATTGAAATCTCCGCTTTTCTTTTTAAAATCCAGGATATTGTATATATTTTTCTAAAAACAGAAATTTTCCAATAATCGAAATGAACCAAAAGAAATACAGTTAGATACAAGAATGATTCTTGATGTTGTTGAAGATGAACTTAATATATTCTTAACACGTGTGGTATCCCTCGATGCGAGTCTTTAATTGAAAAAGACCTCAAGTCAATGTCGAAGACGTTCCTAGAAATTTGATTTAAATATGAAAAACATCTTGATGTGTGAACACGATAGGAGTTGAAATTGTGAGCAAATGACATGAAGATCACATGCTGAAGAGAAGCAGCGGATGCAAATTACTATAGAACTGAAGCCTTTGAATGAAATGCTTAATCATCCCATCCCGGATTAAAAAAAAAGCCTTTGAATGAAATGCTTAATCATCCCATCCGGTATAAAAGATTTGGCTAGATATGAAGCAAGATAGATCGTAAAATCAGCAGAAGGAACTGTGTTTTCATCAACGATACAAATAGAAATTCAAATTTAACATCGAACTTAACATAATGATAATCCAGGTTAGTAAAACTGACAATTTTAAAAAAAGGACATCATAACATATATTAAATTTTGTGATGCGCAAATACCGTGATAATGTGTCATATCATAATGTTTTGTTAGTTTCCATCATTTGAATGTAACTTATTTTTCAAAACAAATGTGAAAAAATTTCATTAATTCCCAAAGCACTAAAATTGTCAAAAGACGCAGTAAAATTATCAAATCAATCACACATCTTTTATTTCTTGATAGAAAGACACAAATGCTCATTTTATTTTGTCAGTCTTTCTCCCGTTCTAAATGTGTATTTGTATATATATATATATATATTGTTTATGAAAATACATGATCTTGTATAACCAAGGTGGTTTTATGAGAACAAACAATTCAATGCAACTATAAACTGTGTTTTAGTATTGCAGGATAACAAGTTAAATTTATTTGAGGATGGTATTTCAGTGTGCCTTATTCAAAATTTACAGATCCTGTTCTTATAAACATTATTCTGCTGTGTATATATGTGTCCATCACTTTTGATGGTGACAAAAACAATGAATGAAGGCATTTTATTTGTTACAAAATGACCCTAGTCGCAGTAGCATCGACCCATTAAAAGGAATTGCTTTGAATAACTGATTAAATCCGTGCATGTTTTTTCATAGTTTGCAAGATGTAAAAGACCATCCATTAGCGTCTGAAGTAAAATGTTACGCATTAAGCTGTTATTAGTGTGAAACAAGTGTTAATGTACTTTTTGTGACCTGGTACACAAGCACCAAACCAAAATGTGCCAAAAAGGCAATTTCAGCGTCTTCCCTTTGAAAATAACTTTTTAATGTGAAAAGTGTCGGCACAGGTGACAGTCTGCATGAATCATGAATCTCATTGGCAATTATCTCGATGCCACGGAAACCTTAATTTCAAACAACTAGAAACAGTGACAAATGTTTCTTGCTCCTTGCTATCTATTATTTTCCAGATTTACATGTCTTTCAACCGGATGTTATGAGAGTTGTCCGGACGTATTGACGGGTTGAATGGTAATACGAGAATATGGGAAATACTAATTCTAAAATCTAGTTTTTCTTGTTAGTCCGATTTCCGAATTGCAGCAGGAAAAAACTACAGGAAATCAAACCAATTGGATGTTGAATGGAAGATAAATTGCCTTTCTTGATGACTACCACAATTTCTTAAAAGTGAAATAGAAAGTATATATGTTCATTACTCACAGTTGTCTAGAGTAACAAAGGCAACCCGTTTTGAGGAGACTAGTATACAATAAAGTGGTTTCAAGATTACTCTACACTACACTCTAATGGTACTCAAGAAACATTACTTACATTGTGATGAGCAACCACGTTAGATGATTGTTCTTAAAGTCATATGCAGATTCTAAGGCAATATAATTCAAAGGTTACATCCGTTTTACATATAGTTTGTTCTTATCATCCCACAGCTGTGGGAGCGGCTCGTTTCTTAAACAAATTGGGAATTGTGAATTTTAAAAACTGTAAACTGCTCACAGCGACATTAATATCAAATTGCTGTTGTTATCAAATTAGTTAGTTTCATCATACACATATTTTGTATATATTTAATGCATTTTTTAGATGATTTCGAATATAAAATACTCTTGTTAGCTATTTTGTGTGATAAGGTTGTAATCATGCTCGTATGTTTTGGGATTGTAAATATCATGGATTGTGTATACCAAACATTTTTCTGGTCTGAAAGGAAAAATACCAGTGTTCGTTCTTAAACAGGATACGAATCATCTCTTACATAATAACTTTACTTATGAGTGATCTTAATTACATAATGTTATTATAATCGCCCTCAAAAGATCTCACTTTGAACATTGTGCTTACTTTAAACAGTTCCTGTTTTTAAAAATATATCTGCAATGGCAATTCCTTTAAAGACAACAATTACTTTGTGTAGTGAGTCCACTTCAGGTTTGTTTTGTACAAGAAAAAAGATTGTATATTGGAATATAACAGTAACTGATCATTGGAATACACTAGTACTCAGTAGTTTAATGTCTTAAGACCTTTTTTCCACTTCTTTGTAAATACTTGAAAAGTTTGTTTTGGACATAAATGAAGAAAGAAAAAACACAAGAAGGTGCAGATGTGTCTTTTATTTTCAAACAATTGGTACTTTTGTATGGCTGATTATATTGAACTGTAACCTACAATTCAGATTTGTTGTTTTACAGTAGCTAGAATTTACAATCAATTGAAGGAAAGCAATTATTTTCAGCCCAATTAAACAAGCAAAATAACTCATGTTTGAATTTATTAGAGACGTTTCAATATTGTTCATTTGTAAACCATGGTATTAGATTTGGACTTTCAATCCTCATTGAAATTTAGGGAGAACTGTTGTCATTAAACTGCTTCATGAATCCTGTTAAAATTGACTATGAATCAACTATGTTAGCAAGCAGATATAATAAAGCAATAGATGCAATAAACTTTAAACGTTTCTTAGCACTTGCATTGAAAGCAAGAGGTGATTGATAGCATTTATTGATAGAGTTAGTCAATTTTTAACATCCTATTCTAAGCAAAGATGAATTAGCTTAGAGAAAGTGTAAGTTTAATGTTAATAGTTTAGATAAAAATATAAACGTCTAGCACTTAAAGAAGCTTGTCAATGATGTTACCTAGTAACGTTTGCTTAAACACATGTTTAAACAACGTTGCTATATAGACAAAAACTTCATTTGATTAAGAAAGTTTGTATCGATTTCTTGATTGATTTGAACAACTTTTAGACAAGAATTAAGTTTATTCAATCTTTAATCATACATAACTTAAATATGTGATACCATTAGGGTTTTTTCTTGCTAAATTCCATATATTTCAATATCAGTTCCATGGTTTCCACATTCTTACTTTCAACATAGAACCACAATAGGTTAAATATTGAAAGTCTAATCTGTATAAAATAATAACTATTCAAATACGAAATAGTAGTCAGCACCTCTGTTTGACAACATGTTACTGTAGATATGACCCTGTTATGTAGATCAACACGAAAGTTGACTATCAAAATAGACATTTGATTTGGTTGTTGACATTAGTGGGAAAGCGTTGAGAGTGCGTGTTATCTTAACCATCTATTAGTCACATATGTCTCTCAGCACTTAAAAGGAATGGCTTTGATTGATTGAGTGAAGTGAGAAAGTGGTTTGATTCTGTGCTTGAAGATCGAGGAGGTTACGCATTATATATCCAGCAAATAGAGAGCACTAATATAAGGAATGATTCTGGGAAAATTCCGGTTTTGTGTTCAACACACATTTGTTTTGTTTTTTTATTTTGTTTACATTATTGAATTTTCGTTGATTATTTTTGTGTGTGTTTAATTTAGATGATAATATGTAGACTTAATATTAAAATGAACCACATCGCAAAAACATTGCCCACAATTTATTTCACTTTTAGAAACCAAATGTAAAGGATTTTTTAGGACTAAAGAGCTTCTGTTTTAAACTGTTTTATCAGATGATAGGCATTATGGTTCTTATAATATTTTCTAAAAGCCTTTCCTTAGGAAGATCCTACTCGCATTTATTGGGTGATCAAGTTTTTTTGTACTATACCGTATCTACTTTACAAATGATATCTTGATCGATATGTAGGTTGATCGATTCAATCATGAAGAAGCCCTGACTCACTGTTTTTAAAGATTGAGGACGTTAAGCAACGTTATCAGCTAACTGAAATATTAAGTACTTAGTTTATATTTGAGCTTTTACTCTTTTTGGTTTTGGTAAAAAAAAGTTTTTATTTCCTTTTTTTACAAATACACAAGACCCAAACAAAAACTTGCCTGAAAGGCAATCCCAGCTCTTCCTTTTGAATGGTTTAATGCGAAAGTGCTGGTACAACTGACAGACTACATACATCATTAATCCCTTTTTCACAAATATATCAATGTCATGGAAACGTTCCCTTTGTATTCTATCATATTCCAAAATTTAATATGTCCTTCTTTTGGATTTTGTTTTCTTGACCTATCCTTTAAAATCATGGATTAAGGGTGAATACAGAAACAAAACAAAAGTTAATTCTACACTCAAGCTTTTCTTGTTGATCCGATGTTAAATTGTAGCAGGGAAAAATAAAGAACAAAAACTATGTCACCAATTATATCAACGCTTGACTGGTTTACTAATAGTTTCGAAGGGTGTGTAACGTGCTGAGATGCCAAATTCAGATATTCAGGAAGTGGTAAAACTTGAATAAGTGTCGTGTTAAGTAACACTTATGACACAGAAGACAAACCTTGTCATATGCAGATTCTAAGGCAATATAATTCAAAGGTTACATCCGTTTTACATATAGTTTGTTCTTATCATCCCACAGCTGTGGGAGC
Organism: Steromphala cineraria; assembly: GCA_916613615.1. Classification (NCBI taxonomy): domain Eukaryota; kingdom Metazoa; phylum Mollusca; class Gastropoda; order Trochida; family Trochidae; genus Steromphala; species Steromphala cineraria. Next base: position 62,441,992 of record OU744722.1, on the reverse strand, counting down.
GGCTCGTTTCTTAAACAAATTGGGAATTGTGAATTTTAAAAACTGTAAACTGCTCACAGCGACATTAATATCAAATTGCTGTTGTTATCAAATTAGTTAGTTTCATCATACACATATTTTGTATATATTTAATGCATTTTTTAGATGATTTCGAATATAAAATACTCTTGTTAGCTATTTTGTGTGATAAGGTTGTAATCGTGCTCGTATGTTTTGGGATTGTAAATATCATGGATTGTGTATACCAAACATTTTTCTGGTCTGAAAGGAAAAATACCAGTGTTCGTTCTTAAACAGGATACGAATCATCTCTTACATAATAACTTTACTTATGAGTGATCTTAATTACATAATGTTATTATAATCGCCCTCAAAAGATCTCACTTTGAACATTGTGCTTACTTTAAACAGTTCCTGTTTTTAAAAATATATCTGCAATGGCAATTCCTTTAAAGACAACAATTACTTTGTGTAGTGAGTCCACTTCAGGTTTGTTTTGTACAAGAAAAAAGATTGTATATTGGAATATAACAGTAACTGATCATTGGAATACACTAGTACTCAGTAGTTTAATGTCTTAAGACCTTTTTTCCACTTCTTTGTAAATACTTGAAAAGTTTGTTTTGGACATAAATGAAGAAAGAAAAAACACAAGAAGGTGCAGATGTGTCTTTTATTTTCAAACAATTGGTACTTTTGTATGGCTGATTATATTGAACTGTAACCTACAATTCAGATTTGTTGTTTTACAGTAGCTAGAATTTACAATCAATTGAAGGAAAGCAATTATTTTCAGCCCAATTAAACAAGCAAAATAACTCATGTTTGAATTTATTAGAGACGTTTCAATATTGTTCATTTGTAAACCATGGTATTAGATTTGGACTTTCAATCCTCATTGAAATTTAGGGAGAACTGTTGTCATTAAACTGCTTCATGAATCCTGTTAAAATTGACTATGAATCAACTATGTTAGCAAGCAGATATAATAAAGCAATAGATGCAATAAACTTTAAACGTTTCTTAGCACTTGCATTGAAAGCAAGAGGTGATTGATAGCATTTATTGATAGAGTTAGTCAATTTTTAACATCCTATTCTAAGCAAAGATGAATTAGCTTAGAGAAAGTGTAAGTTTAATGTTAATAGTTTAGATAAAAATATAAACGTCTAGCACTTAAAGAAGCTTGTCAATGATGTTACCTAGTAACGTTTGCTTAAACACATGTTTAAACAACGTTGCTATATAGACAAAAACTTCATTTGATTAAGAAAGTTTGTATCGATTTCTTGATTGATTTGAACAACTTTTAGACAAGAATTAAGTTTATTCAATCTTTAATCATACATAACTTAAATATGTGATACCATTAGGGTTTTTTCTTGCTAAATTCCATATATTTCAATATCAGTTCCATGGTTTCCACATTCTTACTTTCAACATAGAACCACAATAGGTTAAATATTGAAAGTCTAATCTGTATAAAATAATAACTATTCAAATACGAAATAGTAGTCAGCACCTCTGTTTGACAACATGTTACTGTAGATATGACCCTGTTATGTAGATCAACACGAAAGTTGACTATCAAAATAGACATTTGATTTGGTTGTTGACATTAGTGGGAAAGCGTTGAGAGTGCGTGTTATCTTAACCATCTATTAGTCACATATGTCTCTCAGCACTTAAAAGGAATGGCTTTGATTGATTGAGTGAAGTGAGAAAGTGGTTTGATTCTGTGCTTGAAGATCGAGGAGGTTACGCATTATATATCCAGCAAATAGAGAGCACTAATATAAGGAATGATTCTGGGAAAATTCCGGTTTTGTGTTCAACACACATTTGTTTTGTTTTTTTATTTTGTTTACATTATTGAATTTTCGTTGATTATTTTTGTGTGTGTTTAATTTAGATGATAATATGTAGACTTAATATTAAAATGAACCACATCGCAAAAACATTGCCCACAATTTATTTCACTTTTAGAAACCAAATGTAAAGGATTTTTTAGGACTAAAGAGCTTCTGTTTTAAACTGTTTTATCAGATGATAGGCATTATGGTTCTTATAATATTTTCTAAAAGCCTTTCCTTAGGAAGATCCTACTCGCATTTATTGGGTGATCAAGTTTTTTTGTACTATACCGTATCTACTTTACAAATGATATCTTGATCGATATGTAGGTTGATCGATTCAATCATGAAGAAGCCCTGACTCACTGTTTTTAAAGATTGAGGACGTTAAGCAACGTTATCAGCTAACTGAAATATTAAGTACTTAGTTTATATTTGAGCTTTTACTCTTTTTGGTTTTGGTAAAAAAAAGTTTTTATTTCCTTTTTTTACAAATACACAAGACCCAAACAAAAACTTGCCTGAAAGGCAATCCCAGCTCTTCCTTTTGAATGGTTTAATGCGAAAGTGCTGGTACAACTGACAGACTACATACATCATTAATCCCTTTTTCACAAATATATCAATGTCATGGAAACGTTCCCTTTGTATTCTATCATATTCCAAAATTTAATATGTCCTTCTTTTGGATTTTGTTTTCTTGACCTATCCTTTAAAATCATGGATTAAGGGTGAATACAGAAACAAAACAAAAGTTAATTCTACACTCAAGCTTTTCTTGTTGATCCGATGTTAAATTGTAGCAGGGAAAAATAAAGAACAAAAACTATGTCACCAATTATATCAACGCTTGACTGGTTTACTAATAGTTTCGAAGGGTGTGTAACGTGCTGAGATGCCAAATTCAGATATTCAGGAAGTGGTAAAACTTGAATAAGTGTCGTGTTAAGTAACACTTATGACACAGAAGACAAACCTTGAGCTACGGTAGATTGATGTCTGTAGGTTATTAAGAAACACGGGAATATATCATTTTACAATAAAACCACTGAATATTTCGAATAGGAAAAATATTTTATACAGACAAAACAGCCAACTTATCTTATCTTGATATAAATGCAAAATCACTCTAAACAAAATTTGATAACACCATGTCGATGACAACCGTTCCCGCAGGATACATATCCCATTTCATATATAGAATAAAAATATTGATGCAGCTCATGTCTTGATTTGGAAGGATAAGATCAAATACGAACTCTGTAGATAGACACACTTAGAGAACATTGTGTTGCTGTAGGATATTTACACTGTACAAATTACATCATACATGTAGAAGGATATTGATGGAAATTGGATCTTTAGATTTTTTATTTGTATATGCCAACAGTGCCTTCAGGTACGTAGACATTTGTCTGCATTTTCAATAAGTTGGTTTTTAAAGACGAGTGTTGATTAAGTTGACACACATTCCATAAAAGAGGTCAAGTTGGCATTGCAATTTGCTTTTAACACGATTTCAACAAAGTTTTACTGACCACAGTTCATAGCATCTAAACTGGTTTGAGTTTACCTTAATTGTTTATCGTCGAATAATTCATGAAAATGAAAATATTTAAACTTATTATAAATTCCATACTAAAACTGAACGATTGCAATTGGTTAATTAAAGTATGGACGAGTCTGATTCTCTGTTGAAAGACCGAGTAGTCAAAGAGTTGTCCATCATCGTCTTCAATTAAACTGTTGAATTGGAATTAAGTTCTTAATGCCATATATACTATTTATCAAGTGTTGTATGATTTTGTGAAGATCGCGATCAAACGACATCGTGTTATCTTAAAAGATAAGAAAGCTTTTCTGGCCACCTCAGTCTAATCTCTGGAAATAGCCTGATCATGTGCAAGAATTATCATTATTAAGTCAACTTAAAATAGTATTGCTAAAGCATATTTCTACCCTATATTTCCGTAATTTCTTCATAAGTTGCATTTCATCTTCACTTTTACATCATCACCATAATCTGTATGAGGAAACTTTAAAAATTACATCTGAGAAAACTTAAATCAGGGTTTGTGATATATGAAACATTTTATCTTTTAAAGAATGTGTAACAAGTGTAAAAACATTTATCTGTCAGGAGGATTATGATCAAAGATAACATATAACCACATAGGAGAGGATGGTTTCTGTAGCCTATCGGGCTATTGTAATGATTATCGTTGTGCATAAAAGCAAAAAAATGAACTACATTTAATATCTATAAAGTTAGATCATAATATCAATGTTAAATACAAATATATCGGAAATGCATTTAGTCATTTAAAACTGTTTTGATCTGCTATATTATTAAAGGTTCATCTTGTTTCTATTTATCAGGTTTAATGTCGACAAAACAAAATTGTTAAAGTTATATACCATACACGTACATCAGTACCTCTGTTGGCTTTTTAGGCACGCCAGACAACATCAAAAGATTTGAATGATGAATGAAACTGCATCACGGTGGAAGCATTAGATCAAACTCAGTCGATAATGACAATTACCTGAGGGTATATATCGAATTACTTTTAGCATGTTCAAATATTAATGTAACTCATGTCTTGAGTAGGAAGCGTGGAATCAAATATTTTCAGAGTGCCTTCTGTTCATGATAACTCGTAAAGAATATTTTTCTGCTGCAGGGTGTTTGAACTGTACTAATTGCATTGAAGAGCGTTCTATAAAGGGTTACAGATAATAGCATTTGTAAATATGCTATTGCAAAAACTGCACTGATTTATTTGTATTAGCAAGTCTATTTTGTTTTGACCAATCTTGGTTGAGTGGAAACAAGTCAAAGTAAAGAAAAAATTGCATTACAGTGTATCAGGAATAAATAGCATCTCGTAAAATTTAATGAAAATGAAGAAGTGCCATGGTTAAATGTCGGTCAGAACGTTGTTTCAGGAGTGAAGTAGCTATACGTAAAGATCAAAACATTATTTTTCACATGTGAAAAGTCCTTTCAAATATGTGCATACATTATTGTGATATTACAACTATCACAATAAGATGTCATGCTTTGGTAATTGCAATTTTGAAGATGATTTGCAATAACCTTTATATGCATGTATGTACACATTGTTTTCATAAGTTGTTGAAGGATCGGTACGGTCTTAGCAGATTTGAAGTAAGACTATCACTAACTTGTCCCCAGTAAGTTATGAAATGATCCTCTAGAATAATAAATAGTTGTTTCTATGCTGGTGCTTTGTTATAACTATCATTTAAACGATCTCTCTAGCATGTAAGACATCTACTTACGAGGATTAGCTTAAGACAAAATCGTATATGCTTGAGACAAATTTGGCTACTACAGGTATATTAAGGAAATTGTGGGCTGTTTAATAGTGTCTTCTATCCAACATATTGTTATTTTTTATCAACTTGTAGCTTCTGTGCTATGTAAAGTGCTCTCTGGAATTAAACTAATTTATTGATGTATTTGTTAAGATAAAATGCTGTTACCATTTGACTTTGGGGAAACATTTCGATTTGATGAATGAACAAAGGTAAAATTAAACAAAAGAATGGTAAGTATTTAGGAACCCTAAGGAAGGACCCGTTTTCACTTTCAATGTAGAAACACAAGCACTTTATAGACTTTTAGTTTCATATTGAACAATAAGGATGATGTGTCGACAGTATGAAGGTTTCATAAAATAAGGCAATAGAAATATTGATTGACTACAAAATTTTACAACAAATATATAATTTCCTAGTGGACATCAGAGGACATTACATTCATTTTCACTACAGTAGTTGCCAATATTTTGAGTGGAATCTTATTACCGTTTTACATAACTACTAACTAAAAAAATGCTTTTCTAACAGTTGTAATTATTTGATAAAACAATAATCCAAAATCTTAGGTTTACTGATACATATCTTAACATTAATAACAAAACATAGATCCACAATGGTATCACATTCATCAAACAGATACCAAAATCTCAAATGTGTCCTTACAGTGGACACTAATAGCAAACTCCATAGATTAAACCTTAATCCTTCCACATGTGATTTATCTCAGAATTTCTATTCGTGATTACAGGCTATTTCAAGGTTGCGACCCAGACCATCAGGCCAGACAACTTAATCTTGGGCAGACAGGACTGAGTGGTTACTGAGTAGTTTGGTGCGTTGTTACCTGAAATAGGAAAATCCAAGAAATCCAACAAATATTAATAAAATACATCTAAATTACAAAGGAGTAGCAGCATTTAAAACATATTACTATATAATGCTCTAGCCATAAGATAGTTGTTGATCATGGCAACCTTATGCAATATAATTTTAAGATTTAAGGTTTTTTCCAAGTTCAACATGTACAAATGTGGCACCACAACGATGTATTGATTTAATTGAAATATCAGCCTTCAATTAAAGGTATATGTTTTTCTTGTTGAAAAAAATCGGGATTCTTATTTATAAGTTTTAAAGACAGATTTTAAAGTATCAACATCAATGATACATGTTTGATCATTTGATTACCATGTTTATGAAAATAACCATTTACGACAAATGTAGATAGCCCTCTTGTTTGACAACAAATGTTCAAGTTACTGTGAATATGACCCCGCTATGTAGATCAACACAATAGTTGACCATCACAACAGACATTAAACACTATTGTTGACATTAGTAGGGAAGCGTTGGGAGCATTTGCTATCTGAACAATGTTCCATCAATTTGTCACAGATGTATCCCACCACTTAAAGGAAATGACTTCAATTGATTGAGTGGAGTGAGAAAGCGGTTTAATTCTCTGCTTGAAAGATCGAGGAGCTTAAGCATTATCTAGAAAGTTGAATACTGATAAGAGTACTCAAATGGAAAAGCTCAATTCGGTCAGATTTGTGTTGAATAAAGGTTTTCTTTCTTAAAATTAGTGCACTTTTATCCTCGAGCGTACAAATGCAAATTAGACTATGGTTATATCTAAATATAAAGTGCATATTGCTACTATAATATCTAATGAATCATAATGCAAATATCAAAGGAATAACTACCCTTAATAATTTCTCTTAAGAAAATATAGAATTGACAAATTATACAAACCAAATGGAAAAAAACCTTTCACAACTTGACCAATAACAAGGAGCCGTTTCGAAATGTCCCTTTACAGGAATAATAAAGTTTTAATCCTCCTACGCATTGTCATTTAAACTTCTAAAATTACTGTAAAAGAAGTCTTCTCAACTGTTGACCATTATCAATCATTTAAAACCAAAATATCTAATTCATAAAAATCTTTCTTGATAAAAGAAATGAATATCAGTTTGTATAGACACAACAACCATCTTATCCTGCTGAAGTAAGTCTTGACGCAGGATATAATTTCCATTTCATATGTAATGTTAAAATATTGGCGCAGCTCATGTCTTCATTTTGAAAGTGTGAGACAAAATAGAATAAAAAAGTTTTTTGTTGATTGACTCATTTAAAGAATATTGTTTTGCTGGAGGCTGTTTATACTGTACAAATAACAACATAGAAGAGTTATCGATGGACACAAGATATTGAGATTTGTTATTTGTATATGTGATAGTGCCTTAAGATCGGTTTCACAAAGATAGTCAACTTGGCATTCAGGCTTGGTTTTAATCAAGCTTATCAAGTCTATTGCGTTTTGCTTTCAAAATATATTTTTATTGTCAGACAATGATTATATATGTTAATATATGTGATAGGTGAGTATTTTTTATTCAAATTTCTGTAAATTAATGTAAGTTTGGAGTTGGATACCAGTTAACTGTTATAGATATTTTCTTTTTCTTGTTAATGATTAATCAATGACATTTTATATGACCTGAATTCGATTTAACACGTTACCATATCACAAATTTTGTAGATCACTCCAAAATCCAACCAAAGAACCTGCGGACTCACATATGAGATGAAATGTATCAACATAATAAGTTAAATGCATAAGCATAGATTAAGTTGCACTGACCCCTAAAAGGATGTCAACATTAATCAATGTTTTTAAGATATCCACTCTCATTGTGCTCAGATCATTTTAACTGTCACATAAAGGACTTGCACTAACAGGGGAGCGCGAGTTGACCTTTCACAAAGGTTTACACCTAATTTAGTCAAATTCTTTTTCTATTTACCATTTTTGATTGACAACTGAAATGTAACAAACGATTTGGGATAAACATATTTCTGTTACTATTACTATCTGATATTAAAATACGATACATAGTATTTTAATATTTTATCATATCCATTTCAAACCAACCATAAACCTGAATGAAGAAATGCTGGGTTGTTCAAATTCTGATATGTTCATTAGCAAACGTTTTGACTTCTTTTTTAAGAATTTTTATTAGCAATGAGTGAAAAGAGAAACCTTCATCACAGTACAGTAAAAAAAAAAGTAAAATATCAATTTCTCACCCATTTATAAATGAAGTAATGTAACATATATATTTGATTGTAAAAATGGAAATCCTAAATACCTATATGGAACATAACCCCACCTAGCCCTAGCCAAGTGGGTCATGTACATATGTAAGGCTGTTATATACTAAACTCCAAGACATCTGTAAGAACAAAAATCCTAACACTTTTTTTACCCAGCAAGCAAAACGAACAATCAAATTTTAATATTTAACTTGGGCATATGGACTCAAGATTGACACCAAGCACATCCTAGTGGGGTTTTGTCCTTGAATGACAGACAGCATCAAGCATACTTTGATCATCGATCGTTAGCTCATTTAGCCCATTTAGCCTCGAAGCATTAAACTGACTCAGTCGATTGTAACAACTCCCCAAGGATATATATTGCATTACTTTTACCGAGATCAAATATTAGTATAGCTCCTGTCTCAAGTTGGAACCATTAAATCAAATATGATTAGAAAGCTATCTGTTCATGAAAACAAGTAAAGAATATGTTTCTGCTGCAGGCTGTTCTGATTACATCATAGAGGGGTAAAAATATTAACAAGTTTTTTGTTTTCTTTGTTTGTACTTGCAAAAGATGCATTAATATGTCTGTATTTACATACGTTTTCTTTTGAGATGTCGTGATTGAATAAATAGAATGAGACAAAGTAAGGAAAGACGTCACTGCATGGGACTCAGGATGAATAGAACTTCAAAATTTATGTGATGATGGAGTGGGTACAATGTAGTATTAAAATTGTTTTTCTTTTAAGAATGAATCAGAGAAGTGGTCATGCATGGATTTGGACTGTTTTAAACGTTAAGAGTGCTTTCAGATATTCGCGAGTTTCGTGTTTTTACAGAGATTTGATTTAGGCGCTCCTATTTGACAGTCATTAGCTATTGTGATGATTTATTTTTTGCTTAGATTTTAACCATATTGAACTATTCATGATCAATCAGTCAATCAACTTTTTTGTGGAAGGCGTTGGGCCCACATACAATACAATCATTCGGTAGTGGCACAAAGTAAAGTAATGTATAATAAGAAAGTCAGAAGTAACATCGCTTCCCTAATGTAATTTGAAAAGTTTGTTGTCTTTGAAACATTAGTACATGTACACGTTTTTATAAGGATTTCTTATCAATTTAATATGGTAATGTGGTTGGGAATAAATGTAAATTATTAGCTTATTTTCAAAAGGCAAAGCACGTAGTTACTTTTACTAATAAAAATATATTTTCTAACATTGTTCTGTCTCAAAACACACCCACTAAGACTGAAATCCTCCAATTGGCTTTAGAAAACTAAATAAGTGCTTGAAAAAGCAAAGAGCTTTAACAGCCTTTTCGAGTTCTTTTGTAGAGTTTTGTTTAATCTTGTTTTGTGTATTATACTTTGTTTATCTTACTTTGTTTGGTTTATGCATTCTTTTGTAAATAGATCATATGATGTATACAACAATAAGAAAAAGCGTCCAGTCAAATTTGAACTTGTTTGATCTGCAACAATATAATTGACCAATGATTACACTACTTGTGACAATCTACCACAGAGAAGAGAACACATTGATAAGAAAACAAAAACGTTACTTTGACAGCTTTTACAATACATGACATTATAAAGTGCCTATGTGAATGAAAGTAACAAGTGAAAATATTTTACACGTCAAAAGAAATGTAAATATTTGAAATGTTTTTTTTATTTTCTTCTTAACTATCCTATTAAAGATTGTTTGTAATGAAAATCAATAAATTATTGGTAAATCTTATTTTGTACATTCAATTGATATCATGCTACCAATTTTCTCAACCATCAAGAACATATTTCTCTTGAATATAGCTCAACCTCAATGTTTGGCAAGTTGATTTATCTTAGCAGAGTTGTGTTAGGCATAACAGTCATCATTAAGATATATTCGAATTTTATCGGAAATATTATTTACTTCCTTCAGAAAATGGATTGTTAGATATGATGCCCACAGGACATATATAATTCCATACACAGTGTTCAAATACAAAGAGGTTCATGTGTGGAGTAGGAAACCGTGATATCGATTTGATTTGAAAGCCTTTTGATGCATGCATCAAAGCGCAGATTAATTACTGCTTAAGGCTATTCAAATGTATCTATGTATATATGGATTGTATTGATAAAGAAAGATTATACATTAGGTACCACTGTGGTTTTAGAATAAGAACAATTTGAGATGCACATGATCTGCCCCCTCCATTGTCATTATTTTGCCCTAAAAGCATAGATCAACAGTAGATATTGATTCAAAATGACACGTGAAATATTTCATACAACATTTACTCGAAGTAATTATATACTGTTCAGCTTTTCCGGAGAACAATGAGATTTATTCTTTATAATAATTAGGACTGATGTGAACATCTAACACTCTGATGAAAGATGAATTAAACTATTCAGAGAAGGTTGCTGTCACTACACTGGAATAAACAACAGAGGAACAAAACCTTAATTGCACCTAGAGGGGAAAAGATATATAATCAAATAAAAAAAGTGCCTGTTGGCCTCTAACACGCACTTCTGCTTGACATTGTCTCCGTATGCTGCCATTTGGGCGCTGATTCTGCATCTGTTGGAGATAGTTGGATTCCTATTAAAGTTTTCCTAGTTCTTTTTGGTGCTTTGTTGAACAAACGGTCGAGCACAGCCTTTTGTGAATTTTCTAAACATGTTCTATTGGATTAAGATCCGACAAACGAGTAGGTCCCTCCATCCGCTCAATAGTTTCAATTTGGAGGTATTGTTCAACCACCTTTGCTTGATGTGGATGGCATTGTATTCCATTGTGTTGAAGTTATTCCAGATAGCTGCAGTGTTAATTTTGATGTAGACATACAAGATCTCATACCTGTAATAAATACCAGTCATGCTGCCATTCTCAAGAAAATGCATATCAGATAATTGGACCTCCTCTTACTTTCTCTTCAGAATCAATCTAATGGTAATACATTATTCTTATGTAATTATAAAAAATTCTCTTTTCCTTCAGGATTTTTAAGGAAATGAAATTTTCCTTCTGTTCATTGGACATTTTTCAAGTGCTTATATAAAAGGGATTTCTGAATAACAAATGAAAAGGAGTGATGTTGCATCCGTCATACAATGACCAATGCCATTACGATTGAATGATGTTAAAACCTCTTTATTCTGCATGGAGTGAATAACCAATTTTGTTTTCAATCAACTATGAATACTTTCAATTTTTTTTTAAGTTGAGGAGATACTTCAGGAACCATTTTACGCTGACTAAAATGGAGGGGATTTTCGTGTTTTTGCTTTATACCCTCACACAATTTATTGCTTTTCAAAAGATGATCAATGGATTTGAGTATTCACACACGGCTTTCATTATTATCAAATGAAAGTTACAAAGTCTTAAAAAATCTCATAACACATCATTGACAAAGACCTCATTTCGGATTTTTTAAAAGGTCAGTAATGCCAAAGGCACTTTGGAGAACAACTCATTTTCAACTTAAACACACAAACATGTACTTTCATCTTAATCATTGCATGTTTTGGTGAACAAACCCTTACAAACGTGAAGAATCAAAGGTATTATAAAATAAAAAAGCAAAAACTATCTTACATACCAATGAGTGAAATTACAATAATAATTGTTAATTCTTATGTTTATCAACGTGAAATCTTTCTGATAATTTTCTGTAATAAACGGTAGAGTGTAGTATTTTAATTTTTGTGTGAAGAATAATATGTTGCTTGATAAATTGCATGGCATTCTAAAATCATAAATGATTTGAATTGATCTTAATTAGTTTGCCTTTTATATTTCATCTTCGGGAAACAGTTTAATATTGCAATGCCATATACAAATAGATTTACAATTTATGAAATTACTGGTAATTTCCTTTTGCTCTGTTACTTTCTATGGACGTTTAAGAGATCAAGTCATCCACTCTTAGAACCTATCCTTATCTAATAACTTATGATCTTATTTTAAATCGGTACACCGTTTTTATAATGTCTAACATTTGTAAAATCAAATAAATATTACAGGAGTTTAATATTTTGATTTTTTAACATGCATATAATTATCTATTATCATATCTAAGTTAACATTAGTTTCTGATTGATTCACAGTTTATAGAAAGAAAATTAATTCTTTAGATATTTGGTACTCTATAAACAACTGGCACCAATGCGTTTCCATAAAGGATACTTTTTGATATTGCTAAAACCATATTTACCAATCTGGATGCAAAGTATTTTAGGAAAAGTGTTATTCAAAAGGCAGTTAGCTTGCCCCAAGTACGTAACATCCCTTAAACAAATAGAAGATGAATACCAATAGGTAACCCTGCGTGTTGCTTGAAAACCAAATGAAGAGGACAACGCACCTATCTATGTCAGTATGTGAATAATCCGAAAGATTGCACTGGGTGAGTAATCATGAATTGATTTGGAAATCCTGTTGGTCAGAGCTCAAGATACAATCGGAGAACAAAGTGCTCATGTCAAGCAGAGGAAAGGCTAATGGATTGACCATTCTTATTTGATTCAATTAGATTCGTTAGCAGAGAAACGTTTTAAAGTTCTAGTTACATAAAATCCACATATTTTCACGAAAGTATATCATGCAGGGATGTCGAGTATCAATGTTTGTTAATACTTCCTTATTTTCTGTTTCATTTGTACAAATACTTTCAACAGGTATCAAGGAAACTTAAAGTTTACAAACTAAGAGATTTCTTTGGATTTCTGTACATTTCACCATCTTATATAATCATTTTTGTTTCATTCGGCAATACTCATTTACCATACTGACAAATTAACACTATTAAGCTCTCCTTTGCACTAACTATCCTGAGATCTTAAAACAGCTCATCTCATACAGACCAATAAAAGACCAATCTCAAAATTATCACTTTTGAAATATTTTTGAAAAAAAAATTCTTGTACTTGAAAGTGCATATATATATTCAGCGCCAAGAGCTTAGAACAATTTATCAAGATGATATGTATGATTCACAAGGGATTATGTTGGAGAAAATGGTGACTCCACTGACAACAATAAGGTGTTTCCTAATTCAAGTTAGAGTCACTGTGCCCTTAGCTGAGGGTTAAGTAAATGATTAATTATCCGTTGTATGAGATTGTGACACCTCTATCATCCTTGTAAACTCCTAGTTCACCACTACACAGCCGCATTGGGTCATTTTTCTATAATTGTACATTTATATAGTTGTCTTATTAATTACAGATGTTTACATATTTTGCAGTTTACCGTTACGTTTTGACCCCAGATGAATTATTGCATAAACAATAATTAGAATGTTCATACTTATTTTCCTTAATTAATGTACATTAAAGTGGACGTTATAAAGAAAAAATCAAATAGGAACATTTGAATATCTGAGGGGGGAGATATCATTGTAAACAATTTTGTTATGGATCAAGTAATGTCACTGCAATCTTTTTGATAAATATAAAACAAGAATTTGACATTTTCTATGTTGTGTCTTATAACTATTTTCCAAACCAGTGTTAATAAAAATAATTCCTCGCCAGTAACACTGGACACCATTAGAATAACACTCTCAGTTCCAATGAAAAGTTTCATTTGAGTATAAATGGATCTCAATGAATGCTTTTGGTTATTTGTTATCAATGATAAAACGATTTCACTGTGACAGAGGGACACATTACCATTGCCACATGTTGTCTGGATTATGCCAACACTTTATACATGATGTATTTTTGGCATTTTTGGTAATGATAAGGATTATGTTCAATCCAATCTTCTAGAGTGGTCTTTTACTCTCTATTACTCAGCCATGGATAAGGTATTTCAATAATGATGACTGACTGATTTGATTTAGATATATACAGTGTATTTGTTCTTGGAACTAAATACTTGTAACTATCAATCTTGAACAAATTTACTTACATTCACAATGAACGGTACATGTATTACAAAGAGTAAAAAGTAAAACATTTTGATAGATTTTAGATTAAACTAATCAGCTGGTCTCTGAAAATTCAAAAAGGAATTTTGTTGTCTAACACTGATTATTTTAGTGAATTGTTAAATCAGTTAACATGCTCATGTTCATATTTAGTCCTGATTCTATAGCATTGTTTTAATTTTAGTTGCAAACTTGAATAACTTGAACCCAAACAATCACATTACTGTCTTAGTTTTGCAATTTAATATTCACTATTACTTTTCCATCAAACTATTGTATTATATTGAAAAGTAGTCTGTGAAATACTTGCCGATGTTGTTCTTACTCCACATTAATTCTATAGTATTTTATATAGTATATTTCAACCATGATTTATTTGCAGATGCAGAGGGTGCCTCTCTAATAGAATAACTATTATTTTTTCTTTAACAAATAACATGAAAGTAAATACGTCAATAGAAAACATTTATGAATTAGAACAATATTAGAATAAAAGGAAGTGTGATGACGTGACCTGAAAAAAAATCAAATACATATAACTTGATGCATTATTAATATCAATCACATTACATACTCCTGAGCACTTCGTCAAATTATATGTAATGCCACGTGGCCTTGGGTGATAGTCGTAACTCATGTTCTCTATGCTTATATACCCATTATTGCTACCTCTCATGTATTAACAAGCCCAAAGGGACACAATCCAGTTGCAATAAACTGTCAGATTGAGATAAGGGTGTCTGGAATTAGATCAGATCCATATGACTTGTTTGATAGTGTGATTGATTGAAGGCAAATACCATCCAGAAACCGAAAGGTATGTTATTGCTGAACACTGAATAATGATTTCTTACATACTGATAACATAAACTTAATTTTGTACCATATTGATCAATGCAAATTCTAGTCACCTCAATGCAACGTGTGAATTTAAATTTTATTTAAATCTTATCACTGCATCATACTTGAAAATGGCTGTTATGCTGGTGATATGTATTAATTGCAATTTGTACAAATTTAACAATATTTGATTTAAATATCTGTAAAGACCTTCGCATCATAAATTGCCTTATATGATTTCAAATTTATTGCACAAAATAAAAGTATATTGATATTCAACTTCTCTGTACGTCAAAATACAATTGCCTAAATATTTTGTGTTATCAATTGTCGTGGACAAAACCATTGCAAAGTGTAGTACATGTACATTACATTACATCTGAAAAGTAGTGTTCCCAGAGAGTAAGCAGTTTGTTTGACTAGCTTTGAAAATAAATAAGAATATGCAGAAGAACATATGACAACAGAGAATTCAATTCATTAGCCCATGAAAAAAATAAACTCCTGACATTGTTAATCATACTTCTTGACTGACACCAAAAGATTAATGTTAAACTGGTTGGAAATCTTACAACCATACATGTAGGTGTAAATGAACTAAGGCTGACGTTGGCGTGATACATTGTCTGTTATTGAAGCAGACATTGTTTGAGTGGTTACAAATCGGAAATCTTTGGATTTGCTCATGTAGCAGTTTTGAAACAAGTGAAGAAGCGAGCAAAGCTTACATACCCCCGCTCCCACTTTGTACAAAGAATTTCAAATAGTAAAACTGTTTAATATTGGTTAAAGTATGATTGTATACAGTAAGTCATTGTGTAAGTCTTCTTTCAACTGAAACCCAAATACCGAAATCATTAATAAGTTTTATAATTAAAAGGGTACATCTAGAGATAATGGTTGATCTTTGTTTCAAATTTGATCATGAATATTCTACAAGATGCATTGAGGACAAACCTATTTTTGTTGAGTCACTTTGTAAGTTATGGTTTCCAAAGAAACCACAGAGAAGAAAATCCATATATATGGTTCAACTCTCACAAGGCATATCCAGCAATCACGATTGACATATGTAGCAAATTTGGTGAAGCTGAGATGTATATTTCAGGAAATATGTTCAGGACAAAGTAATTTATCATAGAATCACTGTTTTAGTCATTTTTCCATGGAAACCGCCAAAAATTAAAAAAATGTGAAGGTCTAATCCTCAAATGGCACATCTAGGGATCATGGTTGATAAGTGTATGAAGTTTGGTGAAGCTAGCATAAATAGTTCGGGGGATATTATCCGACAAAAGACTTTGTCATAGAGTCACTGTTTTAGTCATGTTTCCATGGAAACCGCAAAAATGAAAATTCAGAAATAGTTCTAACCCTCAAAAGGCACAACTAGGGATCATGGTTGACATGTGTATGAAGTTTGATGAGGCTAGTATGCATAGTTTTGGAGATATGCTCCGCACAAAGTTTTGGGACGGACAGACGGACAGACGGACGGACGGACGGAAAGAATGAAAGCTATATACCCCCGCTTACACTGTAAGGCGGGGGTATAAATATGCTCACGAAACAATGATGTAATATAATCCTAAGGGGCAAGCTGTGTGAACAGGCTTGTTGACAATGCCATGAGTTTATTGCTTGATGAATATGATGACAGGAGATTGTAAAATGTAATCCCTTGTAATTATTTAGAAAACACACCTAATGTTATATTAGTACAACAAAATAAGATTAATTCATGATCTATATCCTAATGCATCAGTGATCATTTTACCTAGATGATTGTGGCGACAATAGTGATTCAAGTACCACATAAACCCTTTCTCTCGTTTGTTTTATTAAGTCCTGATTTGCAGGTTTAACTCAGACTTGTATCCCTATCTGCTTTGTCAACTCGTTGTATTCAATGTTTGAATTTTTTTTTTCATTTGTAGGTTTTTGGGTAGGTGTTTTGCTTAGGCAATCGCTCAATCTTTATCACTGATTTAACACATAAGTACAATTTCTTTGGAAATCAATGGTTTCATGTCGCAACAATACCAAAAACACAAATAAGCCATTGTCTGAAAGAAATCCATTTAGTACCATCCCGCAAGACGTAAAACTGCAAGTTTTATTTATACATTGTTTGCCTTAGTTGACCTTTTTCGTGATTTGTTTTACCCATAATGTGGTCACAGTTAACATTGTCATAAAACTGAATCATCTTTGAATTCTCAAGTTATGACAGTAATTAACGCTTAATTGATATTTAATTGTCAAATATAATGCTTTGCTTTAGATTTGAAATCCATAAATCTCCCATTTGACAATAAGTTGTTCACTAATATTTAGTGCACTGGCAAGGCCAATATCAGTCAATATGTACCATTTCCCATTCCTCTTTTGTATAGCAGTTTTCGCTTCTGTAAATGTGCGCATTTACTAGTTCGAGAACTTGCAAATTACACTTCTACTATACTTGATGAAGATTAGAGTAACCTTATATATACAATTGACTTAACTGGAAATCATGAAGGTGAAAAATATGGGGTTTTTTTCAAAATTTGGACCACTGGTGACAAGAAACTGTCTAAAATATGGTTAAGTTTCCACCTTGGACATACTGAAAACTATTGCTGTGTATTTTCACACAGAACAATGAACTGCAAAACCATCTATTAAATGTATGTCCGGAAATAAAACTAACAGAAATTTTTTTTAACTTTGACTATGTTTATTAGTTCCAAGATATTAGTTCGACTCACCAGATGCTGGCATTATACAATGACATCTTATTGAAAACCCTTGGAGAAAAGTGTTATTTTGATTATTCCATCAACATGCCAGACACTTTATGCATGATTTATGAGCCTAGATCTCAGCCAGATACACCTGCTGTTGCCAAACGTACATTTATGTACATGGTGAGACTCTTGAAAATAGAATTTGAAGGACACCCAAGACAGCATTACATTTACATAGCATTGCTCTCAAATGTGACAGACGTTGCAGACAAAATAGACAGGAACAGGAGATAGCGTTAGTTTGCGAAGCAATGATTCGAAGTTCAATTTTTCTGTTTGAGCTGTGTTTGAAATATATGAACGTTTGACCAACTACAGAGTGAGATATTTGATAATGATCAACAAACATATAATTATCTGATAGTAGTAATCCGGCAGGAAATCTTTTTACCCTTCGGTGATAATGTGGTGCAAACAAGTATCAACATGAGTTCAATTATCCCTATTTTAGGAAGTGGATTCACTTGAATCACACGATACGTTTTAGTTTTGATGTTAATTTTTTTGATCATTGATCAAACGGAGAAGTAGATAGGATAGAGCATGTTTCAACAATGATAATCATCTTTAACTTACTTTTAAAGCGGTTGTTTACACATTTTGACGAAATGATACAATTGGGGCCCCCATGACATATAGTGGATCAAAGAAAGATAACTCTAACGTGTTCTCTTGCAGAGAGATTTTATTTCACGTAAACTTCGTTTATGACTATAGTGGTATTTCTATTTACACACTATAATTAACGTAGCATAGAATTGAGAAATGTGAATATTTCCCGTCGTAATATTATAATCTTTTAGGCTGTGACGTGCTTGAATATTCATCCGCTGTTCTGTCTCTTTATTGGTACAATAAAAAGTTTTTAAAATCAAGAAATTGTCTGATAATAAAAAGGATACAGAACTCGTTCCCCTTTCATATCAAGTTTACGCCCCTTTTGACATAAACTTGATATGAAAGGGGAAGCTCTTTAGATATCCTATAAATATCCAGTAACAAATTTGGATTCTTAAATAACAAGTTCCTTTGTTTATGAAGGTGTGTTTTTCCTATATCATTCTCAAAGTTAGTTGTCTTAACAAATATCTAGCGAGTAGAATGCTCATTTGAAAACAACCATTCATCCAAAATTTAACCTCTGCCTTCAATGCATTATTCAAAGAAAGTGTCAAATCTTCCAAAGATATATTCAAAGATAATAGGTAAAATCCCAGAAGAATTGTCGAAACGTAACACCATTTATATATGTCAGAAATGGGTATAGATAAAGATTTCAATTGCGATATGTCTAATTTTTTTTGTCTTTTTTAGTTTTTGTTATTTGCAAGAAAGTAACAAAGTCAATTTTGTTTTTCTCTTTGAATTCACCTTATCATTATCACTTTATTTGATAACCCTCTTGACACACACCAAGATTCAAATGGAACGTTACTCCGAAGCCAACAATCTGACCCAAGTCAAACTCGCTGGTTCACTCGCTGACGGCTTAGTGACTCCATTTTACAATATATATAAAGCTTTCTGAATGTGAAATATATTGAAGAAATTATTCAATCATCCGGTAGACAACCTTGCTCTTTTCATCGCAATATCTACAGAAACTTGTGATTTATCAAATGTTTCACATTAGCAATAAAATATTTTTAAAATCTCTTGCTGTATATCATCTGTCATCTCAAATGCTGATGATAATTACTTGAATTTTCAAAACTGAAAATTATTTTCATTGTTGGGAATTAACGGAAAATGAAATGCTTACAAATACAAGTCTATCTATTTTCAAGAAAGAAGATGTCTGAAACAAAGGTATCAATTTTGGTAGTGTCATAAGATTCCATTTTCTTAACTCAATTATGTAAATGGCGTTCACACTTAAATGTGGTATACAGTTTATTATTTCACATGTGACACCTCTTGCTACATGTATGTAGTAAGGAATTCAATGTCTAACCTCTTGAAAATATGATATATTGAGTATGAACAGATACTTTGGCAAATTGCAACAATGAAAACAACTAGCTACAGTACCTTCAAGTTCACTCCGTTTAAAGTAATACTATAGTAATGTTGATGACGTATGAAAATCAATATCTTACATGTGATTACAAACCACTGTTACCTGAAAGCTAGTATTGTTCACACATTTTACACACAAAGATATGTACCAGATAAATGTAGAGCCTCGAGAGATACTATTGTGACCTAGGCGTCCTTGTCCCGATGAAGCAACATGACAAGTGTGATAGATGTGTCCATTTGGGGCATTTGTGTAAATATAAGCTTAGTTTCTGACCTTGGAATTCATTGCTCACACTATCTGCTATTCATGTCTACTTTCCTCAGAATAGATTATGATGCAAATGTCCAATTATTCAAGCATTAAGTCAACTGGACATTTGCTGAAGACCAAATAGTTTGCAAATAGATACTGCCCAGTCCTATAGATAATACTCTTAGCAACATGTCTGTAGATTCATAGAAAATCAGGAAATGAGCCAGCAGTTAACTCATAACAAATGAATCAGCAATGGGTAATCAAATTATTTAAATTAGCAATTGTATTTGTCTGTTTCTTATTTCTTTGATTCTTAATCTGATTTTAAGATTTCTCACCATTTTGACATGTTATTCAAGATGTTGGCATGCCATTATCTTAAACTTTTCAATCTAATGATAACGATTATCTAACAGTTATCACTCTTTCATTGCATTAAACGCTACAATTTCCGATTCAATATATTTCATTAATATCAAACTGCAATTAGAAACATGTATTGAAACACATCATCTTTGTCTAATCAATTATCAAATGCACTATATGGTTTATGTCAACTTGAAATTATTATTTCAGTATACCAAAATTATCGATTAACATTCAGAAAAGTATTTTTATGACTTAATGTACCAAATGATGAAGGAAATTAATTCAGACAACAACAAACTTTGATGCACATACATCAAGTTATGAAATACCAATACATCCTAAAAAAACATAGAAAAGCATAGCAATAAGTTATTATGTTCTTCTAGGAGTCAATTCTCTCCCCACAGAGGTAGATCAAGTCATAAAATGTTGATGCTACCTCTGCCCTATTATGGCATCTTCCATTCTAGCCCACAAACTTGGCGTAATAGAACAGAGGCTGTATCAACATTTCATGTCTTGCTCTGCTCAAATGCAAGCCATTTATTGCCAGCTGCCTACTTAACGCTCTTCACATAAGACATTAAAATACACTTTGGATACGATTTTAGAATCAAATATTAATATATATATATACAATATGTATAGGAAAATTACAATAACAGTCATGATAGAACAGCAGAGGCTGTATCAACATTTCATGTCTTGCTCTGCCTCTGCGGAGAGAGAATGCTATAAGTCGTTCAACAAGCTTATGTCGATCTAGACACACAGTATGATGACAAGTGTTTCCTGAGTCGAATAGCATAGCAATCCAACTACCTTGAGATTGAGCTGTCTGCTTGTTAAGTTTGGATCACTGACTTCCAATAGCTAGTTTTCACAAGAGTATGTTAGGTAAGGCGGAACTAATGTTGACAAAGTACAATTTTATCAGCAATGTGATCACCTGTCGTCAATAGCACACATAATGAAGATTTATAGGAAGCAAAATCGGTCAATAAACACCAATCAGCTTTTCATGAGAACGATGGAGTTTGCTGAATCTTTATTTGGATTCGTGAGAGGCGAAAAAACATATAAGGTCCAAATCAAAATTTACATCAATTCATAAATTTGTGAGCTATTCCTCAAATTTGCAGAAAGGTGATCTGATCTAAACATACAAAATGTTCATGAATTAAGTACCAATCATATGTAGCTAAGGATGTAAATAGTGTAGGTTTTTTTGTGTGTGATGAAATATCTTTTACTTTAATACTTTTATATATTTACCTTATGGTACTTTTTTTAAATCGCAAATCACTAGTACATGTTTGAGAAACTTCAGTGACACTCTGGAACTCTAGAACTAGAAGAAGTCTTCAAGATTTTTTGGTGAGACTTAAGGAAGAGGACAACTCCTCTATTTATGTCCGTAAGTGAACGGACGAGAATGGGTGAGAAATCGATAAATTGATTTGGAAATCCTACTGGTCAGAGCTACAGATAAAATCGCAAGAGAAAGTGCTCGTGTCACGATGAAGAAAGGAAAATGGATTGTGATGAATTAACTTTCCTGGATCACTTAACTGGGAAGGTAACTTGATTGAAACATTGTTTTCCAAGTGTGTAAACAGTGAATAACATTTTAAAAAATGTAATCACATTTAAATGATATACCAATTTCTATCCGAAGCAAAATGTTTCTAATGGAAAATAAACTTTAATTTCAAACTACAAATGAAATTCGTGATATGATTCGTAAAAAAAATTAACTTGATCTGCATTAAACATTAAAGATGAAAATATTAACATAAAGGTTTGTAACGTTCTTTAATGTAAATCTAATTATATTGAACTACAATTGCATAATTGTGTTCTCTGTTATGATGGCTTGTAAACAATGCACTTCTTTTGTATTTAGTGACTTTGGTGCTTATGTCATCTTTTATCCTGAAATACTGATGCCATTTCCCCAAAATATATATTGTAGAGGAGGAACGATATTTGTGAAAAATAAACAAGCCCCTATATAGAACATCATTATGGCTCCACAATTTCGAATACAATCTTGATTTTTTTTTGGTAAGTTTTTGTTAATTGATTATATGCACATCTCTCATGTATCATGCTTAAAATGTATAAAACAAATTTCATTGTGGATTTATTTGATCTGTAACTACGCTACATTATAAGGTCGGTTCGTCCATTGACTGGACAGCCACAAGCTTACATTACATTGACTCTGTTCGTGCTTCCTGTGTTCCTTATGTGCTCTTTGTGCCATTCTCGTCCTATGAAGGACGCAGCTTCAAGAATGAAAAATTACAGGTCCTCCTAGTCATTGATTGTCTGACCTAACAGTGTAAGGATCGTAGGAAACACGGCTTTGGAGAAGTTTGGGTTAATTAAGAGTAGGTATGTCAGAAAAAGAGTAGTATTTTGGTTAATTCACTTACTTTTAGAGCAAAGGAAATCATAGGAAGAAGACTGGAAGTGTGGTATAACAAAAAGTGTTTAATTACACTTGAAGTTGTCCAATGTTATTTTATATAAGAAAATCTGTTGATTAATTGCCTTTGGCAGAAAAGTCGATAGTTTGTGTATAATGTGTGATTACCATATAACTTCATGTCATTACCATTGATTGTGTAAATTAATCAGATGTATTTAGATAGTTTTGATAGCCTCGATATAGACAACAAACAATCACTCCTACTTGTGAGATTGTATTCTTAAACTACTTTTCACCATTATGCTAAATAACAGATTAATATTGGGCCATGTGAGATACATTTTAACGCCAGATTTAGACACACTAATACCGATTAAACAGTCTGACAACTGTAATGTGTATTGGGTAAATTTGATCCGAGTTTATGATTCTTAAATTTCATTGCTCATACAGTGCTCATGCATTGGATGTGTACTGTGAATCAAAACAAGTCATTTTGGTGATGTGATCATTGAACTGCAAGAGGAGGAATTCAACGAACTGAGTTCATATTCTTTTATTAAAACTCAAACATTGAGAAGATTTATGTGGTTTCTTAGATGGCCTTCAATTGAGATCTGTTATCAAGGTTTAATTCCAACATATTTCTGGAGTGAACTGGAGTAATGACCTGTCTCCAAAATCTGTCTCCCTTGAATGAAATGGTGCCAATCATTGGACAATTAATTAGCAACATTGAAATCCTGACCTCGTTACATTACTTACCAAATCCTCATTTCACATTGAATTGCAGAGTATGGACCTGTCAATCGACAATCCCCGAGCAACTTGCTCAAATTTATCAGTTGTGGTTTAATTGCATGAAATGAGCGAGTGGCATTCCTTTGATAGGAATGAAAAACAGTTTTATTTTGGGGATAAGCTTATCCAATTTACCTCGTAGTTGCTCACTCTCTTAAACTTTTTTTATGATCGATATATATGAATGGTTGCTACTTCTTGCAGAAGTGACTGAATACAATTTCATAAATGATAATAATATAATAATAATAATAATAGAATATTTATATAGCGCATTTATCCATGCCACAGCATGCTCAAAGCGCACAAAAGATAAAGAGTTGATTAGAGTTGGAAGGCTAAGTGGAACATGTGAGTTTTGAGGTGAGCTTTGAAGGTATGAAAGTCACAGCAGTCTCTCAGGTTCTGTGGGAGATTGTTCCATGCCACAGAGCCAGAATAGGCAAATGATCTGTGTCCATATTGCACTGTCTTGACTTTAGGAACAAGCAACAAGTTCTTGTCCTGTGAGCGTAGTGAACGGGAGGGTGTGTATACAGTAAGGAGACTGGACAGATATGAGGGAGCAGTTCCACTGATGCAGCGGAAGACTTGGCACAGAAGCTTGAGCTCAATTCGGAATATTACTGGTAACCAATGGAGGGAGGACAGAATTGGAGTAATGTGGTCATATTTTTTTGAGAGAGTGACAATGCGGGCGGCAACCTTGTGCACTCTTTGCAACTTTGTAATTTGTGCCTTTGATGCACCGGCCATTAAACAGTTACAGTAATCCAGCTTACTGATTACGAGAGACAGAACAAGGGTTTTGGCAGACTCAAGGGTGAGATTGTGTCTGATATTTCCAATATTCCTAAGTGAAGTGAAACATGATTTTGAGAGATTGGCCACCTGAGAGTTGAGAGACAAATCAGCATCCACACAAACACCAAGATCCTTGACTTGATCAGAAAAGATTATGGAAGAGTTGTCAAATTCAAGTGAACTGACTTCACACTTAGACCTCCGCTTTTCTGGACCAAAGAGAATGCACTCTGTCTTGGTGCTGTTGAGCTTCAGACTGTTGTTGCTCATCTATGACTTCACCTCCTCACAGTATTTGCTCATGTCTGCAAGTGCAGTACATGACTGTTCCTTGTCTGCAGCAAAGATTTTATATAGCTGTGCATTGTCTGCATACTGGTGTCGATGAACTGCATGTTTGGCTACTACATCCCCAAGAGACTTTATGTACAATGTAAAAAGGACTGGTCCGAGGACCGAACCCTGAGGTACTCCATACACTGTACTTGAGATGGATTGGAGAACAGAGTACAGTCTGACTGCGGTCAGTGAGGTAGGACCTGAACCAGCGTAGAGCTGTGCCGTCGATGTGATAGTCAAATCTGAGACAATGTATTAATCTGTCATGGTTAATCGTGTCGAATGTCGAACTTAAATTGAGGAGTGTTAAGATTCCAGTGTTACCTTTGTCCAAACCAAGCCTCACATCATTGAAAACTTTGACAAGTGCAGTTTCGGTAGAATGGTTGGCACGATAGGCCGATTGGAGATGGTTATGTAAATCATGGCGTTGAGATGTTCTTACATTCTCACGTTCACTGCTGGCTCTATGAGTTTAGAGACCCAGGAAAGGTGGGACAGAGGTCTGTCATCACAGTCTAACATTGGCTTTTTCAGAAGCAGTTTTACAAGTGCAGTTTTGAAAACAGAGGGCAGTACACCAAGTTCAAGACTTTTGTTGATGATTTTCGTTTGGACTGGGAGAAAAGGGTCGAGATCGCAGAATGTGGGATTCGATCTCTTGATCAATGTAAGCACTTAGGTCTCAGTGAAAGCCCTGAAAGATGTGAGGTTATGATCTTCACAGTCAGATGGTTCTTGGCAATCTAGAGACACATTTGAAACATTGTCAGAATAACGATCATCATCGCCAGTTGTGTGAACAGAAGCCTGCATTGAATCGTGAATTCTGGTAATCTTGGTGACAAGAAAGTCTTGGAACATGTCAGGCAGCTTATTAGGATCATACGAAGATGGAAGAGGTTGAGAAGAGTCTTTTCCCAGAAGGCGGGACATGAGTTTATGTAGTGACTTAGGGTCAGACATGGATTCTTGAATCTGGCTGTTAAAGGATGCTCGTTTTGCACGTCGTATTTCCGAGGTGACCTTGTTTTCTTGCAGCGCAAAAAATTTGCCTATGCACTTCAAGAGACTTTTTCTTAATCGCTTATAATAGTTTTTACAACTAAACAGGAACTTCTTGAATATTACGGCAGATTTTTCAATCATGAGGTATGAACACTAACAGTGTAAAGAATGGATTGGAAACCTAGCCTGTCCTGAAAATTATTTGGTCAATTCCGTAGGGGAAAATAAAGAATCTTTTTAAAGTAACCAGTTCCGGCAA
The DNA here is from genome assembly GCA_916613615.1 of Steromphala cineraria. Taxonomy (NCBI): domain Eukaryota; kingdom Metazoa; phylum Mollusca; class Gastropoda; order Trochida; family Trochidae; genus Steromphala; species Steromphala cineraria. The sequence continues at coordinate 62,415,813 of OU744722.1, read as the reverse complement.
AAAGTGGTAAGTTGTAGCACTGGGCATGGCGGACGGCCTGTATTTTAAACACTGACAATATGTGTCATAATTCCAAGCTGTAGGTCTTCATTAATATTCTTTAAACCACCATTCTTTACTGACGGGTGCCCCGAGACTAATATAAAGATCTCATGAATAAAACAGAAAAGAGTAAACCTCTGCTTTTCCATGTATTCACATCACCTGAAGGGGGTAATTCTGTTACGCAGATTCAATTGTCCTTGATGAGACCGAGGTGTTCAAGTTAGATTAACCCTTGCGCACATGAATCATGAACGCCGAGGTCGAGGTCGGTGACTATTTTACACACTAGCTCAACGCTATTTTATTACATTTTTAACATGACATCAGTTTTGATAATGGTGAAATGCATATTTTTCTTTTATATAATGAGCAGGTGAAATTTTGACTGTAATTGGAGACACAATGTCCATTTCAAGTAGCTGACATTGTAGTAGCCTCTCGTGCTGCACGTGCAATCCGTGCGGGACCGTACAAGCTACCACAATGAATTGATATGAAAACAGATTACATAAAACTTTATTATGCATATGAATATTTGCTACTATTGATGTTTTCTTTATAAATCCTCAATATATATAAAGAATCACAGATGTTTATTCTCAGGGAAAAAAATTAAAATTCAATCATGAGGTCATGCAAAACATCCTGTCTTCTCAACTGGCCTCCCTGGTCTAATGGATAAGTCACTGGGCGCGGAATCAAGAGGTCACAGGTTCGAACCCATGTCTGGAGTAAAAAATTTGTAAATGTCTTATCTTGTAAAATTGCAGTTTTAGTGAGTGTCTTTGATTTGCAAAGCTAATATTAAGCTTGAATTAATTTCGGAAATCAAAATATCATCGTTTCACTATCAGGTGTTCATCGCAGTACCGGGTATGATGTGTGTGATTACAAATAATTTTACATGAAGAATTGAATGCTAAGCATTCATTTGGCCTGATAAGCTTCATTTTAATGTTTATCTTAGCTGCGAGGCAAAGACATGTTAAATAAACACATGATATTACACATTATTATATGTCTCTGTGTAAGAAGGTTAACTGATAATGTCCTGTAATTTCAAATTTGTTAATGTTCAACTTGTTGATGTTGGCGTTTGCAATTTGTAAATTTTTAACAATGTGAGACAACGATTATTATTCAAGTTAAATTGATCGAGAAAGTCCTTTTGCATATGACAAAACTGTATAACAAACGTCAAACATAAATAACCTCAACATATGCAATTTTTTTAGATATGTTCGACTCATTTATTCAAATGATGAGATAAGTTTTTCATCAATTGGACCATTATACCATGATGATAACTGTCTGGTAAGGTCTTCAAGACCTATTTTTCTTATCCTGTTTCCGTTATTACTGTTTACTGTTATTTGTACTTTTTCATCCAGACGGTTTTCATTAAACTGTCAGGGATGATAGCTTGGGATGATAACTTGCAATGGTCGAGTCAATTTCATTTTCGACTTGCCTCATGAGTTATTTCCCCCTTGAAGTCTTAACTGTTATGTTAGTACTGGTTATTGACTGTGCAATATTTGTTGTGTAATGAATTTGTTCAGTTTGTTTGACAACCAAAGTGGACCAATTGAAACACAAATTGAAAGCTCCGCTTTTCTTTAAAATAATTGATATTGTATATCTTTTTTGTTGAAAATGTAAATTTATGAAAATCAATATCCTCATATTTGCTTTATGATTGTGAATGTTTGTTTTCCATGAAAAGAAGTGAACCAAATGGCATGCAATTAGATAAAAGAGTGCAGTCAAGTAAACTTAATATATGCTTGACACGTATGTTGAAAATATAATTATAAGAGTATAATGCCCTTGTTGTGAGTCGTATGTTGAAAGGACCTATCATTAATGCCAAAGACGTTTCTAGAAATTTGATTTAAACTTGAAAAACATCTTGACGTGCGAAAAAAATAGGAGTTGATGTTAAGAGCTGATTACACGCTGAGCACATACTGAAGAGAAGCGGATGTAAATTATCACAGGACTGAAATCTTTGAATAAGATAGTTAATCATTCCATCCAGGATAAAAGAATTGATTACTGCTCAGGCAGGATAATCTTTAAATCACCAGAAAGAGCACATTTTAATTTCTGTTTGTATCGTTGATAAAAACAGAAATTAAAATGTGTATGAATTTAACATAGTGAGAACTGATTATTTATTACATAATGTTTATCGTGTAATGAATGTGTTATGTTTGTTAAATTTTCTCTATCTAATATATCTTATTACAAAGATTAAATTTCCTTTTAAAAGAAAGGTTAAGATGGTTGGCATAGTTAAACTTACAGGTAATGATATGGTCTATAAACTTAACTTATACAAACAAAAATTAATTTTCCTTTTAAAAGAAAAGTTGTGTAGGTTGGCATAGTTAAACCTACAGGTAATGATTGATACCAATAAAATAGAGTTGGGTAGAATATGTGAGTGGATTTTATATAAACTCGACATGCCAACATGTGAAACATTGCAAATACATCATCCATTATTAACTTATTTTAGTGTTTTAGATGAACAAATATAGACATACAGAGTTTTTTAAAAAAGAAAAGATTGAAGCACAAATTGAAATCTCCGCTGTTCTTTTTAAAATCCAGGATATTGTATATTTTTTTCTAAAAACAGAAATTTTCCAAGAATCGAAATGAACCAAAAGACATACAGTTAGATACAAGAATGATTCTTGATGAAGTTGAAGATGAACTTAATATATTCTTAACACGTGTGGTATCCCTCGATGCGAGTCTTTAATTGAAAAAGACCTCAAGTCAATGTCGAAGACGTTCCTAGAAATTTGATTTAAATATGAAAAACATATTGATGTTTGAACATGATGGGATTTGAAATTGTGAGCAAATGACACGAAGAGCACATACTGAAGAGAAGTAGCGGATGCAAATTACTATAGAACTGAAGCCTTTGAATGAAATGCTTAATCATCCCATCCCGGATAAAAGATTTGGTTTGTGATGAAGCAAGATAGATCATAAAATCAGCAGAAGGAGCTGTGTTTTCATCAACGATACAAATAGAAATTCAAATTTAACATCGAACTTAACATAATGATAATCCAGGTTAGTAAAAATGACAAGTAAAAATAAAGTACATCATAACATATATTAAATTTTGTGATGCGCAAATACCGTGATAATGTGTCAATTCAGATTGTTTTGTTAGTTTCCATCATTTGAATGTAACTTATTTCAAAAACTTATGTGGAAAAATTTCATTAATTCCCAAAGCACTAAAATTGTCAAAAGACGCAGTAAAATTATCAAATCAATCACGCATCTTTTATTTCTTGATAGAAAGACACAAATGCTCATTTTACTTTGTCAGTTTTTCTCCCGTTCTAAATGTGTATTTGTATATATATATTGTTTATGAAAATACATGGTCTTGTATAACCAAGGTGGTTTTATGAGAACAAACAATTCAATCCAACTATAAACTGTGTTTTAGTATTGCAGGATAACAAGTTCAATTTAATTGAGGATGGTATTTCAGTGTGCCTTTTTCAACATTTACAGATCCTGTTCCGATAAACATTATTCTATTGTGTGTATATAAGTGTCCATCACTTTTCTTGGTGACAAAAACAATGAATGAAGGCATTTTAGTGTGAAACAAGTGTTAATGTACTTTTTGTGACCTGGTACACACGCACCAAACCAAAATGTGCCAAAAAGGCAATTTCAGCGTCTTCCCTTTGAAAATAGCTTTTTAATGTGAAAAGTGTCGGCACAGGTGACAGTCTGCATGAATCATGAATCTCATTGGCAATTATCTTGATGCCACGGAAACCTTTATTTCAAACAACTAGAAACAGTGACAAATGTTTCTTGCTCCTTGCTATCTATCATTTTCCAGAATTACATGTCTTTCAACCGGATGTTATGAGAGTTATCCGGACGTTTTGACGGGTTGAATGGGAATACGAGAATATGGGAAATACTAATTCTAAAATCTAGTTTTTCTTGTTAGTCCGATTTCCGAATTGCAGCAGGAAAAAACTACAGGAAATCAAACCAATTGGATGTTGAATGGAAGATAAATTGCCTTTCTTGATGACTACCATAATTTCTTAAAGGTGAAATAGAAAGTATATTTGTTCATTACTCACAGTTGTCTATAGTAACAAAGGCAACCCTTTTTGAGTAGACTAGTATACAATAAAGTGATTTCAGCATTACTTCTAACTCTAATGGTACTAAAAGAATTAGCGAATCTATAAAACATTGTGATGAGCAACCATGTTAGATTATTGTCCTTAAGTGATATGCAGATTCCTAAGGCAATATGATTCAAAGGTTACATCTGTTCAAATATAGTTTGTTCTTATCATCCACAGCTGTGGGAGCGGCTCGTTTCTTAAACAAATTGGGAATTGGGAATTTAAAAAATTGTAAACTGCTCACAGCAACATTAATATCAAATTGCTGTTGTTATCAAATTAGTTAGTTTCAAACATTTTTCTGGTCTGAAAGGAAAAATACAAGTGTTCGTTCTTATACAGGATACGAATCATATCTCACATAATAAATTTACTTATGATTGATCTTTATTACATAATGTTATTATAATCTCCCTCAAAATATCACACTTTGTACATTGTGCTTACTTTTCACAGTTCCTGTTTTTAAAAATATATCTGCAATGACAATTCCTTTAAATAAAACAATTATTTTGTGTAGTGAGTTCATTATTTCAGGTTTGTTTTGTACAAGAACAAGAATGTATATTGGAATATAACAGTAACTGATCACTGGGATCCACAAGTACTCAGAAGTTTAATGAGACCTTTTTTTGCTTCTTTGTAAGCACTTGAAACGTTTGTTTTGGACAAGAGATCAAAAACCATTTTGCCTAACACATTGAAACATTGTCGTCATTTATTAAATCATTGTTTTTGTTGGTCCCTGGTTTCATTCATTACTTATGGTTACATTAATGGAAACAGATGTTAAAACTGTGTGTTCTAACCATAAAATAAATATGACCAAGTAATCGAATCTTGATAAATGGAGAAAGAAGAAACAAAAGAAGGTGCAGATGAGTCTGTATTAATTTTCAAACAATTGTATGGCTGATTATATTGAACTGTAACCTACAATTCAGATTTGTTGTTTTACAGTAGCTAGAATTTACAATCACTTGAAGGGAAGCAATTATTTTCAGCCCAATTTAACAAGCAAAATAACTCATGTTTGAATTTACTAGAGACCTTTCAATATTTTTCATTTGTAAACCATGGTATTAGATTTGGACTTTCAATCCTCATTGAAATTTAGGGAGAACTGTTGTTTGTCATTAAAGTGCTTCCTGAATCCTGTTAAAATTGACTATGAATCAAATATGTTAGCAAGCAGATATAATTAAGCAAAAGATGCAATAAAATTTAGACGTTTCTTAGCACTTGTATTGAAAACAAGAGGTGTTTGATAGCATTTATTGATGGAGTTAGTCAACTTTTATCATCCTCTCCTAAGCAGAGATGAATTTGTTTAGAGAAAGTGTAAGTTTAATGTAAATAGTTTAGATAAACATATAAACGTCTAACACTTAAAGAAGCTTGTCAATGTTGATATCTAGTAACGTTTGCTTAAACACATGTTTAAACAACTTTGCTATATAGACAAAAACTTCATTTGATTAAGAAAGTTTGTATCGAGATAAACTGAATGTTTAACATATTGTCAATGGTCTATTGTACAACAGGCGTGTTAGAAAAAGAAACTAGCCCATCAGCTTCAGTCCAATTGACTTTTCTTGATTGATTTGAACAACTTTTAGACAAGAATTAAGTTTATTCAATCTTTAATCATACATAATTTAAATGTGTGATACCATTAGGGTTTTTTCTTGCTAAATTCCATGTCTTTCAATATCAGTTCCATGGTTTCCACATTCCTACTTTCAACATAGAACCACAATAGGTTAAATATTGAAAGTCTAATCTGTATAAAATAAAAACTATTCAAATACGAAATAGTAGTCAGCACCTCTGTTTGGCAACATATTACTGTAGATATGACCCTGGTATATAGATCAACACGAAAGTTGAATATCAAAATAGACATTTGACTTGGTTGTTGACACCAGTGGGAAGCCGTTGAGAGTGTTTGTTATCTTAACCATCTATTAGTCACAGATGTCTCTCAGCACTTAAAAGGAATGGCTTTGATTGATTGAGTGAAGTGAGAAAGTGGTTTGATTCTGTGCTTGAAGATCAAGGAGGTTAAGCATTATATATCCAGCAAATAGAGAGCACTGATAAAAGGAAAGGTTTTTGAAAAGTTCCGGGTTTGTGTTCGACACGTTTTTTCTGTGGTTTTTTTTTACATGATTGAATTTTTCGATTAATTTTGTTGTTTAATTGAGATGATAATATGTTAAATTAAGGTGCTAAACTTAATATTAAAATGAACCACATCGCAAAAACAATGCACGCAATTTATTTCACTTTTAGAAATCAAATGTTAAGGATCTTAAGGACTTAGAGCTTCTGTTTTATCAGATGATAGGCATAATGGTTCTAATAATATATTCTCAAAACCTTTCCTTAGGATAATTCCATTTGCATTGATTGGGTGACCAAGTTAACTGTCTTGTACTTAAACGTATCTTACAAAATACATGTTTAATTTCAAATCAATACTATAAAATTATATCTATATTACACACAAAAAAGATATATTAACTGCTTTTTGTTTATCATTTCTTTATTTTCAACAAACCTGATATTTATTAATTTACCATCAATTTGGACGACGACACAAAAAGACATTGAGAGTAAATACTTGCTTCTAATCAAAATCTCTTATGACAGTTGAATCTGAGAAATTAATAAGCATAATGTAGGTTGATCGATTCAATCATGAAGAAGCCCTGACTCACTGTTTTTAAAGATTGAGGACGTTAAGCAGCGTTATCAGCTAACTGAAATATAAAGTACTTAGTTTATATTTGCGCTTTTATTGTTTTTGGTTTTGGTAAAAAAGTTTTTATTTCCCCTTTCACCAAATACACAAGACCCAAACTACAATTTGCCTGAAAGGCTATCCCAGCTCTTCTTTTTGAATGGTTTAATGCGAAAGTGCTGGTACAACTGACAGACTACATACATCACTAATCCCTTTTTCACAAATTTATCAATGTCATGGAAACGTTCCCTTTGCATTCTATCATATTCCAAAATTTAATACGTCCTTCTTTTGGATTTTGTTTTCTTGACCTATCCTTTAAAATCGTGGATTATGGGTGAATACAGAAACAAAACAAAAGTTAATTCTACACTCAAGCTTTTCTTGTTTATCTGATGTTAAATTGTGCCAGGAAACAAATAAAGAGCAAAAACAATGTCACCAATAAAATCAACGATTGACTGGTTTTCTATCAATCTTGAAGGGTGTGCAACGTGCTGAGATGCCAAATTCAGATATTTAGGAAGTGGTAAAACTTGTATAAGTGTTGTGTTAAGTAACACCTATGACACAGAAGACAAACCTTGAGCTATGGTAGAATGATGTCTGTAGGTTAATAAGAAACACGGAAATATAGCATTTTACAATAAAACCACTGAATATTTCGAATAGGAAAAATACTTTACGCTTTACAAACCAGCCAACTTATCTTATCTTAATGTAAATGCAAAATCACTCAAACTAAATTAGATAACACCATGTCGATGACAACCGTTCCCGCAGGATACATATCCCATTTCATATGCTGAATAAAAATATTGATGCAGCTCATGTCTTGATTTGGAAGGATAAGATCAAATACGAACTCTGTAGATAGACACATTTAGAGCACATTGTGTTGCCGTAGGATATTTATACTGTACAAATTACATCATAGAAGGATATTGATGAAAATTGGATCTTTAGAGTTTTTTATTTGTGTATGCCAACAGTGCCTTCAGGTGCGTAGACATTTGTCTGCATTTACAAATAAGTTGATTTTTAAAGACGAGTGTTGATTAAGTTGACACACATTCTATAAAAGAGGTCAAGTTGGCAGTTCATGACATCTAAACTGGTTTGAGTTTATGTAAAAAGTTGTTCGTCTAATATGTCATGAAAATGACAACCATTTACACGTATTAGTAATTACATACTGAAATGGAACGACTGCAATTGATTAATTATTGTATGAACGAATCTGATTCTCTGTTTTGATCGAGGAGACTTAGAGTTGTCCATTATCGTATTCACTTCAATGCTGAATTGGAATTAATCTTTAAATTCCACATATTGTGTTCATCAAGTGTTGAATGATCTGTAAATATCGTGATACAACGATGTCTTGTTATCCTGAAAGATAAGACAGCTTTTCTAAGACCTTAGTCCAATCTCTGGAAATAGCCTGATCATATGCAAGAATTATCACTATCAAGTCAACTTAAAATAGTATTGCTAAAGCATATGTCTACCCTATATTTCCGTAATTTCTTCACAAGTTTCATTTCATCTTCACTTTCACATCATCACCATAATCTCTATGAAGAAGCTTTAAAACGTAAATCTAAGAAAACTGAAATCAGGATTTGTGATATATGAAACATTTTATCTTTTAAAGAATGTGTAACAAGTGTAAAAACATTTATCTGTCAGGAGGATTATGATCACAGATAACATATAACCACAAAGGAGACGATGGTTTCTGTAGCTTATCCAGCTATTGTAATGATTATCGTTGTGCTTAAAAGAAAAAAAATCTTCCAATATCTATAAAGTAAGATGATAATATCAATGTTAAATACAAATATATTGGAAATTTGCTTAGTCATTTGAAACTGTTTCCATTTACTATATAAGTAAAGGGTCATCTTGTTTCTATTTATCAGATTTTATGTCGACAAAACAAAATTGTTAAAGTTCGCATATACCATACATGTACATCAGTATCTCTGGTGTTTTTAGGAATGCTAGACAGCATCAAAATACTTAAATGATGAATGAAACTGCATCACCGTGGAAGCATTAGATCATACTCAGTCGATTACGACAATTACCTGAGGGTATATATCGAATTACTTTTAACATGTTCAAATATTAATGTAACGCATGTCTTGAGTAGGAAGCGTGGAATCAGATATTTTCAGAGTGCCTTCTGTTCATGATAACTCGTAAAGAATATTTTTCTGCTGCAGGGTATTTGAACTGTACTAATTGCATTGAAGAACGGTCTATAAAGGGTTACAGATAATAGCATTTGTAAATATGCTATTGCAAAAACTGCACTGATTTATTTGTATAAGCAAGTCTGTTTTGTTTTGACCAATCCTGGTTGAGTGGAAACAAGTCAAAATAAAGAAAAAAATGCATTACAGTGTATCAGGAATAAATAGCATCTCGTAAAATTGAATGAAAATGAAGAAGTGCCATGCTTTAATGTCGGTCAGAACGTTGTTTCAGGAGTGAAGAAGCTATACGTAAAGATCAAAACATTATTTTCCACATGTGAAAAGTCCTTTCAAATATGTGCATAAATTATTGTGATATTACAAATATCACAATACGATTTCATGCTTTGGGTAATTGCAATTTGGAAGATGATTCGCAATAACCTTTATTGCATGTATGTACACAATGTTTTCATAAGTTGTTGCAGATCGGTACGGTCTTAGCAGATTTGAAGTAAGATTATCACTAACTTGTCCCCAGTAAGTTATGAAATGATCCTCTAGAATAATGAATAGTTTTTTCTATGCTGGTGCTTTGTTATAACTATCATTTATACGATCTCTCTAGCATGTAACACATCTACTTACGAGGAATAGCTTAAGACAAAATTGTATACTCTTGAGACAAATTTGGCTACTACAGGTATATTGAGGAAATTGTGGGCTGTTTAATAGAGTCTTCTATCCAACATATTGTTATTTTTTATCAACTTGTAGCTTCTGTGCTATGTAAAGTGCTCTGTGGAATTAAACTAATTTATTGATGTATTTGTTAAAAATGCTGTTACCATTTGACTTTGGGGAAAACATTTCGATTTGATGAATGAACAAAGGTAAAATTAAAGGAAGGACCCGTTTTAACTTTCAATGTAGAAACACAAGCACTTCATAGACTTTTAGTTTCATATTGAACAATAAGGATGATGTGTCGACAGTATGAAGGTTTCATTAAATAAGGCAATACAAATATTGATTGACTACAAAATTTTACAACAAATATATAATTTCCTAGTGGACATCAGAGGATATTACATTCATTATCACTAGTTGCCAATATGTTGAGTGGAATCCATTGAAACACATATTACCGTTTTACATAACTACTCTTTAAAAAAATGCTTTTTCTAACAGTTTGTAATTATTTGATAAAACAATAATCCAAAATGTTAGGTTTCCTGATACATATCTTAACATTTATAACAAAACATAGATCGACAATGAGACAATGGTATCACATTCATCAAAAAGATACCAATTTGTCTATCTAGTCATCCACTCAAATCAAACAACCAATGGTTTTCGTCTTGAACAAAAATAATGCTTATTCAAAGACAAATCTGAAGTGTGTCTTTACAGTAGACTCTAATAGCAAACTCCATAGATTAAACCTTAATCCCTCCACATGTGATTTATCTCAGAATTTCTATTCCTGATCACTGGCTATTTCAAGGTAGTGACCCAGACCATCAGGCCAGACAACTTAATCTTGGGCAGACAGGACTGAGTGGTGAGTTAGTAGTTTGGTGCGTTGTTACCTGAAATAGGAAAATCCAAGAAATTCAACAAATGTAATAAAATACATCTAAATTACAAAGGAGTAGCAGCATGCAAACATATTACTATATAATGCTCTAGCCATAAGATAGTTGTTAATCATGGCAACCTTATGCAAAATAATTTTTAAATTTAAGGTTTTTTCAACATAGCACCACAACAAGTATTGATTTAATAAAATGTCAGCCTTAATTAAAGGTATATGTTATTCATATTGAAAAAAATCGGGATTCTTATTGATATGTTTTTAAGACATATTTTAAAGTATCAACATCAAAGATACATTTTTGATCATTTGATTACCATGTTTATGAGAATAACCATTTACCACAAATGTAGATAGCCCTCTTGTTTGACAGCAAATGTTCAAGTTACTGTGAATATGACCCTGCTATGTAGATCAACACAATAGTTGACCATCACAACAGACATTAAACACTATTGTTGACATTAGTAGGGAAGGGTTGGGAGCATTTGCTATCTGAACAATGTTCCATCCATTTGTCACAGATGTCTCCCACCACTGGAAATGACTTCAATTGATTGAGTGGAGTGAGAAAGTGGTTTGATTCTCTGCTTGAAAGATCGAGGAGCTTAAGCATTATCTAGAAAGTTGAGTACTCAGATTTGTGTTGAAAAAAGGTTTTCTTTCTTAAAATTAGTGCACTTTTATCCTCGAGCGTACAAATGCAAATTAGACAAGGAATTTATGTAAATATAAAGTGCCTATTGCTACTATAATATCTAATGAACCATAATGCAAATATCGAAGGAAAAACTACCAGAATTTCTATTAAGAGAATATAGAATTGACCAATTGTACAAACCAAATGAAAAAAAAACTTTCACAACTTGACCTTTGGCCATTTTTCATTATTTCCCTTTCGATCTTTGCTATAACATCCCCTTGGAAAAATAACATTTACACTGATTTTGGTACCATGCATTTTAATCATGACACATCAATTTTTTGTAATTTTGGGCGCTTTGACCATACTTTAAGAAATAAATATTTCATCTGATATAAATGTCATAACTAGTTATATCTATAGAATCAATAACTTTGAAATAATGATTTGTACTTTCGTTACTCTTTAGAATTTAAGATGAGTTAATGAAATCTTACTGACAAACATTTGTTTTATTTTGTTTCGACTAATAGAAAACTACCAAATTATCATCAGCTTTATTTATGTTGCTTCTAAAGTAAAAGTAAAAGGCATTTATGACAACTTCTTTATTTAAGTTGAGTGACGTTTCGACACAATTCCAGGGCCGTTGTCAATTTCAATCATAAGGAGTTGTGTCCAAATGTTGCTTAACATGAATAAAGAAGTTGTCATCCATATATTCCTCCTGCTTATTGTCATTATAACTTCTAAACTTACTCTCAAAAAAGTTGCCTGAACTTTATTCAATCATTTGAAACAAAATATCTAATTTATTAAAGTTTTTCTTGATAAAAGAAATGACTATTTCTGACATGAAAATTAGTTTGTATAGACACAACAACCATGCATCTTAACTTACGAAGTAAGTCAGGAAGAATATTCATATGTAATGTTCAAATATTGGTACAGCTTATGTCTTCATTTGGAAAGTGTAAGACATAATAGAACGTCTAAATAGAGAGTCTTCTGTGGATTAACACATTTTTAAAAAATTGTTTTGCTAGAGGCTGTTTATACTGTACAAATTACATCATAGAAGAGTTATCGATGGAAACAAGATCTGACCGATTATGTCTATATGTGATAGTGCCTAGGTAGTGCCTCGGTTTCGCAAAGATAGCCAACTTGGCATTCAGGCTTGGTATCAGTCAAGCTTATTAAGTGAGTTTCTATTGAGTATTGCATTCAAAATATTTTTTTATGTCAGATATGAAACTGACAACGATTATAAGTGTTCATATAGGTGATACATGCGTATTTTCTACTCAAATTTCTGTGCATCGAGTAATGTAAGTTTTAAGTTTGCTACCAATTGACCCTTATAGATATTTTCCTTTTCTTTTTAATGATAACAAAATGACGTTGTATATTACCTGAATTCGATTTAACACGTTACCATATCACAAATTGTGTAGATCACTTCAAAATCCAACCAGAGAACCTGTGGACTCACATATGAGATAAAATGTATCAACATAATCCAATCAACGGTTAAATGCATAAGTATAGATTAAGTCGCACTGACCCCTAAAAGGATGTCAACATTAATCAAGGTTGCTTTTAAGATATCCACTCTCATTGTGCTCAGATCATTTTAACTGACACATAAAGGACTTGCACTAACCGGAGACCTCGAGTTGACCTTTCACAAACGTTTACACCTAATTAAGTCAAATTCTTTTTCCTATTTACCATTTTTGATTAATAACTGAAATGAAACAAACGAATTGGGATAAACATATTTTTTATTACTATCTCATATTTAAAACGATACATGGTATTTTAATATTTTATCATATCAATTTCAAAGCAATCATTAACCTTAATTAAAACATGCTGGGTTGTTCAAATTCTGATTTGTGCATTCGCAAACTTTTTGACTTCTTTAAAAATGTTCACTTTTTTTACAAACTATTTGTGAATTGAGTATTTTTTTACTTAGTCAAGATATTTCAATGTTGGTTGAAATTGCATAACTTATAGCATATTTTAAGAATGTTTGATTAGCGATGAGTGAAAAGAGAAACCTGCTGAGACTGAAATACACATTTGCATGTTCATTAACAATGAAACTGTACAGTTAAAAAAATAGTAAAATATCGATTTCTCACCCATTTATAAATGAAGTAATGTAACATATACATTCGATTGTAAAAAAGGAAATCCTAAATACCTATATTGAAAATAACCCCATCAACCCTTAACAAAGTAGGTCATGTACATTGTTACATGGCTGTTATGTACTAAACTCCAAGTTCGGTAAGAACAAAATTCCTAACACTTTTTTGACTCAGCAAGCAAAGCGAAACAATCAAATGTTAATATTTAACTTGCGCATATGGACTCAAGGTTGACACCAAGCACATCCTAGTGGGGCATTGTCCTTGTATGGCAGACAGCATCAAGCATACTTTGGTCATCGATCGTAAGCTCATTTAGCTCATTTAGCCTCGAAGCATTAAACTGACTCAGTCGATTGTAACAACTCCCCAAGGATATATATTGCATTACTTTTACCGAGATCAAATATTAGTATAGCTCATGTCTCAAGTTGGAACCATTAAATCAAATATGATTAGAAAGCTATCTGTTCATGAAAACAAGTTGAGAATATTTTTCTGTTGCAGGCTGTTTTAACTGTGCTGGTTACATCATAGAGGGGTATAAATAGTAACAAGTTTTTTGTTTTCTTTGTTTGTACTTGCAAAAGGTGCATTAATATGTCTGTATTTACATACGTTTCCTTTTGAGATGTCGTGATTGAATAAATAGAATTAGACAAAGTAAGGAAAAACGTCATTGCATGGGACTCAGAATAAATAGAACTTGAAAATTTATGTGATGATGGAGTGGGTACAATGTAGTATAAAAATTGTTTTGCTTTCAAGAATGAATCAGAGAAGTGGTCATGCATGGATTTGGAATGTTTTAAACTTAAAGAGTGCTTTCGGATATTCACAAGTTTTGTGTTTTTACAGATGGCTTGAGATTTGTTTTAGGCGTTCCTATTTGACAGTCATTTGCTATTGTGATGATTAATTTGTTGATTAGATTAATGCAATACGGAATATGATTTTAGCCATATTGAACTATTCATGATCAATCAGTCAATCAAGTTTATTTCGGGAAGGCGTTGGGCCTATGTACAATACGAAATAGAGATAAATTTGATTCAGTAGTGGCACAAAGTACAGTGATGTATAATAAGAACATCAGGAGTAACATTGCTTCCTTAAGGTTATTTGAAAAGTTTTGTATTTTTGAAAATTTGGTACATGTACAAGTTTTATAACGGATATCTTAACAACATAATATGGTATTGTGGTTGGGAATAAATGTAAAACATAAGCTTATATTCAAAAGGCAAGTCGCGTAATGACGTGTTGACATAGGTGTTGACATAGATATTTTCTAACGTTGTTCTGTTTTAAAACACATCGTGGTCACTAACCACTAAGGATGAAATCCTCCAATTGGCTTAGTATATTATATGAGAGCTTGAAAGAACGAAGAAGTTTTCTCGCCCTTTGGAGGTCTTTTGAAGAGCTTTGGTCTATCTTGTTTTGTGTGTAGCAAATTATTTCTTACATTTCAGTTTCATACAAACCCATAAGCTAAATCTCCACCAGAAAATATCAGAAATAGAACATTTATCCTACATGATTGTTTTGATTAATGACGTCCATGTTGATTTTTCAAATAAATGAAATGACAGCACTGTCGTGTTTTGTAGTTATATTAGCTTTAACGGAGAATTCTGTTATCGACTTACGAGAAAGAGTCATAAACATTACATATCAAATGACAAAAAGAATATATTTAACTTGTTAATTTCTCCTGGCTTTAAAGAAATGTAAATATTTGAATTATTTTTAATGTTCTTATTCACTATCCTATTAAAGATTGTTTGTAATGAAAATCAATAAATGTTTGGTTAATTATATTTCGTACATTCATTTGATATCATGCCACCAACTTCCTTAACCATCAAGAATATATTTCTGGCAAATAGTTCAACGGCAAGTTGATTAATCTTATCAGAGTTGTGTTAGGCATAACAGTGATCATTAGATATATGAAATATGATATATGATTACGGGGAAATACCCGTGTTGTCATTTCAAATTGATAGCTGTTGGCAACGGTAACAAGGCAATTTGAAATGACAACACGGGCGCACGTGGAAATGGACCAATGAGAGGCGTTTCCGTTGCCGATTTATTCACGGCAGCGTGTTTGATTTACGGAAACTGCGGGTATTTCCCAGTAATCAGCTAGGCATTTGTTCAAAGATAGGTGTGGTGTTAATGCGAGGGTCAGTGGTCAGAAGTTGGATGGAATTCGAAAATTGGGCGAGATGGTCAGCAAGTTAAAAGATTGAATTATGATTCCAGTGCATACATGTAGTTTTGAGATAACATTTAGTATTAATTGCACCGCAAGTTAAAATAATCGATGTGTCCTGTTTTCGATCAGGTTTTAGCGACTGGAGTGACTCCCCTTGTGTATTCTATATAATAGGTAGAGATTACGCTAAAATATTTATTTCTTGACCGATTTCGTTCAAATTTGAGATGTAGGTTTATCTCAACATATGAAAACGATATATTGAGTGTAAAAAGTTCAGGTTTTGAATATTTTGTGTTATACTGTCCACTCCGAGATTCGAACCTCTGTGTGAAGATCAGTATTTCCATATCAGATGATTGGACCTCCTCTGCAACATTCCCCCTGTCTTCTACAAATACTCTATCAGTAAAGACAGCATTTGAACTAATACATCATACTACAATAAGTAGAAATGTATCTCATAATAATTTCAACATACAATGTGAACATTCCTAGGCTTGTTCTTTTTGATACGTTCTTAACTCAAAAGCAATCAAAAAAATCTGTCAATGAATTTAGTCTATTTTCTTGTCTTGTATATTTGCAAAAGGACATAATTTTATCACCACATATAGAAACTAGCCAATGTCTAATTGTTAAAGTAATACCAATTTTTAACTTTTCCTACATTGATAATATTTTGTGGTGAAATAGCTATTCCCTTTTTGTCCTTCGCATCATATATACATTGGATGCTTTTAGATATTTTATTCAATCCTAAAGTAGTCAGGTAAGAGTCTGTGATATCTTTTGATCCTGACCGTTTTGTCAGGAATAGTTTTTTCTTCTTGACGAATTAATTGATTACACTTTGTTTTAAATGTTTTTGAAACATAAAGTAATGATTTTTTTTTAACAATTTCAGACTAAGATCCTGTTTAATAATGAGAGTTTGATATCAGGTTTTAATATAAATGAAATCTTACTTTCTCATCAGAATCAATCTAATGGTAATACATTATTTTTATGTAATGATAAAATTTCCTTTTTCCCTTTTTAAGGAATTGTTATTTCCCGCTGTTCATTGGACATTTATCAAGTGCTTATCTAAAAGTGATTTCTGAATAACAAATGAAAAGGAGTTATGTTGAATCCGTCATAAATGACCAGTGCCATTACGATTGAATGATGTTAAAACCTCTTTATTTTTCATAGAGGTAATAGCCAATTTTGTTTTAAATCAACTATGAATACTTTCAATCAAGTCGAGGAGATACTTCAGAACCATTTTACGCTGACTAAAACGGGGGGATTTTCGTTTCTTTGCTTGATACCTTCACACAAATTATGGAATAATAAAATAAAAGCAAAAGCAAACAATATCTTACATACCAATGAGTGAAATTACAATAATAATTGTTGATTCTTATGTTTATCAATGTGAAATCATTCTGATAATTTTCTGTAATAAACGGTAGAGTGCAGTATTTAAAATTTTGTGTGAAGAATAATATGTTGCTTGATAAATTGCATGGCATAATTACTTTGCCTTTTATATTATATTATATATATCTTCGGAAACATTTTGATATTGCAATGCCATATACAAGTAGATTCAGAATTTATAAAATAACTGGTTTAAAAGATCAAGTCATTCTGAACCCTCTTCCACTCTTAGAACCTATCCTTATCTGATAAATTATGATCTTATTTAAAATCGGTACAGTTTTTATTAGGTCTAACATTTGCAAAATCAAATGAATATAACAGTAGTTTAAGATTTGGATATTTATAACATGCATAACCATCTATTATTATATCTAAGTTAACGTAAGTTTCCGATTGATTCACAGTTTATAGAAAGGAAATTAATTCTTTAGATATTTCGTACTCTATAAACGACTGGCACCAATGCGTTTCCATAAAGGACACTTTTTGTTATTGCGAAAACCATTTACCAATCTGGTTGCAAAGTATTTTAGGAAAAGTGTTATTCAAAAGGCAGTTAGCTTGCCCCCAGTATAAAATATCCCTTAAGCAAATAGAAGATTGAATACCAATAGGTAATCCTGCCTGTTGCTTGAAAACCAAATGAAGAGGACAACGCATCTATCTATGTCAGTATGTGAATAATCCGAAAGATTGCACTGGGTGAGTAATCGATGAATTGATTTGGAAATGCTGTTGTCAGAACTAAAGATAAAATTGGAGAACAAAGTGCCCATGTCGAGCTAATGGATTGACCATACTTATCTGACTAAATTAGACTCGTAGGCAGAGAAACGGTCCAAAGTTCTAGTTACATAAATTCCACATATATTTATGAAAGTAAATTATTACCAAGGTGCGTGTAGAAATCAATGATGTTCAATACTTGTTTCTGTTCTATCTGTTATAAATATTTTTCTTTTCTCACAAGATAAATATAATCCTACAATTTGATCCAACGATATTTTGCAATAAAGGAAATCGACTGCAAACAATATAGTGTCGTCATCTTAACTATTTAAACCTTAAAACAGTAACATTCTAATCGCTATTTTGTGACTGAAAATCATTTTAACGATTGTTATAATATGTATTTAAATGCTTTCATAAAATATGCAATATTCAATTACCAAACTAAAAGATTAACAATATTAAGCTCTTTGGAAAAAACTTTCCTCAGTTTTAGGAACAACCCCATCACGAACAAATTAATTCAAGATCAATTTCAAAACTTTCTCCTTTTTCTTATTTTTGTGAATAAAATCCATATATATGAAGGTGAATATATATTCGGCGCTAAGAGCTTAGAACTTAAATAGTTTATCAAGATAATATTGTTAGATTCACAAGGGATTGTGTTGGAGACAATGATGACTGCACTGACCACAATAATGGGCTTCCAAATTTCAATTAGAGTCACTGTGCCCTTAGCTGTGGGTTAAATAAATGATTCATTATCTATTATATGAGTTAGTGACACCTCTATCATCCTTGTACACCACTCCACAGCAGCATTGGGTCATTTTTCTGAAATTCTACATTTATATACTTGTCTCATTAATTATAACAGATATATTACATATTTTGCAGATTACCGTTACGTTATGACCCCAAATGAATTATTGCATAATACATTATTAGAATGTTTATACTTATTTTTCTAATGGACCAAGTAATTTCACTGCAATCGTTTTGATAAACATAATACAAGAATGTGATATTTTCTATTTTCTAACTTTTTTCCAAGCCATTGCTAAAAAATTGTTCTTCCTCACTAGTAACACCGGTGACAATAAGAATAACACTCTCAGTTCCAATGTTAAGTTTAATTCGAGTATAAATGGATTACATTGCATGCTTTTGGTTATTTATTATCAATGATAAAACGATTTCACAACGCCAGAGGGACACATAACCTTAACCATATGTTGTCTGGATTATACCAATCCTTTATACATGGTGTATGTTTGGCATATTTGGTAATGATTAGGAGTGTGTTCAAGAAATCCAATTTCCTAGAGTAGTCTTTTATTCTTTATTACTCAGTCATCAATACCGTTATTATTATTTGTATATTGAAAAGTAGTCTGTCAAATAATTGCCAATGTTGTTCTTACTTTTTTATAGTATATTTCAACAATGATTTTTTGCATAAGATGCAGAGGGTGTTTCTATTATTTTTTCTTTAACAAATAACATGAAAGTGAATACGTCAATAGAAAACATTTATGAATAGGAACAATATTAGAGTTCAAAAGGAATTGTGATGACGTGACCTGAAAAAAAAATCAAATACCTGTAACTTGATGCATTATTAATATCAATCACATTACATACTCCTGAGCACCTCGTGAAATTATATGTAGTGCCACGTAGCCTTGGGTTATAGTCGTAACTGATGTACTCTGCGCTTATATACCCATTATTGCTACCACTCATGTATTAACAAGCCCAAAGGGGCACAACCCAGTTGCAATAAACTGTCAGACCGAGATAAAGGTGTCTGGACTTAGATCAGATCCATATGAATTTAGTTGATAGTGTGATTGATTGAAGGCAGATACCATCCAGAAACCGAAGGTATGTTATTGCTAAACACTGAATTATGAGTTCGTACATACTGATAACATAAACTTAATTTTCTACAAAATTGATCAATGCAAATCCTAGTCACCTCAACATAACATGTGAGTTTAATTTCTCTTTAATCATACTTAAAAATAGCTGTTATGCTGATAATAATGTTTTAATTGAAATTTGTACAAATTTAACAATATTTGATTTAAATATCTGAAAAGTCCATGAATCGCCTTATATGATTTCAAATTTATTGCATAAAATAGAAAATATATTGATATTCAACTTTTTTTTACATCAAATTTCAATTTCCTAAAGTTTACATAACCACAAACATATTTCACTATTTTCTTGGGAATATATGAAAGTCATATAAAATCAAGTCCAGTTTGATTTTTTTTAATAATCTTTGAACGAAAGTGCTAGAGTCGAGGTTAGTGGATGTTTAAGCTGTTTTGGTAAGTTGTGTTATTAATAGGCAGTTTGTTTGACTAGCTATGAATATTAACAAAAATATACAGAAGAACATATATCAATAGAGAATTCAATTCATTAGCCAATGAAAAAACATTCCTTACCTTGTCGATTATATATATGCTTTTTGACTGACACCAAAAGATTAATGTTCAACTGATATGAAGTGTGACAACCATAGGTGGGCGTGATACATTGTCTGTTATTGTAGCAGACATTGTTTGAGTGGTTGCAAATTGGAAATCTTTGGATTTGATGGCAAAGCAGTTTTGAAACTCTGCTTGCAAAAACAACCCTGTTAGTATTATCCTGAGGGACAAGCTTAGTGAACAGGTTGGTTGACAATGCTTATTTTATTGTGTGATAGATATGATGACAAGAGATTGTAAAATGTAAACCCTTGTAATTATTTAGAAAACAAACCTAATGTTATATTAGTACAACAAAATAAGATAAATTCATGATCTATATTGTAATGCATCATTGACGACAATAGTGATTCAAGTACCACATAAACCCTTTCTCTCTTTTGTTTTATAAAGTCTTGATCTGCTGGTTTAACTCCGGCATGTATGAGATCACTATCTGCTTTCTTAACCCGCTGAATTCAATGTTTGAAAATTTGTTTGCATTTGTAGGTTTTTGGGTGGGTGTTTTTTCTTAGGCAATCGTTCAATCTTTATCAATGATTTAACACACAAGTACAATTTCTTTGGAAATCAATGGTTACATGTCGCAACATTACCAAAAAAAACACAAATAAACCATTGTCTGAAAGAAATCCATTTAGTACCATCCTGCAAGATATAAAACTGGAAGTTGTATTTGCACATTCTTTGCCTTAGTTGACCTTTTTCGTGATTTGTTTAACCCATAATGTGGTCACAGTTAACATTTTCATTAAACTGAATCATCTTTTAATTCTCAACTTATGACAGTATTTAATGCTTAATTGATATTTAATTGTCAAATAAAATGCTTTGCTTAAGATTTGAAATCCATAAATCTCCTATTTGACAATAAGTTGTTCACTAATATCCCGTGCACTGGCAAGGCCAATATAAGTCAATATGTACCATTCCCCGTTCCCCTTTTGCATAGCAGTTTTTGTTTCTGTAAATGTGCGCATTTACTAGTTCGAGAACTTGCTATAACAATTCTACATATACTTGATGAAGATGTATGAAACCTATATGGATAGCAAACAAGTGACAAAACTGGAAATCGTGAAGGTGAAAAATAAGGTTTTTCAAAATTTTGACCACTGGTGACAAGAAACTGTCTACAATATGGTTAGGTTTACACATTGGACATAATGAAAACTATTGCTGTGTATTTCACACAGAACATTGAACTGCAAAACCATCTATTAAATGTATGTCCGGAAATAAAACTATCAGAATTTTTTTTTTACCTTTGACTAAGCTTATTAGTTCCAAGATATTAGTTCGACTCACCAGATGTGATGCATTATACCATGACATCTTATTGTAAACCCTTGGAGGAAAGTGTTATTTTGATTATTCCATCAACATGCCAGACACTTTATGAATGATTTATGAGCCTAGATCTCAGCCAGATACACCTGCTGTTGCCAAACGTATATTTATATACATGGTGAGACTTTTGAAAATAGAATTGGAAGGACATTCAAGACAGCATTACACTTACATAGCATTGCTCTCAAATGTCACAGACGTTGCAGAAAAAAATATACAGGCACAGGAGATAGCCATAGTTTACGAAGCAATGATTCGAAGTTCAATGATAAAATAATTAAACATCAATTTTTCTGTTTGAGCTGTGTTTGAAATATAAGAACGTTTGACAAACTACAGAGTGAATTATTTGATAATGATCAACAAACATTTAATTATGCGATGGTAGTAATCCGGCAGGAAATCTTTTACCCTTCGACGATAATGTGGTGCAAACAAGTATCAACATGAGTTCAATTATCCCTATTTTAGGAAGTGGATTCACTTGCATCACACGATACGATATAGTTTCGATGTTAATTTTTTTAATCATTGATCAAACGGAGAAGTAGATAGGATAAAGCATGTTTAAACAATGATAATCATCTTTAACTTACTTTTAAAGCGGTTGTTTACACATTTTGACGAAAATATACAGGCAAATGGGGACCGCCATGACATTCTGTGGATCAAAGAAGGATAACTCTGACTTGTTCTCTCGCAGAGAGATTTTATTTTCACATAAACTTCGTTCATGACAATACATGTAGTTCTATTTCTATTTACACACTATAATTAACGTAGCCTACATGTAGAATTGAGAAATGTGAATATTTCACGTCATAATATTATAATATTTTAGGCTGTGGCGTGCTTGAATATTCATCTGCTGTTCCGTCTCTTTATAGGTACAATAAAAAGTTAAAATCAATCAATCGAAATGCAAGTTGATAATAAAAAGGATACAGAACTCGTTCCCCTTTCATATCAAGTTTACGTCCCTTTTGACATAAACTTGATATGAAAGGGGAAGCTCGTTAGCTATCCTATAACTATCTTGTAACAGATAAGTTCCATTGTTTATGAAGGTGTGTTTTTTCCTATATTATTCTCAAAGTTAGTTGTCTTAACAAATATCTAGCGAGCAGAATGCTCATTTCAAAACAACCATTCATCCAAAATTTAACCTCTGCCTTCAATGCATTATTCAAGGTAAGTGTCAAATCTTCCAAAGATATACTCAAAGATAATAGGTAAAATTCCAGAAGAATTGTGGAAACGTAACATCATTTATATATGTCAAAAATGGGTATAGATAAAGATTTCAATAGCGTTATGTCTATTTTTTCTTGTCTTTTTTTAGTTTTAGTTATTTGCAAGAGAGTAACAAAGTCAATTTTGTTTTCCTCTCCGAATTCACCTTATCATTATCACTTTATTTGATTACCCTCTTGACACACACCAAGATTCAAATGGAGAGTTACTTCGAAGCCAACAAGTCAAACTCGCTGGTTCACTCGCTGACGGCTTAGTGACTCCATTTTACAATATACATAGCTTTCTGAATGTGAAATATATTGAAGAAATTATTCAATCATCCGGTAGACAACCTTGCTCTTTTCATCGCAATATCTACAGAAACTTGTGTTTTTATCAAATGTTTCACATTAGCAATAAAATGAAAAAACATTCTCTTGATGTATATCATTTGTCATCTCAAATGCTGATGATAATTACTTGAATATTCAAAACTGAAAATTATTTTCATTGTTGGGAATTAACGGAAAATGAAATGCTTACAAATACAAGTCAATCTGTTTTCTTAAGAAAGAAGATTTCTGAAACGAAGGTTTCAATTTTGGTAGTGTCATAAGATTCCGTTTTCTTAACTCAATTATGTAAATAGCGTTCACACTCAAATGTTTTATGCAGTTTATTAGTTTATATGTGACTCCTCTTGCTACAATTATAAATATGTTGTAAGGAAATCAATGTCTAACCCCTTTAAAAGATTAAATACTGGATATAAACAGATACTGTGGCAAATTGCAACAATGAAGACAGCTTGCTACAGTACAAGTGCCTTCAAGTTCACTCCCTTTAGATTAGTACTAGGTAATGTTGATAAGGTATGAAATCAGTATCTAACATGTGATTACAAACCACTGTTACTTGAAAGCATGTATTGTAAAAATATTGCCATGGTTAAGATATATATGGTATGGTACCAGACAAACATAGAGCCTCGAGAGATACTATTGTGACCTAGTCGTCTTTCTCCCGATGAAGCAACATGACAAGTGTGATAGATGTGTCCCATAAGGGCAGCTGAGGAATTATTGTGTAAAACTGTAAATATAAGCTTAGTTTCTGACCTTGGGATTCATTGCTGACACTATCTGCAATTCATGTCTACTTTGCTCAGAATAGGTTGTGATGCAAATGTCAACTTTTGCAAGATTAAAGTCAAGTGTGGGTTTGCTGAAGACAAAATAGTTTGCAAATAGATCCGACCCAGTCATATAGAAAATAACCTTAGCAACATACATGTATCTGAAGATTCATAGAAAATCAGGAAATGAGTCAGCAGAAAAAAAAAGAAAAAAATCGGCAATTGTTAATCAAATTATCTAAATTAGCAATTGTATTTGTCTGTTACTTATTTTTTTTATTCTTAATCTGATTTTAACTTTTCTCACCATTTTGACATGTTATTCAAGATGATTTGGTACACGAGTTTGCATGCCTTATCGTCGTTAACTTTTCAAGATGATGATACAGATTATCTAATAATTACCAATCTTTCGTTACAGTTTCCGATTAAATATGTTTTATCAATATCAAACCACAATTAGAAACATGCATTGAAACATATCATCTTTGTCTCATCATTTTTATCAAGAGCACCATCTGGTTTATGTCAACTTGAAATTAACTCAATATACCAAGGTTATCGATGACATTCAGGAGAGTATTTTTATGACTTAATGTACCAAATGATGAAGGAAATTAATTCAGACGTCAACAAAACTTTGATGCACATACATCAAGTTATGAAATACCAATACATCCTAAAAAAACACAGAAAAGCATAGCAATATATCATTATGTTCTTTTAGGAGTCCAATCTCTTCCCACAGAGGTAGATCAAGTCATAAAATGTTGAAACTACCTCTGTTCTATTGTGGCATCTCCCATGCTGGCCCACAAACTCGGCGTAATACAGAGGCTATATCAACATTTCATGTCTTGCTCTGCCTCAGCGCAGAGAGAATGCTATGAGTCGTTCAACAAGCTTATGTCGATCTAGACACACAGTATGATGACAAGTGTTTCCTGAGTCGAATAGCATAGCAATCCAACTACCTTGAGATTGAGCTGTCTGCTTGTTAAGTTTGGATCACTGCCTTCAAATAGCTAGTTATCACAAGAGCATGTTAGGTAAGGCGGAACTAATGTTGACAAAGTACAATTTTATCAGCAATGTGATCACCTGTCGTCAATAGCCAACATAATGAAGATTTATAGGAAGCAAAATCGGTCATTAAACACCAATCACCTTGTCATGAGAACGATGGAGTTTGCTGAATCTTTATTTGTATTCGTGAGAGGCGAAGAAACATATACGGTCCAAATCAAAATGTACATCAATTCATAAATTGGTAAGCTATTCCTCAAATTTGTAGAAAGGTGACTTGATCTCAACATACAAAATGTTCATGAATGAAATACCAATCATATGTAGCTAAGGATGTAAATATTGTAGGTTTTTTTGTGTGTGATGAAATATCTGTTACTTTCATTTCTTTTATCTATTTACCTTATGGTACTTTTTTGAAATCGCAAATCACAAGTACATGTTTGAGAAACTTCAGTGACACTCGACTAACTGACTAACTAGAAGAAGTCTTCAAGATTTTTCCTTGAGACTTTAAGTCACCACTCGAGCGGCTTTCATCTGCCATTTTAAAAGGTTAGCATTGCGAGAAAGCAAATGTGCTGTAATATGCTTATTCATTAAGAAAATTAAGTAATAACTACTTGATTTATAGTAGAGGAGCATATTTACAAATAATTCATAATAAAAGTTATCAGATGCAACAGCATTTTGTCGTAGTAATGCATTCCACGATCGTAGCTTCGATGATTGGCTTAATTTCACGATGTTTTCATTTTTTGAGCGATACACTTTATTTTTTTGTCAAATTTTAAAGCCTTTAACAACTAAAATGCTTATCTCACAAACATGTATGAAATTAAGTGTAAAATTATCATGTAAAATTCATATATAATTGTAAACAGGAAAGTCAGGAATTTCGTTTCCATAAAAAATACACCGCCCAAATGGTCCCTTTAAGGAAGAGGACAACTCCTTTATCTATGTCAGTAAGTGAACGGCAGAGAATGGGTGAGAAAACGATGAATTGATTTGGAAATCCTACTGGTCGGAGCTACAGATAAAATCGTAAAAGAAAGTGCTCGTGTCACGATGAAGAAAGGAAAATGGATTGTGATGAATTTATTTTCCTGGATGACTTCACTGGGAAGGTTACTTCATTGAAATTTTGTTTTTCCAAGTATTTTTATGTATAAACAGTGAATAACATGCTGAAAATATGTTATCACATTTAAATAATATACTAATTTCTATCCGAAGCAAAATGTTTCTAATGGAAAATAAACTTTATTTTCAAATTACAAATGAAATTCGTGATATGATTCGTACATCAAATTAACTACATTCTTAACATAAAAGGGGCAGTAGCACGTTTTTGATAATTTTATATTTCAAATTTTTCGCTGATAAATGTACGTTTATGCTAAATGTATCATTTTGATAGTGTCAAAAATCTCATTACGCAAGCCAATCAGCCATAGTCAGAGGACAAAGTATGAAGATTCACATAAAATCCATTGACAGCCATTTTTTTGTGAACACCTTAAATTCATTTTGTGTAAGAAAAAGGAAACGCTTGGCTAAACTTTACATTATATATTTGAATTATTACTGCTTCATTCAGTTTAAATACATTGTCTGTCAATTTGAACCATTAATTTTCATTTTCCTGACATCACCTTATATTCCCCCTAAAAACGTGCTACTGCCCCTTTAAAGATGAAAATATTAACATAAAGGTTTGTAATGTTCTGTAATGTAAATCTAATTATATTGAACTACAATTGCATAATTGTGTACTCGTTTATGATGGCTTGTAAACAATGTATTTCTTTTATATTGAGTGACTTTGGTGCTTATTTGTCTGTTATCCTGAAATACTGATGCGATTTCCCTAAAATATATATTGTCCCATTTTGAAGAGAAATATTTATTGTTAAAAACATACATCGTTGCCAACAAAACCAATGAATACATTGAGGTACACAGTCAGTTGTGGATGGTACTTCGATGATAACTGTGTTACACAGTCCATTTATATTCATTCTCAGATATGCTATAAGATATAAGAACACATCTTCGCTACCTTGAAAATAATGTTTATAACAACTATCTGTATTAATTTGACATATGAGGTAGTGATTAAGAATTCAATATTGTAGAGTAGGATAGAGATATGATGATTTACAATATATAACTCTGGCTGACAAATGAATAGATATAATTACTGATTATTGAATGTGGTTTATAACATTTTAATTTGAGGATCAAATTATTTGAGAAAATGTATCATGAAACTATTAAAACCCTTCATATTCACAAATGTAAAACTTAAGTTTAAAATTGACAATAATTGTTTTTTGCAGCTATAATTAGAATTTTACATCACCACAGTGCAAAGTTTCCCTGTCTTGATCATATCTCCAAAGCATCGTAATTATTGTAATTGGTTTTGTACATATCAAGCATGTTTCTGTCTGCAAAATTGAGTTAGTTTACTTCTAGAAGAAAGCAATTATTGTTGGTTTCAAGAAGATTATCTTTCTTGCACTTCATGACACTGTTAGGTTTGAAATTTAATCTAGAAATGTTTTTGGAAAACTTCTGCAGTTGTAGTACCTTGGAAGTTGCTAAAATAAAATTTTGAATTGCTTTGAAAGAGAATGGATTGAAACAACTACTTAACAATCCACAGCTGATCATACCTGAAACCTTGAATCTACGTCTAAGTGTTTGCATTTGGTAATTTTATAAAGATTTATTACCTTTTTTATTAGAAATTTTGGTGTAAATTTGTAAATAATTCAGAATTCTATGACGTTGAGCTTGATATATGGCGACCCAGACTTAACTCACAACATAGAATATGCAATTTCGTGAAAAAAATCATGTCATTGGGATCAGATCCATAATTTCACTTCTTGAAATATATAATATATATAGATAAGCATGGCTGTTATTGTTGGCGTCTACACAAATACCTGTTATTCAAGACTGACTATATTTAAGCATGTGGGAGGTCATTATGATTATGCTACCCACAGAAGGGAAATAAAACAGTGTATAATTGACAGCAATCACATTACATACTTTATTGATTGTCTGAACAGCTTGGTGAATTATATTTGATGCAGATGTAGCTTGAAGGATATTCTTAACACCTAAACCTACTGCTTGTTTAACCATTAATTCCATGACACTTGAATCAACCATCCTTGAGGGACACATTACAGTTGCCATATAATGTATGATCGAGCTAAGGGTGTCTGGAGCTACATCAGTGTTGTTATGCATCATATCAATTTAGTTTGTTGTGCATGTGCAGTCATGAAAAATAATGAAGATCCTGTGAAAACCAAATGTATGTGATGTCAGAACAATGATAAATAATTTCTAAAACATGGTACAATATAACTATATGTGTCAGCAATCATTCTAATTATCTTTATGGTATAAGACCGTTGATAAACACTAATTTTATTTTACTTTTAAATAAGGTGATTAATGCCTCTTTGTACATCATACAGATTGTTTTCTTGCCTTGATTGTTGATTGTTTTAAGAATTATGCACATGCAAACTGTTGAGCAAGTTTAAAAGTTAAATGTTGTTTAAAAGCATTAAATCATGAACTAATTTATCAACTTGATTGCTGTAAACAAACATTGTACTGTTTCACTTTTCTATGTTACATGTAACGCACTAAAGCTACAACTTACAGAAAAAAACTTCCCTCTTACCTAAATATTGTAAGAGCTATCGATATAGTTTCAATGCCCCTGATGTTGGTGTATTAACACGTTGTCTTCCTTATACAATTTAACGGTTGGAGGGAAATGCTACTGTAATTATTCCATCAAGACACTTTAGGTATGCTTTATTAGCTTAGATCTCCGCCAGATAAAACAGCTATCGCCAAAACTATACATATGACATGAAACTGCATGTAAGACTTCTGAAAATAGAAATAGGAACAGAGGACATACATCATGCAGAACTGTCTATTTTCAAGTTTAAAAGTTAAAAAGTTATGAGTGTTCTTAGTTCAACAAATAAGAATAGATTTATTGATTGCAACAGCATACCCAAAGGTATTGGATGGTAATCTCCTACGGGAAATCTGTCTACTCAGTGATGCAATGGAGTATTGACATGAGTAGACTTTAGTCTCCAGTTTGTCTCTTATTAGGACTTGGTATCACACGATACTCTATTGTCTGGAAGTCGAAATTGTTAACATTGATTTAATGGAAAAGTAGACAGGTTTTCAAAGGTAGCTCACAAAAACACAAAAAAGTAAACTACAGTAGAAGTCCCGTCCCTTATAATATCATTAAAATTATATGCGTATAGCGAACACCGGATATAGCAAACTAAATTGTTTGGTCCCTTGGAGTTTGTGTTATCCGAGTTCTACTGTACATGTAAAATCATCGGTGAAAGAAAGTTATCACTTTTAAACTTAAATCATACAAAACTATTGTAAACAAATATTGACATTGAACATCGCAATAAAAGTAAATTATCCCTTAATATTAGACAACTTGTAAAGAACAAATGTTGACGCATTATTTGGGAAATGCCAAAAGGTGAATATCACATGAATTTGCCATTGGTGCCAAGTCATGTGACGAAAATATCAAACAAATGCTCATAATGGATCAATGTAGGAAAAAACACCTACAAACCATCAAAAATCAGCCCACAAAACCATTAGAAGCATTTGAAAGTTGACAAATACTGTCCACGAATACCAACTTTTGAAGGATAGCCTTAGTTCCTAAATTTGTATTGACAATTTGTTTTCACAATACAGACAAGATGCGAAGATATTGGCCAATATAAGTCCAAAACAGCAAAACCAATTGTATGTGTACCATATTAAGATTTATATCAGCTTACGTCAGGCCACCGTTAACTCCTTTGTTAAATGGCGTCATGATTGTCAAATGCTAGGTGTGTATTGAGTTATGTATGTACATACACAGAGACCAAGGACAAGTGAAATCAGAGGCATTCGAGGTTATATTCTTTGTTATTGATTGAAGAACACTACGTCTTTCCAAAAACCATATTTGAGTAAACCTCATTCTCTGATTTTATGAACAAGACACGGTTACAGTAAAACAGGAATACTGAAAGAGCCACAATCCTTCTAATCTTTGCTCAAGCAATTTTTTATATACTTACACTTTTTTTGAGCATATTTATGTCTGATCTAATGGGTTTTTCCCCAATATTAATTAATTTGAGTGATTTTATTTCGAAATGATAATCTGTAATTGTTATTTTTGACCCCTTCTCATTATAATGTTTGGAGCGCAGATCATTTTCTTTATTCAATGGGGATTGGTTGATTTACTTGACTGACCTTATATCAACCCTCTAAAGCTTTTAGTTATTTAATAAGAGTCATCTCAATTGTTTGATAACTTTGCCGATGAGTTGATATTTTGATAGACTATTATTTCCATTTAGAAGATATAGAGAATCTCACCCAAATGTCTTCTGATATCAAATATATCAACACAAGTTGATACAAGTCACAAATATCCGAGGCTTGCCGAGGATATTTTACTTCCACAACGAGATATCATACATAATTCAATAAACTATTCCCTGAAAAGAAATTTGAAAAATAAAAAATTATAAATGTAATTGACAATAACTTCTATGGAACGAGTGCCAGCCTAAACGGAGCGTATTGTTGTATTGAATAATATTACTGTGATAATTTTAGCATCAATTCACTGAACATTAAATAAAATTCAGACCTTAATTACTCTTTTGAAATTAATCGTCATCAACATAAAAAAATAAAATGTATTGGTCAACATCGTAAATATCATCCAATATCGATTGTGGAAGATCAAACGCGATCTCCTAAGAGATGACAGTATAATATTCACAGTAGATTTTGAACAATACCTCGTAATCGGCAAGTACATGACAAACGTTTTGTACCATCAGTAATGACGTCACAATGTTTTGACCTCATTAACATGTTGACGTCACATTGCTACAACGTCATAAACACATTGACGTCAGGGCTTCAAAAATTTACATTTTTAATTAAAACGTAATTAAAAATGGTTTTGGATGATAAATAGAATCTCACTCTCGTGTTTTCTGATACTCGTTGAAAAAAAAAAATATCCTCAGCAAGCCTCGGATATTTGTTACTTCTATCAACTTGTGTTGATATACTTCATACAAGAAGACACTTGGGTGAGATTCTCTATTTATCTCTAGCGAGAAAAATTTTGTCACAAAATTCATTAATGAAAATGAAAGAGCTGCTCGAAACAGCTAAAATATTATTCTACACTGCTTCATAGCGTTAAATGCATTGAGTAAATGCAAAGTGGAGAATGTAAGTGGCTGGTTTTTCATTCAATAATTGATGGTTATGGATACTTTTGTTTCTTACGATTGATTGATAAGTTAATTACGTTATTCTTAAATAAATAACAAATTTATATTAACCAAATCCGTGCAAAAAAAAGCATACTTCAAAGGTCTTCAATCCATAACATATTTTTGGTCGACCTCCGTTTTCTTTTCAGAAATAAGAATGC
Source organism: Steromphala cineraria (assembly GCA_916613615.1). NCBI lineage: Eukaryota > Metazoa > Mollusca > Gastropoda > Trochida > Trochidae > Steromphala > Steromphala cineraria. The sequence goes on along the minus strand of OU744722.1, from coordinate 62,384,014 downwards.
TTAAGTTTTTATACTCAATAACACTGCTCCTGGAGTAAAGGAGAGATTGATATGATTATAGAGGTTTGAATAATTATATTACATTAAGAGACAGTTATATAACATGCCTGTGTAAAAATATTGCTTTATGTGGTCTATCAAGATATCTGCGTACTAAACGTATGTGAGATGACTATTTCATCATTTTTTCTCTATTAGATATGCATCTATATCAATTAATTCAGCGAACTGAGTTCATGTTCTTTGATTAAACTCAAACAACTCAATCAAGAAGATTTATGTGGTTTCTTAGATGGCCTTCAATTGAGATCTTTCATCAAGGTTTAATTAACAAATTTCTGAAGTGAACTGGAGTAATGACCTGTCTCAAAAAACTGCCACCCTCCCTTGAATGAAATGGTGCCAATCATTGGACAATTAATTAGCAACTTTGAAATCCTGACCTCGTTACACTACCTACCAAATCCTCATTTCACATTGATTTGCAGAGTATGGACCTGTCAATCGACAATCCTCGAGTCACTTGCTCAAACTTATACAGTTGGGGTTTAATTGCATGAAATGAGCGACTACCATTCCTTTGATAGGAATGAAAAACAGTTTTATTTTGGGGATAAGCTTATCCAATTACCTCGTACAGTAGTTGCTCACTCTCTTAAACTATTTTATGAAGCCATATATACCAATGGTTTCTAATTCTTATAAGATCATTAATATAAGGCAGTAATAATCATCAGAATTTACTGAATACAATTTCAGAAATAACAAGAGACTTTCTCTTAATCGCTTATAATATTTTTGACGACTAAACAGGATATTTACGGCAGATTTTTCAATCATAAGGTATGAAAAATTGGAGTGTAAATAAATAGATTGGAAACCTAGCTTGTCCCGAAAATTAATTGGTCAATTCCGTAGGAAACATTCCGGCAAAAAGTTATCAGTTTAAGCACTCGGCATGGCAGACGGGCTATGTTTTAAACACTTACAATATGTGTCATAATTCCAAGCTGTAGGTCTTCATTGATATTCATTAAACCACCATTCTTTACTGACGGGTGCCCTGAGACTAATTTAAAGATCTCATGAATGAAACAGAAAAGAGTAAACCTCTGCTTATCCATGTATTCACATCACCTGAAGGGGGTAATTCTGTTACGCATATTCCATTGTCCTTGATGATTTTGGGGGGTGCTCTTAACTATGATTTGTTTAATATAATTATTGGACTATTCAAAGTTATCGACGTCTACAGCACTTTCGTCATTATCAGAGTTGTATAAGGTATGATTGATGTGAGTACAAATAATTCTACATAAAGAATTGCATGATAAGCATTCATTTGACCTGATAAGCTTCACTTCAATGTTTATCTTAGCTGCGAGGCAAAGACATGTTGAATAAACACATGATAATATACATTATTATATGTCTGTGTAAGAAGGTAAACTGATAATGACCTGTAATTTCTAATTTGTGACTATTCAACTTGTTGATGTTGGCGTGTGCAATTTGTCAATTTTTAACAATGTGAGACAACGCTTATGAATCAAGTAAAATTGATTGAGAATGTCCTTTTGCGTATGACAAAATTGTATAACAAAGGTCAAACGTAAATAACCTCAACATAAGCACTATTAGACCTATTGTTCTTATCCTGTTTCAGGTATTAATGTTATTTGTACTTTTTTTGGGCAGAAGGTTTTTATGAAACTTTCAGGGATGATAATGTCATGTAATGAATTAGTTCAGTTTGTTTGACAAACCAAAGTGGACTAATTGAAACACAAATTGAAAGCTCCGCTTTTCTTTAAAATCATTGCTGAAAATGTAAATTTATGACAATCAATATCCTCATATTCGCTTTCTGGTTGTGAATGTTTGTTTTCCATGAATAGAAGTGAACCAAATGACATACAATTAGATAAAAGAGTGCATACAAATTAACTTAATATATGCTTAACACGTATTGTGAAAATATAATTATAAGAGTATAATGCCAACAGGTCCCTCGTCGCGAGTCGTTCATTGAAAAGACCCAACGTCAATGCCGAAGACGTTTCTAGAAATTTGATTTAAACTTGACAAAAATCTTGATGTGTGAACAAAATGGGAAATGATTTTGTGAGAAGTTGACACGAAGAGCACATACTGAAGAGATGCACATGTAAATTTTCGTAGGACTGAAATCTTTGAATGAAATAGTTAATCATTCCATACCGGTTAAAAGATTTGATTACTGCTCAGGCGAGATAATCTTTAAACCACCAGAAAGAGTTGTGTTTTCATCAACTATACAAACAGAAATTAAAATCTGTATGAATTTAACATAGTGATTACTGATTATTTACTACATAATTGTCTATCGTGTAATGATTTTGTTATGTTAGTTGAATTTTCTCTATCGCATATATCTTATTACAAAGCAATTAAAATGCTTTCTTCAATGTTATTAATACCAAAAATGAACTTCAAAATAAAAACCAACTAAAGTAAATTTCCTTTTAAAAGAATGGTTTAACAATGGTTGGCATGGTTAAACCTACAGGTAATGATAAGGTCTTTAAATTTAGCTCAAACCTGATTATTCTCCAATATATGAACAGGCCACGATTGAGGTTTACATGCCTCCTGAAAGGGCAAGAAGATGACGTCACACTATCCTTCCAATTCGTGCTCATGCAATGTATTTTTTATGGGCTTACACTCACCGTGAGAATATTTAGGTCTGATCCAAGGTTTTCCAAAATTAGTGAATTTATAGTGAAACGTTCATGAAAATGAGAGTCTGCATTTTTTTTTTTTCTTCTCACTGAAAATGTTTGGAGTATAATTTTCCGTTGTTCAATAATTTGCAAATTTGTATAAATATTTGACTGACTTTATCTAAACCGTCTCGCTCTTTTTGTTATTTAATGAGAGTTATTTCAATTGAGTGATTACCTTCTTTTTCCGATTAGTTTATATTCTGTCAGTGTGCACTAGTCAACAGATCATGGTCTTATATAAACATTCTGCTGTATATGTAACTTTCAATAATTTGTATCGATGACAAAATAATGAATTGGAGCATATTGTTTATCACATATGGCCTTTTTTACAGTAGAATCGATCCACTTTAAAGGAATACAGTTAGTTGAATGATTAGATCCGTGAACATTTTTCATAGTTTGAAAGATCAAGAGGATAAAGACCATCAGTCAGTGTCTGAAGTAAAACGTTCCAATTTGAGCTTATAATCCCTCTGGTTTGGTGTGAACAAATGTTAATGTTCTTTTTGTGACCTGGTACACAAGCACCAAACCAAAATGTGCCAAAAAGGCAATTTCAGCGTCTTCCCTTTGAAAATAGCTTTTTAATGTGAAAAGTGTTGGCACAGGTGACAGTCTGCATGAATCATGAATCTCATTGGCAATTATCTCGATGCCACGGAAACCTTTATTTCAAACAACTAGAAACAGTGACAAATGTTTCTTGCTCCTTGCTATCTATCATTTTCCAGAATTACATGTCTTTCAACCGGATGTTATGAGAGTTGTCCGAACGTATTGACGGGTTGAATTGGAAAACGAAAATATGGGAAATTCTAATTCTAAAATCTAGGGTTTCTTGTTAGTCCGATGTCCGAATTGCAGCAGGATAAAACTACGGGAAATCAAACCAATTGGATGTTGAATGGAAGATAAATTGCCTTTCTTGATGACTACCATAATTTCTTAAAAGTGAAATAGAAAGTAAATATGTTCATTATTCACAGTTGTCTATAGTAACAAAGGCAACCCTTTTTGAGGAGACTAGTATACAATAAAGTGGTTTCAGCATTACTTCTCACTCTCATGGTACTCAAGGAATTAGCGAATCTATAAAACATTACTACATTGTGATGAGCAACCATGTTATATTATTGTCCTAAAGCAATTTGCAGATTCCTAAGGCAATATAATTCAAAGGTTACATCTGTTAACATATACAGTAGAACACGGATATAGCGAACACGGATATAGCAAACACTCAGATATAGCGAACAAATTTTCAAGTCCCGTCCCTATGTAATATCATTAAAATCATATGCGTATAGCGAACACCGGATATAGCGAACTAAATTCTTTGGTCCCTTGGAGTTCGTTATATCCGAGTTCTACTGTAGTTTGTTACTATCATCCCACAGCTGTGGGAGCGGCTCGTTTCTTTAACAAATTGGGAATTGGGAATTTAAAAAATTGTAAACTGTTCACAGCGACATTAATATCAAATTGCTGTTGTTATCAAATTAGTTAGTTTCATCATACACATATTTTGTATATATTTAATACAATTTTTAGATAATTTTGAATATAAAATACTCTTGTTAGCCATTTTGTGATAGGGTAGTACTCATGCTCGTATGTTTGTCATTCCATTCCATATATTTCCGTATCAGTTCCATGGTTTCCACATTCCTACTTTCAACATAGAACCACAATAGGTTAAATATTGAAAGTCAAATCTGTATTAAATAATAACTATTCAAAAACGAAATAGTTGTCAGCACCTCTGTTTGACAACATGTTACTGTAGATATGACCCTGGTTTGTAGATCCACACGAAAGTTGACTATCAAAATAGACATTTGACTTGGTTGTTGACATTAGTGGGAAGCCGTTGAGAGTGTGTGTTATCTTAACCATATATTAGTCACAGATGTTTCTCAATGGCTTTGATTGATTGAGTGAAGTGAGAAAGTGGTTTGATTCTGTGCTTGAAGATCGAGGAGGTTAAGCATTATATATCCAGCAAATAGAGAGCACTGATAAAAGGAACGATTCTGGGAAATTCCGGTTTTGTGTTCAACACAAGTTTATATATTTTAATTTTTTTTTAACATTATTGAATTTTCGTTTATAATTTTGTTTATAATTTAGATGATAGTATGTAAAATGTAGGTGCTAAACTTAAAATGAACCACATCGCAAAAAATGCACACAATCTATTTCACTTTTAGAAACCAAATGTAAAGGACTTTTTAGGACTTAGAGCTTCTGTTTTAAACTGTTTTATCAGATGATAGGCATTATGGTTCTTATAATATTTTCTCAAAGCCTTTCCTTAGGAAGATTCCATTTGAATTGATTGGGTGACCATGTCAACTGTCTTGTACTATAGCGTATCTGCTTTACAAATGTTATCTTACGAAATACATGTTTAATTTCAAATCAATACTATAAAAGTATATCTATATTAGACACACACAAAAAGAGACATTAACTGCTTTTTGTTTATCATTTCTTTATTTTCAACAAACCTGATATTTGTTAATTTACCATCAGTTTGGAAGATGACACAAAAAGACATTGATAGCAAATGGTTGCTTCGTATTCACAATCTCTAATGACAGTTGAATCTGAGAAATTAAAAGGCATAATGTAGGTTGATCGATTCGATCATGAAGAAGCCCTGACTATGTTTTTAAAGATTGAGGACGTGAAGCAACGTTATCAGCTAACTGAAATATAAAGTACTTAGTTTATATTTGAGCTTTTATTCTTTTTGGTTTTGGTAAAAAAGTTTGTATTTTCTCTTTCACCAAATACACGAGACCCAAACTACAATTTGCCTGAAAGGCTATCCCAGCTCTTCCTTTTGAATGGTTTAATGCGAAAGTGAACCACAACTGACAGACTACATACATCATTAATCCCTTTTTCACAAATATATCAATGTCATGGAAACGTTCCCTTTGCATTCAATCATATTCCAAAACTTAATACGTCTTTCTCTTGGATTTTGTTTTCTTGACCTATCCTTTAAAATCGTGGATTAAGGGTGAATACAAAAACAAAACAAAAGTTAATTCTACACTCAAGCTTTTCTTGTTGATCCGATGTTAAATTGAAGCTGTTTTCTGTTAATCTCGAAGGGTGTGCAACGTGCTGAGATGCCAAATTCAGATATTAAGGAAGTGGTGAAACTTGCATTAATGTTGTGTTAAGTAACACTTATGACACAGAAGACAAACCTTGAGCTACGGAAGGATGATGTCTGTAGGTTAATAAGAAACACGGGAATATAGCATTTTACAATAAAACCACTGAATATTTCGAATAGGAAAAATATTTTATACAGACAAACGAGCAAATTTATGTTATCTTGATATAAATGTAAAATCACTCTGAACAAAATTAGATAACACCATGTCGATGACAACCATTCCCGCAGGATACATATCCCATTTCATATATAGAATAAAAATATTGATGCAGCTCATGTCTTGATTTGGAAGGATAAGATCAAATACGAACTCTGTAGATAGACACACTTAGAGAACATTGTGTTGCTGTAGGATATTTACACTGTACGAATTACATCATAGAAGGATATTGATGGAAATTGGATCTTTAGATGTTTTATTTGTACATGTATATGCCAACAGTGCCTTCAGGTACGTAGACATTTGTCTGCATTTTCAATAAGTTGGTTTTTAAAGACGAGTGTTGATTAAGTTGACACATATTCCATAAATGAGGTCAAGTTGGCATTGCAATTTGCTTTTAACACGATTTCAACAAAGTTTTACTGACCTCAGTTCATGACATCTAAACTGGTTTGAGTTTATGTAAAAAGTTGTTCGTCGAATATTTCATGAAAATGACAACTATTTACACGTATTAGTAATTCCATACTGAAATGGAACGCCTGCAATTGATTGATTAAAGTATGAACGAGCCTTATTCTCTGTTGAAAGACCGAGTAGTCAAAGAGTTGTCCATCATCGTCTTCACTTAAACTGTTGATTTGGAATTAAGTTCTTAATGCCACATATACTATTTATCAAGTGTTGTATGATTTTGTGAAGATCGCGATCAAACGACGTCGTGTTATCTTAAAAGATAAGAAAGATTTTCTGGCCACCTCAGTCTAATCTCTGGAAATAGCCTGATCATGTGCAAGAATTATCATTATTAAGTCAACTTAAAATAGTATTGCTAAAGCATATTTCTACCCTATATTTCCGTAATTTCTTCATAAGTTGCATTTCATCTTCACTTTTACATCATCACCATAATCTGTATGAGGAAACTTTAAAAATAACATCTGAGAAAACTTAAATCAGGGTTTGTGATATATGAAACATTTTATCTTTTACAAAATGTGTAACAAGTGTAAAAACATTTATCTGTCAGGAGGATTATGATCAATGATAACATATAACCACATAGGAGACGATGGTTAGCTTATCAGGCTATTGTAATGATTATCGTTGTGCATAAAAGCAAAAAAATATTCATCTTGTTTCTATTTATCAGATTTAATGTTGACAACACAAAATTGTTAAAGTTATATACCATACACGTACATCAGTACCTGTGTTGGCTTTTTAGGCACGCTAGACAGCATCAAAATACTTAACTGATGAATGAAACTGCATCACGGTGGAAGCATTAGATCAAACTCAGTCGATAATGACAAGTACCTGAGGGTATATATCGAATTACTTTTAGCATGTTCAAATATTAATGTAACTCATGTCTTGAGTAGGAAGCGTGGAATCAAATATTTTCAGAGTGCCTTCTGTTCATGATAACCCGTAAAGAATATTTTTCTGCTGCAGGGTGTTTGAACTGTACTAATTGCATTGAAGAGCGGTCTATAAAGGGTTACAGATAATAGCATTTGTAAATATGCTATTGCAAAAACTGCACTGATTTATTTGTATTAGCAAGTCTGTTTTGTTTTGACCAATCTTGGTTGAGTGGAAACAAGTCAAAGTAAAGAAAAAATTGCATTACAGTGTATCAGGAATAAATAGCATCTCGTAAAATTGAATGAAAATGAAATGTCGGTCAGAACGTTGTTTCAGGAGTGAAGTAGTAAAGATCAAAAGATTATTTTCCACATGTGACAAGTCCTTTCAAATATGTGCATAAATTATTGTGATATTACAAATATCACAATAAGATTTCATGCTTCGGTAATTGCAATTTGGAAGATGATTCGCAATAACCTTTATAAGCATGTATGTACACAATGTTTTCATAAGTTGTTGAAGGATCGGTACGGTCTTAGCAGATTTGAAGTAAGACTATCACTAACTTGTCCCCAGTAAGTTATGAAATGATCCTCTAGATAATGAATATGCTGGTGCTTTGTTATAACTTTCATTTAAACGATCTCTCTAGCATGTAACACACCTACTTACGAGGAATAGCTTAAGACAAAGTTGTATATGCTTGAGACAAATTTGGCTACTACAGGTATATTAAGGAAATTGTGGGCTGTTTAATAGTGTCTTCTATCCAACATATTGATATTTTTTATCAACTTGTAGCTTCTGTGCTATGTAAAGTGCTCTCTGGAATTAAACTAATTCATTGATGTATTTGTTAAGATAAAATGCTGTTACCATTTGACTTTGGGGAAAACATTTCGATTTGATGAATGAACAAAGGTAAAATTAAACAAAAGAATGGTAAGTATTTAGGAACCCTAAGGAAGGACCCGTTTTCACTTTCAATGTAGAAACACAAGGACTTTATAGACTTTTAGTTTCATATTGAACAATAAGGATGATGTGTCGACAGTATGATGGTTTCATTAAATAAGGCAATACAAATATTGATTGACTACAAAATTTTACAACAAATATATAATTTCCTAGTGGACATCAGACGATATTACATTCGTTATCACTAGTTGCCAATATGTTGAGTGGAATCCATTGAAACACATATTACCGTTTTACATAACTACTCTTTAAAAAAATGCTTTTTCTAACAGTTTGTAATTATTTGATAAAACAATAATTAAAAATTTGAGGTTCACTGATACAAATCTTAATATTTATCACAAAACATAGATCGACAATGAGACAATGGTATTACACTCATCAAACAGATACCAAAATCTCAAATTTGTCCTTACAGTGGACACTAATAGCAAACTCCATAGATTAAACCTTAATCCTTCCCCATGTGATTTATCTCAGAATTTCCTTTCGTGATTACAGGCCATTTCAAGGTAGCGACCCAGACCATCAGGTCAGACAACTTAATCTTGGGCAGACAGGACTGAGTGGTGAGTTAGTGGTTTGGTGCGTTGTTACCTGAAATAGGAAAATCCAAGAAATCCAACAAATGTTAATAAAATACATCTCAATTACAAAGGAGTAGCAGCATTTAAAACATATTACTATATAATGCTCTAGCCATAAGATAGTTGTTAATCATGGCAACCTTATGCAATATAATTTAGGTTTTTTCCAAGTTCAACATGTACAAATGTAGCACCACAACGATGTATTGATTTAATTGAAATATCAGCCTTTAATTAAAGGTATATGTTATTCCTGTTGAAAAAAATCGGGATTCTTATTGATAAGATTGTAAGACAGATTTTAAAGTATCAACATCAATGATACATGTTTGATCATTTGATTACCATGTTTATGAAAATAACCATTTACGACAAATGTAGATAGCCCTCTTGTTTGACAAATGTTCAAGTTACTGTGGATATGACCCCGCTATGTAGATCAACACTATAGTTGACCATCACAACAGACATTAAACACTATTGTTGACATTAGTAGGGAAGCATTGAGAGCATTTGCTATCTGAACAAAGTTCCATCAATTTGTCACATATGTCTCCCTCCACTTAAAGGAAATGACTTCAATTGATTGAGTGGAGTGAGAAAGTGGTTTGATTCTCTGCTCGAAAGATTGAGGAGCTTACACATCATCTGGCAAGTTGAGTACTGATAAGAGTACTCAAATGGAAAAGCTCAATTCGGTCAGATTTGTGTTGAATAAAAGTTTTCTTTCTTTAAATTAGTGCACTAATGCACTTTATCCTCGAGCGTACAAATGCAAATTAGACTATGGTTATATCTAAATATAAAGTGCCTATTGCTACTATAATATCTAATGAACCATAATGCAAATATCAAAGGAATAACTACCCTTAATAATTTCTCTTAAGAAAATATAGAATTGACCAATTATACAAACCAAATGGAAAAAAAACTTTCACATCTTGACCAATAACAAGGAGCCGTTTCAAAATGTCCCTTAACATGAATAATAAAGTTGTAATCCTCTTACGCATTGTCATTTAAACTTCTAAAATTACTGTAAAAGAAGTCTTCTCAACTGTTGACCATTATCAATCCTTTAAAACCAAAATATCTAATTCATAACAATCTTTCTTGATAAAAGAAATGAATATCAGTTTGTATAGACACAACAACCATCTTATCCTGCTGAAGTAAGTCTTGACGCAGGATATAATTTCCAATGTTAAAATATTGGCGCAGCTCATGTCTTCATTTGAAAGTGTGAGACAAAATAGAATAAAAGAGTTTTTTGTTGATTGACTCATTTAAAGAATATTGTTTTGCTCGAGGCTGTTTATACTGTACAAATAACAACATAGAAGAGTTATCGATGGACACAAGATATTGAGATTTGTTATTTGTATATGTGATAGTGCCTTAAGATCGGTTTCACAAAGAAAGTCAACTTGGCATTCAGGCTTGGTTTAAATCAAGCTTATCAAGTCTATTGCGTTTTGCTTTCAAAATATATTTTTATTGTCAGACAACGATTATATATGTTAATATATGTGATAGGTGAGTATTTCTTATTCAAATTTCTGTAAATTAAATTACGTTAAATTAAATTATGTTACCATATCACAGTTTTTGTAGATCACTCCAAATTCCAACCAGAGAACCTGTGGACTCACATAAGAGATGAAATGTATCAACATAATCCAATCAACGGTTAAATGCATAAGTATATATTAAGTTACACCGACCCCTAAAAGGATGTCAACATTATTCAAGGTTGCTTGTATCCACTCTCATTGTGCTCAGATCATTTAAACTGACACATAAAGCACTTGCTCGAGTTGACCTTTCACAAAGGTTTACACCTAATTTAGTCAAATTCTGTTTCTATTTACCATGTTTGATTGATAACTGAAATGTAACAAACGATTTGGGATAAACATATTTTTTTTATTACTATCAGATATTAAAAAACGATACATAGAATTTTAATATTCTATCATATCAATTTCAAAGCAATCATAAACTTCCTTGAAAATGTTCACTTTTTTTACAAACTATTTCTGAATTGAGTACTTTTTTTACTTAGTCAAGATTTTTCAGTGTTGGTTGAAATTGCATAACTTAAGAATGTTTGATTAGTGTTTAGTGAAAAGAGAAACCTTCATCACTGCTGAGACGGAAATAGACATCTGCATGTTCATTAACAATGAAACTGTACAGTAAAAAAATAGTAAAATATCAATTTCTCGCCCATTTATAAATGAAGTAATGTAACATATACATTTGATTATAAAAAAGGAAATCCTAAATACCTATATGTAAAATAACCCCGGCCCATCCAGCCCTAGCCAAGTGGGTCATGTACATATGTAAGGCTGTTATGTACTAAATTCCAGGTCATTGGTAAATATCGGTAAGAACAAAATTCCTAACACTTTTTTGACTCAGCAAGCAAAGCGAAACAATCAAATTTTAATATTTAACTTGCGCATATGGACTCAAGGTTGACACCAAGCATCCTAGTGGGGCATTGTCCTTGCATGACAGACAGCATCAAGCATACTTTGGTCATCGATTATGAGCTCATTTAGCCCATTTAGCCTCGAAGTATTAAACTGACTCAGTCGATTGTAACAACTCCCCTAGGATATATATTGCATTAGTAGTATAGAAGGTGGATGCAGAAAGGGTGTTTTTGCAACCATATTTGCAACCAGTTGCAACCGTGAAATTTATATAAATGCATGACGTCACAGATCAAAGTTTACATAAATGCATGACGTCACAGGTTAAATTGAATATAGGGCGTGGTAAACTATTATGGATAATATTCATATGGATATTAGAAGATGATATAATTGTGTGATATTAAATAATAAACATTAATTTGAATCGTGAATGAAACCCATTAGATGAATTAAATCTAGTCTTCAGCATTAAACTGAAACAATACAGAATAATAAATAGAGCTACATTTTAAAATGTTTAGATCTGTATGATATAAGTCAAAGGAATCTAAAGTTGACTGACATGTTAATCAAGATAATGTACACTCGTCCATTCACCTGACCCCGAGTGTGTAAACCTGAGAGGTCACGTCCTGCACTGCAACTCTAGCTTTGTGAACATGAAAACAATGGAAGGTGGACGCACATGGAAGTAGAGCCAGTAATTATCAATATTAATTTGATAATATTTCATGATATATGATGGAAAATTATTAATAACGCAATGTGATTTAATGATTAGCGATTGTGAAATGTAGAGTGATAAAACAGGAATCATTGAAAAGCATAGGATTATGTCCAGCATAAATAATGTGTGACTGTTGACTGAAGCCCGCCAACAAAGGTCTTGCCTACTTCCTGGTCAGCTCTATCCAGGGAACGTGCTTATTATAAAGTCCAGTTGACTAATCTTTCTGGTGTAACAGATACTTGTGTGTGTTGAAAAACAAGATTTACAATGTTTACAATATAAATGAATCAAACTCCTCTGAGGATGAAAGCATGAACTAAGAATTAAGATAACATAAATCATTCAGAACTACATTTGACTATATATTTATAAATGTAATCCTAATGTATCTCTCTGTTAGATTATAACTGAAATGAAGTTTATCAAACACCTTTTATTTTGTGAGTACATGATACACTTTAGGTCTTATGTTTTTAGATATTCTTAAAATATATGAAATAAAATATTATCTTTTCTATCATTCCAGGTTGTCATTGAAGTGATCTTTGATGAATATCATTGAGAGAACATGAAAGGATGAGTCAATAATTATAAAGAATTATCACAACCCTTCTGCAATTCTATATTTAAAAGATAAAATTGTCTTCTGGCTAAATTGCATTTGCTTTAAATTATTCATATGTATGTATTTATGTATTAATAATAATTTATTCAAATAATGATTAAATCATACAGAATCCTTTTGTTTCAGTTTTTGTTTTTGTTTCACAGATGCGATATACTAATGTGAACATGGCATCACAATTATTACTAAAAGTATGCTTAATGGAATGAATGTGCAAGATTATGCATGTGATAAAATAACATTATTATTGATAATAAGCTGAAGAGAATGAAATGTTCGACTCATTGATTGAGTAAAAGATTCATCATAAAGCTTGTATGGTAATTATATTAAATGATTGAATGAAATGAGATTGAAAAGAGCATTTATATTACTATACAATTAATCTAACCAAAGAAATGAATGTATTTCTAGTGATTATAACATGTGAATGTGAAAGAATGAATTAAAATGAAAGTGTCAAAAGACAAGCCAAACCACCACCACAGCCACCACCACCTGAGGAGGAGGAGGGAGCAGAGGAGGAGGAGGAAGATTCACCACCACCACCACCACCTGAGGAGGAGGAGGAGGAAGATTCACCACCACCACCACCACCTGAGGAGGAGGAGGAGGATTCACCACCACCACCACCTGAGGCGGAGGAGGGAGCAGAGGAGGAGGAGGATTCACCACCACCACCACCACCACCTGAGGAGGAGGAGGGAGCAGAGGAAGAGGAGGAGGAGCAGAGGAGGAGGAGGAAGAGCAGAGGAGGAGGAGTACAGAAGGAGGAGGAGGAGGAGCAGAGAAGGAGGAGGAGGAGGAGCGGAGGAAGAGGAGGAGCAGAGGAGGATTCGCCACCACCACCACCACCACCTGAGGAGGAGGGGGGAGCAGAGGAGGAGGAGGAGGATTCACCACCACCCCCACCACCTGAGGAGGAGGAGGGAGCAGAGGAAGAGGAGGAGGAGCAGAGGAGGAGGAGGAAGAGCAGAGGAGGAGGAGTACAGAAGGAGGAGGAGAAGCAGAGGAGGAGGAGGAAGAGCAGAGGACGAGGAGCACAGAAGGAGGAGGAGGAGGAGGAGGAGGAAGAGCAGAGGAGGAGGAGCAGAGAAGGAGGAGGAGGAGGAGGAGCAGAGAAGGAGGAGGAGGAGGAGCGGAGGAAGAGGAGGAGCAGAGGAGGATTCGCCACCACCACCACCACCACCTGAGGAGGAGGGGGGAGCAGAGGAGGAGGAGGAGGATTCACCACCACCACCACCACCTGAGGAGGAGGAGGAGGATTCACCATCACCACCACCACCTGAGGAGGAGGAGGGAGCAGAGGAGGAAGAGGAGGACTCACCACCACCACCACCACCACCACCACCACCTGAGGAGGAGGGAGCAGAGGAGGAGGAGGAGGAGGAGGAGGAGGATTCACCACAACCACCACCACCTGAGGAGGAGGGGAGCAGAGGAGCAGAGCAGGAGCAGGAGCAGAGGAGCAGGATCAGAGGAGCAGGAGCAGAGGAGCAGGAGCAGAGCAGAGGAGGAATGGAGGAGGAGCAGAGAAGCAGAGGAGGAGTGGAGGAGCAGAGGAGGAGTGGAGGAGGAGCTGTGTGTGTTGAAAAACAAGATTTACAATGTTAACAATATAAATTGAATCAAACTCCTCCTGGAATTAATGACTAAGAATTAAGATAAACATAAATCATTAAGAATTGCATTTAACTATATATATTTATATATATAATCCTAATGTATCTTTCTGTTAGATTATAAGTGAAATGAAGTTTATCAAACACCTTTTTATTTTGTGAGTACATAATACACTTTAGGTCTTATGTCTTTAGTTATTCTTAAAATATATGAAATAAAATATTATCTTTTCTATCATTCCAGGTTGTCATTGGACTGATCTTTGATGAATATCATTGAGAGTCATTAAAGGATGAGTCAATAATTATAAAGAATTATCACAACCCATCTGCAATTCTACATTAAAAGATAGAATTGTCTTCTGGCTAAATGGCATTTGCTTTAAATTATTCATATGTATTTTTTCATGTATTGATAATAATTCATTCAAATTTTGATTAAATCATACATAATCCTTTTGTGTCAGTCAGATATGTAATGCAATGAACATACTCAGGTGTCAGAGTAAATAGCAATCATAATATATTTTGTTTCATGTTTTTAAATGTCGGTACTATCACAGATGAGATATTCTAATGTGAACATGGCATCACAAATTATTACTAAAAGTATTCTTAATGGAATGTAATATTGCACATTCTCATTTCATTCAATCATTTAATATAATTACCATACAAGCTTTATGATGAATCTTTTACTCAATCAATGAGTCGAACATTTCATTCTCTTCAGCTTATTATCAATAATACTGTTTTTTTATCACATGCATAATCTTGCACATTCATTCCATTAAGCATACTTTTAGTAATAATTGTGATGCCATGTTCACATTAGTATATCGCATCTGTGAAACAAAAACAAAAACTGAAACAAAAGGATTCTGTATGATTTAATCATTATTTGAATAAATTATTATTAATACATGAATACATACATATGAATAATTTAAAGCAAATGCAATTTAGCCAGAAGACAATATTATCTTTTAAATATAGAATTGCAGAAGGGTTGTGATAATTCTTTATAATTATTGACTCATCCTTTCATGTTCTCTCAATGATATTCATCAAAGATCACTTCAATGACAACCTGGAATGATAGAAAAGATAATATTTTATTTCATATATTTTAAGAATATCTAAAGACATAAGAACTAAAGTGTATCATGTACTCACAAAATAAAAAGGTGTTTGATAAACTTCATTTCAGTTATAATCTAACAGAGAGATACATTAGGATTACATTTATAAATATATAGTCAAATGTAGTTCTGAATGATTTATGTTATCTTAATTCTTAGTTCATGCTTTCATCCTCAGAGGAGTTTGATTCATTTATATTGTAAACATTGTAAATCTTGTTTTTCAACACACACAAATATCTGTTACACCAGAAAGATTAGTCAACTGGACTTTATAATAAGCACGTTCCCTGGATAGAGCTGACCAGGAAGTAGGCAAGACCTTTGTTGGCGGGCTTCAGTCAACAGTCACACATTATTTATGCTGGACATAATCCTATGCTTTTCAATGATTCCTGTTTTATCACTCTACATTTCACAATCGCTAATCATTAAATAACATTGCGTTATTAATAATTTTCCATCATATATCATGAAATATTATCAAATTAATATTGATAATTACTGGCTCTACTTCCATGTGCGTCCACCTTCCATTGTTTTCATGTTCACAAAGCTAGAGTTGCAGTGCAGGACGTGACTTCTCAGGTTTACAAACTCGGGGTCAGGTGAATGGACGAGTGTACATTATCTTGATTAACATGTCAGTCAACTTTAGATTCCTTTGACTTATATCATACAGATCTAAACATTTTAAAATGTAGCTCTATTTATTATTCTGTATTGTTTCACTTTAATGCTGAAGACTAGATTTAATTCATCTAATGGGTTTCATTCACGTTTCAAATTAATGTTTATTGTTTAATATCACACAATTATATCATCTTCTAATATCCATATGAATATTATCCATAATAGTTTACCACGCCCTATATTCAATTTAACCTGTGACGTCATGCATTTATGTAAACTTTGATCTGTGACGTCATGCATTTATATAAATTTCACGGTTGCAACTGGTTGCAAATATGGTTGCAAAAACACCCTTTCTGCGTCCACCTTCTATACTACTTGCATTACTTTTACCGAGATCAAATATTAGTATAGCTCCTGTCTCAAGTTGGAACCGTTAAATCAAATATGATTAGAAAGCTATCTGTTCATAAAAACAAGTAAAGAATATTTTTCTGCTGCAGGCTGTTTTAACCGTGCTGATTACATTATAGAGGGGTATAAATAGTAACAAGTTTTTTGTTTTCTTTGTTTGTACTTGCAAAAGATGCATTAATATGTCTGTATTTACATACGTTTTCTTTTGAGATGTCGTGATTGAATAAATAGAATGAGACAAAGTAAGGAAAGACGTCACTGCATGGGACTCAGGATGAATAGAACTTCAAAATTTATGTGATGATGGAGTGGGTACAATGTAGTACTAAAATTGTTATGCTTTCAATAATGAATCAAATAAGTGGTCATGCATGGATTTTGAATGTTTTAAATGTTCAGAGTGCTTTCGGATATTTGCAAGTTTTGTGTTTTTACAGATGGCTTGAGATTTGATTTAGGCGTTCCTATTTGACAGTCATTTGCTATTGGGAGGATTTTTTTGTTGCCTAAATTATTGCAATACGGAATATTATTTTTAACCATATTGAACTATTCATGATCAATCAGTCAATCAAGTATATTTCGGGGAAGGCGTTGGGACAATGTACAATACGAAATAAAGATAAGTTTTATCATTCATTAGTGGCACACAGAACAGTAAAGTATTATAAGAACGTCAGGGGTAACATTGCTTCCTTAATGTTATTTGAAAAGTTTTTTATTTTTGAAAATTTGGTACATGTACAAGTTTAATAAAGCATTTCTTAACAACATAATATGGTAATGTGGTTGGGAATAAATGTATAACATAAGCTTATATTCAAAAGGCAAATCACGTAATTACGTGTTGACATAGATATTTTCTAACATTGTTCTGTTTTAAAACACATGGTGGTCACTAACCACTAAGGATGAAATCCTCCAATTGGCTTAGTAGATTATATGAGTGTTTGAAAGAGCGAAGAGGTTTACCCGCCCATTGGAGGTCTTTTGTAGAGCTTTGGTTCATCTTGTTTTGTATGTAGCCATTTTTTATCTTTCTCTGTTTGGTTTATGCATCCTTTTGTAAAAGATCAAATTATGTATACAACAAAAAGAATAAGCGTCCAGTATAATTTCAACTTGTTTGATCTGCAACAATAAAATTCACCAACATTTACACTACTACTGACCATCTATCACAGAAAAGACAACACTTTAATACACGATCCAGTAAGTATAAACAAAACGTTATTTTGACAGCTTTTACAACACTTGACATTATCAAGTGCGTATGTGAATGAAAATATACTGTAACTGGTGAAATATTTCTTACACGGTTCATTTCAGTTATATACAAAACCATAAGCTAAATCTCCACACAGAAAATATCAGAAAAAGAAAACTCCTCCTACATGATTGTTTTGATTTATGACGTCCATGTTGATTTTCAAATAGATGAAATGACAGCATTGTCGTATTTTGTAGTTATATTAAAACTGAAAGCTTTAACAGGAACTATGCTATCGCCTTACGAGGAAGAGTCATAAATAACACATATCAATTGACATAAAGAATAAAATTTAACTTGTTAATTTAAAATTCAATTTAAAAGAAATTTAAATAGTTACATTAGTTTTTATATTTTCTTATAAACTATTCTATTAAAGATTGTTTGTAATGAAAATCACTAAATGTTTGGTAAATTTCATTTTGTATATTTAATTGATATCATGCCACCAACATCCTCGACCATCAAATATATTTCTCTGGTAAAAAGCGCACCGTCAATGTTTGGCACGTTGATTAATCTTAGCAGAGTTGTGTTAGGCATAACAGTCATGATTAGATATGTTCGAATTTTATCGAAAATACTGTTTACATCCTTCAGACAATGGTTTGTTAGATATGTTGCCCACAGGACATATATAATTCCATACACAGTGTTCAAATACAAAGAGGTTCATGCGTTGAGTAGGAAACCGTGAAATCGATTTGACTTGAAAGCCTTTTGATGCTTGCATCATAGCGAAGATTAATTATTGCTTTAGGCTATTTGAACTGTTCAAATGTGTCTGAGATGCTAAAGATTGAGACACTTTCAAATATTTTCATTTGAACATGTGAAAATTACTCATATGCACCAATATCATTTAATGTTCAGGTTTGATAAGGCTAGACTGTCCTGGTTGAGTGTGCGGACCTTCATAGTTCGATTTTAAATCATGTTTTTGCACTACACTGTACTCAGGCTTAATCAGTAATAAATAAATAATATGGTTCTAACAATCATAAGACGTCACTTATGTTTTTAAAGGTTCATGTCATGTTTATTGTGTATAATTACATCAGATTAAAAACCAACTTGAATTCCAATTACTTTAAAAATTCAAAATTTAAAATGCCAACAGTTCCAACTCTACATTTTATGCTAACGACTCAAACTCATATCACATAAGCAAGGCTTAAAGGAAATATTACAAACAAATCAACTTTATGTGCCTACACATTATGCATTGTTATTCATATTCGTATCATTAAACTATTCAACTAATAATCTCGATTTCCTTGGTGGTTCAAATAACCAAGTGAACGTTTTAGTCAGATCTCTTATTCATAGGAAGACAAACTATCGACGTCAATGTCATTACGCTTTGACATACATGTTTATGATTAGTGATATATGAATTGTTTTGATATAGAAAGATTTTACATTAGGTACCACTGTGGTTTTAGATTGAACACAATTTGAGACCACCCCTCCATTGTCATGATTTTGCCCTAAAAGCATAGCTCAACCGTAGATTGAGAACAATGATATGTATACTTTATAATATTTTCGAGGACCGATTTGAACATTAAACGCATCTGATGAAAAACGAAAAAACGATGAAAAACGTGCCTGTTCGCCTCTAAGGATTTCCAAATAGCTGCAGTGTCATATTTGATGTAGACATACAAGATCTCATACCTGTATTAATACCAGTCAGGACGCCATTCTCAAGAACATGAAGATCAGTCTTTCCATATCAGATAATTGGACCTCCTCCAAACATGTCATGTTCAGCAATGTCGCCATCTGCAATATTCCCCCTATCTTCTACAAACTCTCTATAAGTAAAGACAGCATCTGAACACATACGCCATACAACAATAATTTGAAGTGAATTACATAATAATTTCAACATACAATGTGAACGATCCAACGAATTGTTCTTTTTGACAAGCTGATACGTTCTTAACTCAAAAGCAATCAATAAATCTGTCAATGAATTAAGCCAATTTTCTACTCTAGTATATCCGCAAAAGGACAAATGTCACTATAGACAGAAACTAGCCAATGTCTAATCATTTAAGTAATACCAATTTTTAAGTCAACATTTCCTACATTGTTAATATTTTGTGGTAATTGTGGTAAAATGCTTTTTGATATTTTATTCAATCCAGAAGAGGTCAGGTAGGTGTCTGTGATATCTTTTGATCCTGAGCATTTTGTCAGGAATAGTATTATTATCTTGACAAATTAATTGATTACGATTGGTTTTAAATGTGTATCCTGCAGTTTTTGAAACATCAAGAAATGCTTTTATATTTTTAAAAATACATATCGGACTAAGATCGTTTGATATCAGGTATTCATACATGTATTATTGAAATCTAACGTTCTCATCAGAATCAATCTAATGGTAATACATCATTCGAATGTAAATAGAAAAATTCCTTTTTTTCGTAAGGAGCCAAGATAAAGATTATTAAGGAAATGTTATTTTCCTGCTGTTCATTGGACATTTATCAAGTGCTTATCTAAAAGGGATTTCTGAATAACAAATGAAAATGAGTGGTGTTGCATCCGTCATATAGTGACCAGTGCCATTACGATTGAATGATGTTACAACCTCTTTATTCTTCATGGAGTGAATAACCAATTTTGTTTTCAATCAACTATGAATACTTTCAATTATATTTTAAGTTGAGGAGATACTTCAGAACCATTTTACGCTGACTAAAACGGGGGGATTTTCGTTTTTTTGCTGGATACCTTCACAGAATTTATTTCTTTTCAAAAGATGATTTGGATTTGACCTTGGACATATATTCACTCACGGCTTTCATTATTATCAAATGAAAATTATAAAGTCTTGAAAAATCTCATAACACATCATTGACAAAGACCTCATTTCGGATTTTTTAAAAGGTCAGTAATGTCAAAGGCACTTTGGAGAACAACTCATTTTCAACTTAAACACACAAACATGTACTTTCATCTTAATCATTGCATGTTTTGGTGAACAAACCCTTACAAACGTTAATAATCAAAACCAAATAAAATAAAAGCAAAAGCAAACAATATCTTACATGCCAATGAGTGAAATTACAATAATAATTGTTGATTCTGATGTTTATCAATGTGAAGTCATTCTGATAATTTTCTGTAATAAACGGTAGAGTATAGTATTTTAAATTTGTGTGAAGAATTATATGTTGCTTGATAAATTGCATGATATTCTTAAATCATAATTGATTTGAATTGATCTAATTAATTTGCCTTTTATATTTCATCTTCGGAAACATTTGATATTGCAATGCCATATACAAATAGATTTAGAATTTATAAAATTACTGGTGATTTCCTTTTTCTCTGTTACTTTCTATGGACGTTTAAAAGATCAAGTCATGCTGAACCCTCTTCCACTCTTAGAACCTATCCTTATCTGATAAATTATTATCTCATTTAAAATCGGTACAGTTTTTATAAGGTCTAACATTTGCAAAATCAAATAAATATTACAGAAGTTTAAGATTTTGATTTTTATAACATGCATATAATCATCTTTTTTTATATCTTAGTTTCCGATTGATTCACAGTTTATAGAAAGGAAATTAATTCTTTAGATATGTTGTACTCTATAAACGACCAAAATCAGTACTGGTACCAATGCATTTCCATAAAGGACACTTTATGATATTGCTAAAACCATTTACCAATCTGTTTTTAGCTCACCTTTACAAAGTAAATGTGAGCTTATGTCATGGCGCTTCGTCCGTCGTCCGTCTGTCTGTCCGTCCGTCCGTCCGTCTGTCCGTCCGTCCGTAAACTTTCACGAAAAAGACTACTCCTCCTAAACGAATTCAGATATCATTCTGAAATTGTAGTATGTTATACCCATGGTGATTCCCCACAGAAAGGTAGACGTTTCAGTTTTGAGAATCCAAGATGGCCGCCGTGACAGCCATATTGAATTTTCAATTAGATTTCATGAAAAAGACTACTCCTTCTAAACGAATACAGATATCATTCTGAAATTGTAATATGTTATACCCATGGTGATTCCTCACAGAAAGGTAGACGTTTCAGTTTTGAGAATCCAAGATGGCTGCCATGACAGCCATATTGAATTTTCAATTAGATTTCATGAAAAAGACTACTCCTTCTAAACGAATACAGATATCATTCTGAAATTGTAGTATGTTATACCTATGGTGATTCCGCACAGAAAGGTAGACGTTAAAGTTTTGAGAATCCAATATGGCCGCCATGGCAGCCATATTGAATTTTCAATTAGATTTCATGACAAAGACTATTTCTCCTAAACCAATCTAGATATCATGTTTATATTGTAGTATGTTATACCTATAGTGATTCCGCACAGAAAGGTAGACGTTTCAGTTTTGACAATCCAAGATGGCCGCAATAGCAGCCATATTGACTTTTCAGCTGCAGATGACACATCAATATTATTAAATTTTAAGCTTTCATCAAGTGATCACTGGCACCATATAAATTCTCTAATTTGAACTTACTAATCATAATATTATCTTAAATATGGAATATTTAAGATTGTCGTGCAAGTTGTTCTATATTTTTAAGTGTTTCTAAAATAAATTAAGATGAAAGACAAACATAATTGATTAATTTGTTTAAAATCTTTATGGCAACTAGCTGCAAAAACCAAATCACATTAAACATGTTAAATTTTAAACAATGGTATCTCCCTTATATTCCTTTAAATACCACACATAAGGGGTCAACCAGAGTTCAGATATTCCACTATGCTGTCTTATACACATCCCAAGGCAGGCTGCTAGCATCACAGTGTCAGCTGCTAGTCTGTTGCATTATCAACCTGACCCAATTGATATGGTAGAGCATTATGCTATATGGCCAAGGCCCATGTGTATGCAATAAAAGTTATGGACTTGTATTCTCATGACAGTGATATGTCTACAATAAGCTTTGTGTTTAGCAATCTACATGATAAGTTGATGTGGAATAAATATGCAGATGAAAATCGAAAAGGGTTTAGTAAGAAAAATAAGGAAATTTGATTTGTCATATCTCTCTGTTGATTTGACAATGCAAAAATGTTTACCATTATAGTACTGTATGAGTGTTAAATAAATTGATATTTTAATGAAAGACATCTCATGGTCACATGGAACAAAATAAACGTGTCTTATGCATTGCTGTGTTTATTACTTTCCTCTCAATCAGTCATTCATTTTCCTTGAAAAATCTGTACTTTTGGGATTCTCAATATCCCATGCAGCATAACCATCAGTGAAATAATCTTGAAATCATATTAATGATTCACTACAAAACAAATATAAGTGCCCACCATCCTGTAAGTAATGAATGACATTTAAATGGATACACCTAAACCAATCAAGATATCATAATGAAATTAATACGGATGCCCACATAAAAGTAGCATTTTGAAGATTAAAAAGTACAAGATGGTCACCAATTCAGCCATAGATATACAAAAAAGTTATACAAAAACCTACTGCTTGTTAACTTATCATGATTATATCATTCGTGTATTAATGTTTGTTCAAGCTCTAGTCGTTTCCAAAAGAAGACTAGTATTTTAAAAGATAAAACATCATGATGGCTGCCATAATCAATTATATAAAAGATGGTTACATGTATAATTAAACCATTTTACCACATCATTCATTTTAAGGTGAGCTTCTGTACCCTCGGTACTTTTATTTAGGAAAAGTGTCATTCAAAAGGCAGTTAGCTTGCCCCAAGTACGTAATATCCCTTAAACAAATAGAAGATTGAATACCAATAGGTAACTAGAAAGTGTTTTACCCGTAAAAGCAGATGTCTCCCCCTGCCTCAAATGCTCCAAACCTCTAAACAATACTATCATAAAGCACCATTAATGTTCTCTGTATAATTCAACTTGAATAAATAACCTATCAACTCCACAATTGTAGCAAACAAAATATTCAAAATTGCATGGAAATAAACAAAATAATTTGTTTTAAATCTCAAACCTCAAAAGGGCACATCAACATGATATGGAGAGACAGTATACCAAATTTGGTGATGATGGGTCACATAGTTTCAGAGATATGCTCCGGAAACAAAATGGGAACGCCAACGCCTACGCCGACGGAACTCAGCTAAAACCAATATGTCTCCCGACCCTTCGGGGGAGACATAATCCGCATCTATCTATGTCAGTATGTGAATAATCCGAAAGATTGCACTGGGTGAGTAATCGATGAATTGATTTGGAAATCTAAAGATAAAATTGGAGAACAATGTGCCCAAGCAGAGGAAAGGCTAATGGATTGACCATACTTATCTGACTAAATAAGACTCGTTAGCAGAGAAGCGGTCCAAAGTTCTAGTTACATAGAATCCACATATTTTCATGAAAGTAAATCATGCAGGGATGTCCAGTATCAATGTTTGTTAATACTTCCTTATTGCTTGGTGCCCCAAAGGGCACCAAGCATTATGATTTGATTTTTCTAAAACTTTTCTGATTTCTCTCTATATTACTCTTGATATTCTCAAAGAAGCCGCGCCAATCACATGTGTTGTATCCAAATCAAAAGACCAATGAACAGAGCTGTAGCAAAAAATGCATTACGTCACCATGTGGGTAATACAAAATATTTGGCACATTAAACTGTGGAATATGATTTCGCTTTCTTTAAATGTTATATTAAAAGAGAAACAATGTTTTCTATTAAAGATGCTGATAACTGTTAACAGACTCAATCAAAAACATCTTCATTTGCAGAAGAGTCTGCATTTGTTCCAGATAAAGTATTAATTATTTCGCATTCAATAATCGTAGAATCCACTTGTTTATAACCCACGCGATTTAATTTCACGCTGGGCTCGCCTGGCGAATTAAAAGTAATGTTTGTGTAAGTACGATTGTGACATCGAAATAAGACTTATGTTTACTAATAGGTAGATCACTTACGACCACGAGACAAGTCATACTTAACATTGTGATGTAGTTACTTGAAGTAAAAGCACTGTGTTGCCATGTACCGTTGACAATGACAGGAAATTGTGCAAAACGTACTGCCAAAACCATATCTCCTTGTCATGCTGGTTAATTATTAACTGTAGTATTACAGATAATAAACAAAATACTTTCCGATGATCTGACAGGAGTTCAACCCAGCTCCGCTGAGCTAATAGTAACCGTATGGAACCAGCGATGTAGGTCATATCCTAAATATAGCACGAGTCAATTTCAGTAGCTCTGATAATAAATACATGTTTTCAACGTAAACATTTAGTGACATCGTTAAGTATGACTTGTCAGGTGGTCGTAAGTGATCTACCTATTAGAAAACATAAGTCTTTTTTCGATGTCACCATCGTTCTTACACAAACATTACTTTTAAATCGCCAGGCGAGCCCAGCGTGAAATTAAATCGCGTGGGTTATAAAAAAGTGGATTCTGCGATTATTGAATGCGAAATAATGCTCTTATCTGGAAAAAATGCAGACTCTTCATCAAATGAAGATGTTTTTGATTGAGTCTGTTAACAATTATCAGCGTCTTTAATAGAAAATATTGTTTCTCTTTTAACATGACATTTAAAGCGAAATCATATTCCACAGTTTAATGTGCCAAATATTTTGTATTACCCACATGGTGACGTAATGAATGTTTTGCTACAGCTCTGTTCATTGGTCTTTTGATTTGGATACAACACATGTGATTGGCGCGGCTTTCCTTTGAAAATATCAAAAGTAATATAGAGATAATTCAGAAAAGCAATAAGAATATGCAGAAGAACATATGACAATAGGGAATTCAATTCATTAGCCAATGAAAAATATAAACTCCTTACATTGTCAATCATACTTCTTGACTGACACCAAAAGATTAATGTTAAACTGATTGGAAATCTTACAACCATACATGTAGGTGTAAATGAACTAAGGCTGACGTGGGCGTGATACATTGTCTGTTATCGAAGCAGACATTGTTTGAGTGGTTACAAATCGGAAATCTTTGGATTTGCTCATATAGCAGTTTTGAAATATGCTCGCGAAACAATGATGTAATATAATCCTGAGGGGCAAGCTGTGTGAACAGGCTTGTTGACAATGCCATGAGTTTATTGCTTGATGAATATGATGACAGGAGATTGTAAAATGTAATCCCTTGTAATTATTTAGAAAACACACCTAATTTGATATTAGTACAACAAAATAAGATGAATTCATGATCTATATCCTAATGCATCAGTGATCATTTTACCTAGATGATTGTGGCGATAAAAGTGATTCAAGTACCACATAAACCCTTTCTCTCGTTTGTTTTATCAAGCTCTGATTTGCAGGTTTAACTCAGACTTGTATCCCTATCTGCTTTGCCAACTCGTTGTATTCAATGTTTGAATTTTTTTTTTCATTTGTTGGTTTTTGGGTAGGTGTTTTGCTTAGGCAATCGCTCAATCTTTATCACTGATTTAACACATAAGTATCTTTATCACTGATTTAACACATAAGTACAATTTCTTTGGAAATCAATGGTTTCATGTCGCAACAATACCAAAAACACAAATAAGCCATTGTCTGAAAGAAATCCATTTAGTACCATCCTGCAAGACGTAAAACTGCAAGTTTTATTTGTACATTCTTTGCCTTAGTTGACCTTTTCGTGATTTGTTTAACCCATAATGTGGTCACAGTTAACATTGTCATAAAACTGAATCATCTTTTAATTCTCAAGTTTTGACAGTAATTAACGCTTAATTGATATTTAATTGTCAAATATAATGCTTTGCTTTAGATTTGAAATCCATAAATCTCCCATTTGACAATAAGTTGTTCACTAATATTTAGTGCACTGGCAAGGCCAATATAAGTCAATATGTACCATACCCCATTCCTCTTTTGTATAGCAGTTTTCGCTTCTGTAAATGTGCGCATTTACTAGTTCGAGAACTTGCAAATAACACTTCTACTATACTTGATGAAGATTAAAGTAACCTTATATATACAATTGACTTAACTGGAAATCATGAAGGTGAAAAATATGGGGTTTTTTTTCAAAATTTGGACCACTGGTGACAAGAAACTGTCTAAAATATGGTTAAGTTTCCACCTTGGACATACTGAAAACCATTGCTTTGTATTTTCACACATGTACAGAACAATGAACTGCAAAACCATCTATTAAATGTATGTCCGGAAATAAAACTAACAGAACATTTTTTTAACTTTGACTAAGTTTATTAGTTCCAAGATATTAGTTCGACTCACCAGATGTGATACATTATACCATGACATCTTATTGAAAACCCTTGGAGGAAAGTGTTATTTTGATTATTCCATCAACATGCCAGACACTTTATGAATGATTAATGAGCCTAGATCTCAGCCAGATACACCTGCTGTTGCCAAACGTATATTTATATACATGGTGAGACTTTTGAAAATAGAATTGGAAGGACACTTAAGATAGCATTACACTTACATAGCATTCCCTCAAATGTCACAGACGTTGCAGAAAAATAGAGAGGAACAGGAGACAGCGGTATTGTTATTTAGCAATGATTCGAAGTTCAATGATAAAATGAAGAAATATCAACATTTCTGTTTGAGCTGTTTGTGTGAACGTTTGACAAACTACAGAGTGAAATATTTGATAATTATTTAACAAACATTTAATTATCCGATGGTAGTAATCCGGCAGGAAATCTTTTTACCCTTCGGTGATAATGTGGTGCAAACAAGTATCAACATGAGTTCAATTATCCCTATTTTAGGAAGTGGATTCACTTTAATCACACGATACGCTATAGTTTCGATGTTAATTTTTTTAATCATTGATCAAACGGAGAAGTAGATAGGATAAAGCATGTTTAAAGGATTTTACAATAAACAATTATTTACAACTGATCCAGATTTTTATAACATGCATATAATCATCTTTTTTTATATCTTAGTTTCCGATTGATTCACAGTTTATAGAAAGGAAATTAATTCTTTAGATATGTTGTACTCTATAAACGACCAAAATCAGTACTGGTACCAATGCATTTCAATAAAGGACACTTTATGATATTGCTAAAACCATTTACCAATCTGTTTTTAGCTCACCTTTACAAAGTAAATGTGAGCTTATGTCATGGCGCTTCGTCCGTCGTCCGTCTGTCTGTCCGTCCGTCCGTCCGTCTGTCCGTCCGTCCGTCCGTCTGTCCGTCCGTCCGTCCGTAAACTTTCACGAAAAAGACTACTCCTCCTAAACGAATTCAGATATCATTCTGAAATTGTAGTATGTTATACCCATGGTGATTCCCCACAGAAAGGTAGACGTTTCAGTTTTGAGAATCCAAGATGGCCGCCATGACAGCCATATTGAATTTTCAATTAGATTTCATGAAAAAGACTACTCCTTCTAAACGAATACAGATATCATTCTGAAATTGTAATATGTTATACCCATGGTGATTCCTCACAGAAAGGTAGACGTTTCAGTTTTGAGAATCCAAGATGGCCGCCATGACAGCCATATTGAATTTTCAATTAGATTTCATGAAAAAGACTACTCCTTCTAAACGAATACAGATATCATTCTGAAATTGTAGTATGTTATACCTATGGTGATTCCGCACAGAAAGGTAGACGTTAAAGTTTTGAGAATCCTATATGGCCGCCATGGCAGCCATATTGAATTTTCAATTAGATTTCATGACAAAGACTATTTCTCCTAAACCAATCTAGATATCATGTTTATATTGTAGTATGTTATACCTATAGTGATTCCGCACAGAAAGGTAGACGTTTCAGTTTTGACAATCCAAGATGGCCGCAATAGCAGCCATATTGACTTTTCAGCTGCAGATGACACATCATTATTATTAAATTTTAAGGTTTCATCAAGTGATCACTGGCACCATATAATTCTCTAATTTGAACTTAGTAATCATAATATTATCTTAAATATGGAATATTTAAGATTGTCGTGCAAGTTGTTCTATATTTTTAAGTGTTTCTAAAATAAATTAAGATGAAAGACAAACAGAATTGATTAATTTGTTTAAAATCTTTATGGCAACTAGCTGCAAAAACCAAATCACATTAAACATGTTAAATTTTAAACAATGGTATCTCCCTTATATTCCTTTAAATACCACACATAAGGGGTCAACCAGAGTTCAGATATTCCACTATGCTGTCTTATACACATCCCAAGGCAGGCTGCTAGCATCACAGTGTCAGCTGCTAGTCTGTTGCATAATCAACCTGACCCAATTGATATGGTAGAGCATTATGCTATATGGCCAAGGCCCATGTGTATGCAATAAAAGTTATGGACTTGTATTCTCATGACAGTGATATGTTCTTTCTAAGAATAACAACTTACACAAAACTTGTCTACAATAAGCTTTGTGTTTAGCAATCTACATGATAAGTTGATGTGGAATAAATATGCAGATGAAAATCGAAAAGGGTTTAGTAAGAAAAATAAGGAAATTTGATTTGTCATATCTCTCTGTTGATTTGACAATGCAAAAATGTTTACCATTATAGTACTGTATGAGTGTTAAATAAATTGATATTTTAATGAAAGACATCTCATGGTCACATGGAACAAAATAAACGTGTCTTATGCATTGCTGTGTTTATTACTTTCCTCTCAATCAGTCATTCATTTTCCTTGAAAAATCTGTACTTTTGGGATTCTCAATATCCCATGCAGCATAACCATCAGTGAAATAATCTTGAAATCATATTAATGATTCACTACAAAACAAATATAAGTGCCCACCATCCTGTAAGTAATGAATGACATTTAAATGGATACACCTAAACCAATCAAGATATCATAATGAAATTAATACGGATGCCCACATAAAAGTAGCATTTTGAAGATTAAAAAGTACAAGATGGTCACCAATTCAGCCATAGATATACAAAAAAGTTATACAAAAACCTACTGCTTGTTAACTTATAATGATTATATCATTCGTGTATTAATGTTTGTTCAAGCTCTAGTCGTTTCCAAAAGAAGACTAGTATTTTAAAAGATAAAACATCATGATGGCTGCCATAATCAATTATATAAAAGATGGTTACATGTATAATTAAACCATTTTACCACATCATTCATTTTAAGGTGAGCTTCTGTACCCTCGGTACTTTTATTTAGGAAAAGTGTCATTCAAAAGGCAGTTAGCTTGCCCCAAGTACGTAATATCCCTTAAACAAATAGAAGATTGAATACCAATAGGTAACTAGAAAGTGTTTTACCCGTAAAAGCAGATGTCTCCCCCTGCCTCAAATGCTCCAAACCTCTAAACAATACTATCATAAAGCACCATTAATGTTCTCTGTATAATTCAACTTGAATAAATAACCTATCAACTCCACAATTGTAGCAAACAAAATATTCAAAATTGCATGGAAATAAACAAAATAATTTGTTTTAAATCTCAAACCTCAAAAGGGCACATCAACATGATATGGAGAGACAGTATACCAAATTTGGTGATGATGGGTCACATAGTTTCAGAGATATGCTCCGGAAACAAAATGGGAACGCCAACGCCTACGCCGACGGAACTCAGCTAAAACCAATATGTCTCCCGACCATTCGGGGGGGACATAATCCGCATCTATCTATGTCAGTATGTGAATAATCCGAAAGATTGCACTGGGTGAGTAATCGATGAATTGATTTGGAAATCTAAAGATAAAATTGGAGAATAATGTGCCCAAGCAGAGGAAAGGCTAATGGATTGACCATACTTATCTGACTAAATAAGACTCGTTAGCAGAGAAGCGGTCCAAAGTTCTAGTTACATAGAATCCACATATTTTCATGAAAGTAAATCATGCAGGGATGTCCAGTATCAATGTTTGTTAATACTTCCTTATTGCTTGGTGCCCCAAAGGGCACCAAGCATTATGATTTGATTTTTCTAAAACTTTTCTGATTTCTCTCTATATTACTCTTGATATTCTCAAAGAAGCCGCGCCAATCACATGTGTTGTATCCAAATCAAAAGACCAATGAACAGAGCTGTAGCAAAAAATGCATTACGTCACCATGTGGGTAATACAAAATATTTGGCACATTAAACTGTGGAATATGATTTCGCTTTCTTTAAATGTTATATTAAAAGAGAAACAATGTTTTCTATTAAAGATGCTGATAACTGTTAACAGACTCAATCAAAAACATCTTCATTTGCAGAAGAGTCTGCATTTGTTCCAGATAAAGTATTAATTATTTCGCATTCAATAATCGTAGAATCCACTTGTTTATAACGCACGCGATTTAATTTCACGCTGGGCTCGCCTGGCGAATTAAAAGTAATGTTTGTGTAAGTACGATTGTGACATCGAAATAAGACTTATGTTTACTAATAGGTAGATCACTTACGACCACGAGACAAGTCATACTTAACATTGTGATGTAGTTACTTGAAGTAAAAGCACTGTGTTGCCATGTACCGTTGACAATGATAGGAAATTGTGCAAAACGTACTGCCAAAACCATATCTCCTTGTCATGCTGGTTAATTTTTAACTGTAGTATTACAGATAATAAACAAAATACTTTCCGATGATCTGACGGGAGTTCAACCCAGCTCCGCTGAGCTAATAGTAACCGTATGGAACCAGCGATGTAGGTCATATCCTAAATATAGCACGAGTCAATTTCAGTAGCTCTGATAATAAATACATGTTTTCAACGTAAACATTTAGTGACATCGTTAAGTATGACTTGTCAGGTGGTCGTAAGTGATCTACCTATTAGTAAACATAAGTCTTTTTTCGATGTCACCATCATTCTTACACAAACATTACTTTTAAATCGCCAGGCGAGCCCAGCGTGAAATTAAATCGCGTGGGTTATAAAAAAGTGGATTCTGCGATTATTGAATGCGAAATAATGCTCTTATCTGGAAAAAATGCAGACTCTTCATCAAATGAAGATGTTTTTGATTGAGTCTGTTAACAATTATCAGCGTCTTTAATAGAAAATATTGTTTCTCTTTTAACATGACATTTAAAGCGAAATCATATTCCACAGTTTAATGTGCCAAATATTTTGTATTACCCACATGGTGACGTAATGAATTTTTTGCTACAGCTCTGTTCATTGGTCTTTTGATTTGGATACAACACATGTGATTGGCGCGGCTTTCCTTTGAAAATATCAAGAGTAATATAGAGAGAATTCAGAAAAGCAATAAGAATATGCAGAAGAACATATGACAATAGGGAATTCAATTCATTAGCCAATGAAAAATATAAACTCCTTACATTGTCAATCATACTTCTTGACTGACACCAAAAGATTAATGTTAAACTGATTGGAAATCTTACAACCATACATGTAGGTGTAAATGAACTAAGGCTGACGTGGGCGTGATACATTGTCTGTTATCGAAGCAGACATTGTTTGAGTGGTTACAAATCGGAAATCTTTGGATTTGCTCATATAGCAGTTTTGAAATATGCTCGCGAAACAATGATGTAATATAATCCTGAGGGGCAAGCTGTGTGAACAGGCTTGTTGACAATGCCATGAGTTTATTGCTTGATGAATATGATGACAGGAGATTGTAAAATGTAATCCCTTGTAATTATTTAGAAAACACACCTAATTTTATATTAGTACAGCAAAATAAGATGAATTCATGATCTATATCCTAATGCATCAGTGATCATTTTACCTAGATGATTGTGGCGATAAAAGTGATTCAAGTACCACATAAACCCTTTCTCTCGTTTGTTTTATCAAGCTCTGATTTGCAGGTTTAACTCAGACTTGTATCCCTATCTGCTTTGCCAACTCGTTGTATTCAATGTTTGAATTTTTTTTTTCATTTGTTGGTTTTTGGGTAGGGGTTTTGCTTAGGCAATCGCTCAATCTTTATCACTGATTTAACACATAAGTATCTTTATCACTGATTTAACACATAAGAACAATTTCTTTGGAAATCAATGGTTTCATGTCGCAACAATACCAAAAACACAAATAAGCCATTGTCTGAAAGAAATCCATTTAGTACCATCCTGCAAGACGTAAAACTGCAAGTTTTATTTGTACATTCTTTGCCTTAGTTGACCTTTTCGTGATTTGTTTAACCCATAATGTGGTCACAGTTAACATTGTCATAAAACTGAATCATCTTTTAATTCTCAAGTTTTGACAGTAATTAACGCTTAATTGATATTTAATTGTCAAATATAATGCTTTGCTTTAGATTTGAAATCCATAAATCTCCCATTTGACAATAAGTTGTTCACTAATATTTAGTGCACTGGCAAGGCCAATATAAGTCAATATGTACCATACCCCATTCCTCTTTTGTATAGCAGTTTTCGCTTCTGTAAATGTGCGCATTTACTAGTTCGAGAACTTGCAAATAACACTTCTACTATACTTGATGAAGATTAAAGTAACCTTATATATACATTGACTTAACTGGAAATCATGAAGGTGAAAAATATGGGGTTTTTTTTCAAAATTTGGACCACTGGTGACAAGAAACTGTCTAAAATATGGTTAAGTTTCCACCTTGGACATACTGAAAACCATTGCTGTGTATTTTCACATATGTACAGAACAATGAACTGCAAAACCATCTATTAAATGTATGTCCGGAAATAAAACTAACAGAACATTTTTTTAACTTTGACTAAGTTTATTAGTTCCAAGATATTAGTTCGACTCACCAGATGTGATACATTATACCATGACATCTTATTGAAAACCCTTGGAGGAAAGTGTTATTTTGATTATTCCATCAACATGCCAGACACTTTATGAATGATTAATGAGCCTAGATCTCAGCCAGATACACCTGCTGTTGCCAAACGTATATTTATATACATGGTGAGACTTTTGAAAATAGAATTGGAAGGACACTTAAGATAGCATTACACTTACATAGCATTCTCTCAAATGTCACAGACGTTGCAGAAAAATAGAGAGGAACAGGAGACAGCGGTATTGTTATTTAGCAATGATTCGAAGTTCAATGATAAAATGAAGAAATATCAACATTTCTGTTTGAGCTGTTTGTGTGAACGTTTGACAAACTACAGAGTGAAATATTTGATAATTATTTAACAAACATTTAATTATCCGATGGTAGTAATCCGGCAGGAAATCTTTTTACCCTTCGGTGATAATGTGGTGCAAACAAGTATCAACATGAGTTCAATTATCCCTATTTTAGGAAGTGGATTCACTTTAATCACACGATACGCTATAGTTTCGATGTAAATTTTTTTAATCATTGATCAAACGGAGAAGTAGATAGGATAAAGCATGTTTAAAGGATTTTACAATAAACAATTATTTACAACTGATCCAGATCCTTTGTAACATTTAAACCAGTTAAGAACAACATTTTAGAGAAAAACATATTTTTTAACGTTTCTTGACCGAAACATCGAAAAGTTGACGACCTCGCTGACCGTATGCATATTTTCCCGTCGCAGTTCGGCTATTTCCGTGAGTGACGTCATAAGAGCGAGTCATATTACAGTCATGACGCAAGGAGCTGTTATGGTACGCGAGACGAGGACATTAAATGTACATATAATGCTTACATATTACATGCTTAGATAATGCCTGAACTAAGAATTAAACAACTGACGTAACCAAGGATATGTTTTCATTTATTTCTGTGCAAATATTCTACTGTAATATTTTATGAATGTAGTGCAAAAATGACAACAAACTTGATCGAGTCCCGTGTACATTTATTTTTACAATGTCCGACGTGTCAATAAACACTCATCATATTCAAATTGTAATGCAGTGCATACATTATCAATAAGTTATTTGAGACACGTCCATTTGAAATAGCGGTCGTTCGTTCGATCGATCAGCTGTTGTTTTGTTTATATTACGATGCTAAAATAAGCCTAGGAGTGACTTCAAGAGCCGTGAGGCTCCCGAAGAGTGCAAGCGTCAGTCGATCAGAGTGTCGACATGATCGAGCTCTTCAAACAAATATCATTAGAATTTGCAATTCAAATTCGACATGTATCGTGACAATATGAAAATAATTATATATAGAAAGAATACTTTCAAAAGACATAAAGTAAAAATTCTCATTGCTAAGAAAAAAAAAGTTCAATGTCGTTCAGCTTACAATTACTGAAGCATCAGTAAAATCCTTACTAATGATCAAAATCAGCATTTTATGAATATTTGTGTCTTAAATGAATTTTAAAAAACTTGTTTTCAGTGAAAGAAGTAAAAGGGTTATATCTGTTTCTGCCTTTATTGACTTTGTAACAGTTTTAAATGTATTTTCTTTTTTATTTTCCTTTCTAAATTATATAATTGACATAAAAGAGCACTTTCCCAACTGAGCTGCAAAGAATCAGTTTCCATTGATTTGAACCTACATTAACTTATTTTGTCTGAGAATAACTACAGTTTACAAAAATATTTATAAAACATTACATTTCCATTCACTGTGTACATCAGAGGTCAATGTAAAGCAAAAAGTCAAATAAAGGTAATTATCACTACAACACTTGCAAAGAATCATATCAATAAACAATGAAACAATGCAAACTCTAAACCAAGTGATATTAATATTATATTTGTAGATGTGCTCCTATATCTTAATTTATTATTATGATCTATTCAATTGTAGTGTTTGAAGAATCCACTGATTTCTGTGGACAAATCTTTTCAAATTATCAACATATTGTATAACATATTGATGAAATATATTATTTCAAGTTCAACCAGAAATCAAGGTAAAATCTGATGTAAACACATAATCATTATAGGACTTATTTTTCTTTTCACTTAAATAGATATAATAAGTGCTGTAGTAATTTAGTACTGCTAATTCCTCAATCGGTTGAAAATCAAAGTTTCTTCTTTGAGTATCTCATATTTAATTCTAATAAATTCTTCATACTGTATAATTTCCTGGTTTTGTCAGTTGCCAATAATTTGGATAACTGTCATTTTTAAAGGGAATATTAACTGAAAAGATCATGAGTCATGTCACTTTTGAATGAATTATGTGTTATGATGTTATAATTGTGTATGTTTGATTTTTTTACATATGTACAAAAGTCTATCTAGCAAAGATTTAAAAAATATTTTTATGTACATCGTTTGTAATGTATTCTCAACTGGGCACAAAAACTACTTTTTTCTTTAATATTAAATCATGACTTATGAATAATTCTAATATTTCCAATCTATAGATTCATTCATTTGAAGGCAAACTTGAAATAGTACCCAATTAAATTATTGATTTATTCTTAATTGTGTATGTCGCAATCATTCTTAATTGTATCATTTATTAATATCACTGTCATTCCTGAAATTAAATAAATCCTGAACTAATCTTATTTGAAAGATTTCTACTTGATGAACATTCGTCATGAAGTACCCCACCCATCGTGAGCCTCAGGTCAAACACTCACGGCATAGCCCCTACTGCAGTAAACGAAAATTGGAAAAACCTGTCAATTTTTTAAAACTTCAACGGATAAAAATGACGAAATCTAGAAGAAGAACGTATGAGGAATACATTAAAACAAACTTGTATGTGAGGAAAGTTAACCTGTTTTTAGTTTGAACAACCTTTCTATGCCTAGTCTGAGCCGTGGCATTGAATCACATTGATACCAAGAACGATAACTCTACTCAGTACTGTAATCAGCTGTTTCATGTCACATTCAAGCACGATGACAAAGACTCGCTACAAACATCTATTCTAATTAAAGCTGTACAATACTTGGTTGTATTGATACTCTATAAAAAAAGAAGGTTCATATATTAGTATGTCTGTGATCAGAATACGTGTTATCGGGTTAAGAGATGTCTCCAAGTGTCTGCTGACAGTCGATTGTGACTTGGAGCGGTCCCGACAAAACAATATCCAAACAAACTGTAATTTAAAAATGGATAGATGTTCACATCATCGAAAACTGCACTGCTTTCACCAATTACATGGACTTTATTGACATGATATAAATCCCGAGTCAAATATCAGGACATTGCTCAAGGATAAGCTTATAATTAGCAATCGCACTGTCTGGATCAGAACTTTTCTCAAGCGAAGCCTCGCTCTTATGACGTCACATGGTCACGTGACCGTTGACCTCATTAAAGTTCGGGATTTCCCTTTCATATAAAAAGGTGTAAGTTTAATATCAATTGCAAGGTCGGAATGTTTCAATTTAAATATATCTATTGTTTTGAATATTCGCAAACAGTCAATTCATACTTGTAAACACTAATTTAATTTGATATTGATAAGTTTATTGTAATTTATAAAATCCTTTAAACAATGATAATCTTTAACTTACTTATAAAGCGGTTGTTTACACATTTTGACGAAAATAAACAGGCAAATGGGGGCCGCCATGACATTCTGTGGATCAAAGAAAGATAACTCTGACCTGTTCTCTCGCAGAGAGATTTTATTTTCACGTAAACTTTGTTCATGACTATTTACACACTATAATTAACGTAGCCTACATGTAGAATTGAGAAATGTGAATATTTCACGTCGTAATATTATAATCTTTTAGGCTGTGGCGTGCTTGAATATTCATCTGCTGTTCCGTCTCTTTATAGGTACAATAAAAAGTTAAAATCAATCAATCAAAATGCAGTTATAATAAAAAGGATACAGAACTCGTTCCCCTTTCATATCAAGTTTACGTCCCTTTTGACATAAACTTGATATGAAAGGGGAAGCTCGTTAGATATCCTATAACTATCTTGTAACAGATTTGGATTTTTAAATAACAAGTTCCTTTGTTTATGAAGATGTGTTTTTTCCTATAGTATTCTCAAAGTTAGTTGTCTTAACAAATATCTAGCGAGCAGAATGCTCATTTCAAAACAACCATTCATCCCAAATTTAACCTCTGCCTTCAATGCATTATTCAAAGAAAGTGTCAAATCTTCAAAAAAATATATTCAAAGATAATAGGTAAAATCCCAGAAGAATTGTGGAAACGTAACATCATTTATATATGTCAGAAATGGGTATAGATAAAGATTTCAATTGCGATATGTCTATTCTTTGTTTCTTTCTTTTAGTTTTAGTTATGTGCAAGCAAGTAACAAAGTCAATTTTGTTTTCCTCTCCGAATTCACCTTATCATTTTCACTTTATTTGATTACCCTCTTGACACACACCAAGATTCAAATGGAGAGTTACTTCGAAGCCAACAATCAGACCCAAGTCAAACTCGCTGGTTCACTCGCTGACGGCTTAGTGACTCCATTTTACAATATACATAGCTTTCTGAATGTGAAATATATTGAAGAAATTATTCAATCATCCGGTAGACAACCTTGCTCTTTTCATCGCAATATCTACAGAAACTTGTGTTTTTATCAAATGTTTCACATTAGCAATAAAATGAAAAAACATTCTCTTGATGTATATCATCTGTCATTTCAAATGCTGATGATAATTACTTGAATATTCAAAACTGAAAATTATTTTAATTGTTGGGAATTAACGGAAAATGATATGATTACAGATACAAGTCTATCTGTTTTCTTAAGAAAGAAGATTTCTTAACTCAATTATGTAAATGGCGTTCACACTTAAATGTTTTATGCAGTTTATTATTTTATATGTGACACCTCTTGCTACAATTATAATATGTTGTAAGGAAATCAATGTCTAACCCCTTTAAAAGATTAAATACTGGATATGAACAGATACTGTGGCAAATTGCAACAATGAAGACAACTTGCTACAGTACAAGTGCCTTCAAGTTCACTCCCTTTAGATTAATACTAGGTAATGTTGATAAGGTATGAAATCAGTATCTAACATGTGATAACAAACCACTGTTACTTGAAAGCATGTATTGTAAAAATATTGCCATGGTTAAGATATATATGGTATGGTACCAGACAAACATAGAGCCTCGAGAGATACTATTGTGACCTAGTCGTCTTTCTCCCGATGAAGCAACATGACAAGTGTGATAGATGTGTCCCATAAGGGCAGCTGAGGAATTATTGTGTAAAACTGTAAATATAAGCTTAGTTTCTGACCTTGGGATTCATTGCTGACGTTATCTGCAATTCATGTCTACTTTGCTCAGAATAGGTTGTGATGCAAATGTCAACTTTTGCAAGATTAAAGTCAAGTGTGGGTTTGCTGAAGACAAAATAGTTTGCAAATAGATCCGACCCAGTCATATAGAAAATAACCTTAGCAACATACATGTATCTGAAGATTCATAGAAAATCAGGAAATGAGTCAGCAGAAAAAAAAAGAAAAAAATCGGCAATTGTTAATCAAATTATCTAAATTAGCAATTGTATTTGTCTGTTACTTTTTTTTTTTATTCTTAATCTGATTTTAACTTTTCTCACCATTTTGACATGTTATTCAAGATGATTTGGTACACGAGTTTGCATGCCTTTTCGTCGTTAACTTTTCAAGATGATGATACAGATTATCTAATAATTACCAATCTTTCGTTACAGTTTCCGATTAAATATGTTTTATCAATATCAAACCACAATTAGAAACATGCATTGAAACATATCATCTTTGTCTCATCATTTTTATCAAGAGCACCATCTGGTTTATGTCAACTTGAAATTAACTCAATATACCAAGGTTATCGATGACATTCAGGAGAGTATTTTTATGACTTAATGTACCAAATGATGAAGGAAATTAATTCAGACGTCAACAAAACTTTGATGCACATACATCAAGTTATGAAATACCAATACATCCTAAAAAAACACAGAAAAGCATAGCAATATATCATTATGTTCTTTTAGGAGTCCAATCTCTTCCCACAGAGGTAGATCAAGTCATAAAATGTTGAAACTACCTCTGTTCTATTGTGGCATCTCCCATTCTGGCCCACAAACTCGGCGTAATACAGAGGCTATATCAACATTTCATGTCTTGCTCTGCCTCAGCGCAGAGAGAATGCTATGAGTCGTTCAACAAGCTTATGTCGATCTAGACACACAGTATGATGACAAGTGTTTCCTGAGTCGAATAGCATAGCAATCCAACTACCTTGAGATTGAGCTGTCTGCTTGTTAAGTTTGGATCACTGCCTTCAAATAGCTAGTTATCACAAGAGCATGTTAGGTAAGGCGGAACTAATGTTGACAAAGTACAATTTTATCAGCAATGTGATCACCTGTCGTCAATAGCCAACATAATGAAGATTTATAGGAAGCAAAATCGGTCATTAAACACCAATCAGCTTGTCATGAGAACGATGGAGTTTGCTGAATCTTTATTTGTATTCGTGAGAGGCGAAGAAACATATACGGTCCAAATCAAAATGTACATCAATTCATAAATTGGTAAGCTATTCCTCAAATTTGTAGAAAGGTGACTTGATCTCAACATACAAAATGTTCATGAATGAAATACCAATCATATGTAGCTAAGGATGTAAATATTGTAGTTTTTTTTGTGTGGATGAAATATCTGTTACTTTCATTTCTTTTATCTATTTACCTTATGGTACTTTTTTGAAATCGCAAATCACAAGTACATGTTTGAGAAACTTCAGTGACACTCGACTAACTGACTAACTAGAAGAAGTCTTCAAGATTTTT
This sequence comes from Steromphala cineraria, assembly GCA_916613615.1. Classification (NCBI taxonomy): domain Eukaryota; kingdom Metazoa; phylum Mollusca; class Gastropoda; order Trochida; family Trochidae; genus Steromphala; species Steromphala cineraria. Next base: position 62,343,493 of record OU744722.1, on the reverse strand, counting down.
CCTTGAGACTTTAAGTCACCACTCGAGCGGCTTTAATCCGCCATTTTAAAAGGTTAGCATTGCGAGAAAACAAATGTGCTGTAATATGCTTATTCATTAACAAAATTAAGTAATAACTACTTGATTTATAGAAGAGGAGCATATTTACAAATAATTCATAATAAAAGTTATCAGATGCAACAGCATTTTGTCGTAGTAATGCATTCCACGATCGTAGCTTCGATGATTGGCTTAATTTCACGATGTTTTCATTTTTTGAGCGATACACTTTATTTTTTTGTCAAATTTTAAAGCCTTTAACAACTAAAATGCTTATCTCACAAACATGTATGAAATTAAGTGTAAAATTATCATGTAAAATTCATATATAATTGTAAACAGGAAAGTCAGGAATTTCGTTTCCATAAAAAATACACCGCCCAAATGGTCCCTTTAAGGAAGAGGACAACTCCTTTATCTATGTCAGTAAGTGAACGGCAGAGAATGGGTGAGAAAACGATGAATTGATTTGGAAATCCTACTGGTCGGAGCTACAGATAAAATCGTAAAAGAAAGTGCTCGTGTCACGATGAAGAAAGGAAAATGGATTGTGATGAATTTATTTTCCTGGATGACTTCACTGGAAAGGTTACTTCATTGAAACATTGTTTTTCCACGTATTTGTATGTATAAACAGTGAATAACATGCTGAAAATATGTTATCACATTTAAATAATATACTAATTTCTATCCGAAGCAAAATGTTTCTAATGGAAAATAAACTTTATTTTCAAATTACAAATGAAATTCGTGATATGATTCGTACATCAAATTAACTACATTCTTAACATAAAAGGGGCAGTAGCACGTTTTTTTTAATTTTATATTTCAAATTTTTCGCTGATAAATGTACGTTTATGCTAAATGTATTATTTTGATAGTGTCAAAAATCTCATTACGCAAGCCAATCAGCCATAGTCAGAGGACAAAGTATGAAGATTCACATAAAATCCATTCGCAGCCATTTTTTTGTGAACACCTTAAATTCATTTTGTGTAAGAAAAAGGAAACGCGTGGCTAAACTTTACATTTTATATTTGAATTATTACTGCTTCATTCAGTTTAAATACATTGTCTATCAATTTGAACCATTAATTTTCATTTTCCTGACATCACCTTATATTCCCCCTAAAAACGTGCTACTGCCCCTTTAAAGATGAAAATATTAACATAAAGGTTTGTAATGTTCTGTAATGTAAATCTAATTATATTGAACTACAATTGCATAATTGTGTACTCGTTTATGATGGCTTGTAAACAATGTACTTCTTTTATATTGAGTGACTTTGGTGCTTATTTGTCTGTTATCCTGAAATACTGATGCGATTTCCCTAAAATATATATATATACATTGTCCCATTTTGAAGAGAAATATTTATTGTTAAAAACATACATCGTTGCCAACAAAACCAATGAATACATTGAGGTCAGTTGTGGATGGTACTTCGATGATAACTGTGTTACACAGTCCATTTATATTCATTCTCAGATATGCTATAAGAACACATCTTCGCTACCTTGAACATAATGTTTATAACAACTATCTGTATTAATTTGACATATGAGGTAGTGATTAAGAATTCAATATTGTAGAGTAGGATAGAGATATGATGATTTACAATATATAACTCTGGCTGCCAAATGAATAGATATAATTACTGATTATTGAATGTGGTTTATAACAATTTAATTTGAGGATCAAATTATTTGAGAAAATGTATCATGAAACTATTAAAACCCTTCATATTCACAAATGTAAAACTTAAGTTTAAAATTGACAATAATTGTTTTTTGCAGCTATAATTAGAACTTTACATCACCACAGTGCAAAGTTTCCCTGTCTTGGTTCCTCTAAAGCATCGTAATTATTGTAATTGGTTTTGTACATATCAAGCATGTTTCTGTCTGCAAAATTGAGTTAGTTTACTTCTAGAAGAAAGCAATTATTGTTGGTTTCAAGAAGATTATCTTTCTTGCACTTCATGACGCTGTTAAGTTTGAAATTTAATCTAGAAATGACAGCCTAGTGTTTTTGGAAAACTTCTGCAGTTGTAGTACCTTGGAAGTTGCTAAAGTAAAGTTTTGAATTGCTTTAAAAGAGAATGGATTGAAACAACTACTTAACAATCCATAGCTGATCATATCTGAAACCTTGAATCTACGTCTAAGTGTTTGCATTTGGTAATTTTATAAAGATTTATTACCTTTTTTATTAGAAATTTTGGTGTAAATTTGTAAATAATTCAGAATTCCATGACGTTGAGCTTGATATATGGCGACCCAGACTTAACTCACAACAGAGAATATGCAATTTCGTGAAAAAAATCATGTCATTGGGATCAGATCCATAATTTCACTTCTTGAAATATATAATATATATAGATAAGCATGGCTGTTATTGTTGGCGTCTACAAAAAGACTGACTATATTTAAGCATGTGGGAGGTCATTATGATTATGTTACCCACAGAAGGGAAATAAAACGATGTATAATTGACAGCCGTCACATTACATAGTTTATTGATTGAACAGCTCGGTGAATTATATTTGATGCAGATGTAGCTTGAAGGATAGTCTTAACACCTAAACCTAATGCTTGTTTAACCAATAATTCCATGACATGTGAATCAACCATCCTTGAGGGACACATTACAGTTGTCATATAATGTATGATCGAGCTAAGGGTGTCTGGAGCTACATCAGTGTTGTTATGCATCATATCAATTTAGTTTGTTGTGCATGTGCAGTCATGAAAAATAATGAAGATCCTGTGAAAACCAAATGTATGTGATGTCAGAAGAATGATAAGTAATTTCTAAAACATGGTACAATATAACTATATGTGTCAGCAATCATTCTTATTATCTTTATGGTATAAGACCGTTGATAAACACTAATTTTATTTTACTTTTAAATAAGGTGATTATTGCTTCTTTGTCCATCATACTTAAGATTTTTTTCTTGCCTTAATTGTTGATTGTTTTAAGAATTAAGCACATGCAAACTGTTGAGTAAGTTTAAAAGTTAATGTTTTTTAAAAGCTTTAAATCATGAAACTAATTTATCAACTTGATTGCTGTAAACAAAAATGTTTCACTTGTCTATGTAACGCACTTAAGCTACAACTTACAGAAAAAAACTTGCCTCTTACTTAAATATTTTAAGAGCTATCGATATAGTTTCAATTCCCCTGATGTTGGTGTATTAACACGTTGTCTTCCTTATACAATTTAACGGTTGGAGGCAAGTGCTACTGTAATTATTCCACCAAGACACTTTAGGTATGCTTTATTAGCTTAGATCTCCGCCAGATAAAACTGTTCTCGCCAAAACTATACATATGACATCAAACTGCATGTAAGACTTCTAAAAATAGAAATAGGAAACACAAGACAGGTGTTTCTCAACTCGCATTGTACTCGCAGTTCACATATATCATGCAGAACTGTCTTTTTTCAAGTTTGAAAGTTTGAAAGGTAGAGTGCTCTAAGTTCAACAAATAAAAATAGATTTATTGATTGGAACAGCATACCAAAAGGTATTTAATGGTAATCTCCTACGGGAAATCTGTCTACTCAGTGATGCAATGGAGTATTGACATGAGCAGACTTTAGTCTCCAGTTTGTCTCTTATTAGGACTTGGTATCACACGATACTCAATTGTCTGGAAGTCCAAATTGTTAACATTGATTTAATTGAAATGTAGACAGGTTTTTAAAGGTAGCTCACAAAAATACAAAAAACTAAACTCATCAGTGAAAGAAAGTTGTCACTTTTAAACTGAGTTCATAGAAAAATAGTGTATACAAATATTGATAATAAATAAAAGCACATTATCCCTAAATCTGTGTATTTTTACTTGTAAATATAAACTGAACATCATATGACTTTGCCATTGGTACGAAGTCACGTGACGAAAATTTCAAACAAATGCTCATTATGGAGCACAGTCATCACCACTGTAGAAAAACACCTACATAAAATCGAAAGACTAGTGATCTGTTTGCCGAGAATTATCATTATTATTTTTGGTTATTTTTAAAAGGCATCATCATATCACATTTTTGGCAAACTCATGTTTTTCATATATTTCTAATGAGGTGCCAAATCCTTTAAAAATGTATTTACGGATTTGGTTTTAAGTCCCGATCGCGAGAGAATGGTTCAAACCATTAACTCGTTTATCTGTGTCAGTTTGCAACGTATTTGTGGACATTGGCTGAGCAATCAGTTAATCGATTTTGAAAGTATCGAGAAAATAGTGTGGCAATACCCTGTAGAATAAACTAGCATTTCCCATGTGTCTCATTTAGACATATCAGGGTGTTTAGATTAAATTGCCAATTTTAATTTGTGGGTTTTTTGGTACAATTAATTAATAACATACATTAAGTTTCATTTTTGACGATAACTGTCAATTTCATGTTAGCCCTCTTGAACAACAAAGACATGATGATTTACAATATAATACTCTGGCTGCCAAATGAATAGATATAATTACTGATTATTGAATGTGGTTTATAACAATTTAATTTGAGGATCAAATTATTTGAGAAAATGTATCATGAAACTATTAAAACCCTTCATATTCACAAATGTAAAACTTAAGTTTAAAATTGACAATAATTGATTTTTGCAGCTATAATTAGAATTTTACATCACCACAGTGCAAAGTTTCCCTGTCTTGATCATATCTCCAAAGCATCGTAATTATTGTAATTGGTTTTGTACATATCAAGCATGTTTCTGTCTGCAAAATTGAGTTAGTTTACTTCTAGAAGAAAGCAATTATTGTTGGTTTCAAGAAGATTATCTTTCTTGCACTTCATGACGCTGTTAAGTTTGAAATTTAATCTAGAAATGACAGCCTAGTGTTTTTGGAAAACTTCTGCAGTTGTAGTACCTTGGAAGTTGCTAAAATAAAGTTTTGAATTGCTTTGAAAGAGAATGGATTGAAACAACTACTTAACAATCCACAGCTTATCATATCTGAAACCTTGAATCTACGTCTAAGTGTTTGGAATTGGTAATTTTTTAAAGATTATATTCCCTTCCTTATTGCAAACTTAGATGTTGATTTATAAATAATTCAGATTTCCATGACGTTGAGCTTGATATAGGGCGACTCAGACTTAACTCACAACAGAGAATATGCAATATTGCGAATAAAGTCATGTCATTTGGATCTGATTCATTATTTCAATTCTTGAAATATATAATATATATAAATAAGCAAGGCGTTTACAAAAATACCTGTTATTAGGTCTCTCATTAGACTGACTATATTTAAGCATGTGGGAGGTCATTATGATTTTGTTACCCACAGAAGGGAAATAAAACGATGTATAATTGACAGCCATCACATTACATAGTTTATTGATTGAACAGCTCGGTGAATTATATTTGATGCAGATGTAGCTTGAAGGATAGTCTTAACACCTAAACCTAATGCTTGTTTAACCATTACTTCCATGACACGTGAATCAACCATCCTTGAGGGACACATTACAGTTGTCATATAATGTATGATCGAGTTAAGGGTTTCTGGAGCTATATCAGTGTTGTTATGCATCATATGACTTTGGTTTGTTGTGCATGTGCAGTAATGAAGAATCATGAATATCCTGTTGAAACCAAATGTATGTGTTGGAAGAACAGGGATTGATGATACATGGCATGTATATGTTTCAACAGTCATTCTTATAAACTTTATGGTATAAGACCGTTGATTAACACTAATTTTATTTTACTTTTAAATCAGGTGATTAACGCCTCTTTGTCCATCATACTTAAGATTTTGTTCTTGTCACATGCAAACTGTTGAGCAAGTTTAAAAGTGAAATGTGTTTGAAAAGCTTTGAATCATGATTTTTTAATAAATGTGAGATTGTTAAACTTTTAAAAATCTAATTTATCAACTTGATTGCTGTTAACAAACATTATACTGTTTCACTTGTCTATGTTACATGTAACGCACTAAAGCTACAACTTACAGAAACAAACTTGCCTCTTACTTAAATATTGTAAGAGCTATCGATATAGTTTCAATTCACCAGATGTTGGTGTATTAACATGTTGTCTTCCTTATACAATTTAACGGTTGGAGGGAAGTGCTACTGTAATTATTCCATCAAGACACTTTAGGTATTCTTTATTAGCTTAGATCTCCGCCAGATAAAAATGCTATCGCCAAAACTATACATATGACATGAAACTGCATGTACGACTTCTGAAAATAGAACTGGAAACACAAGACAGGTGTTTCTCACCTCGCATTGTACTCGCAGTTCACATATTTCATGCAGAACTGTCTATTTTCAAGTTTGAAAGTTTGAAAGATATGAGTGCTCCAAGTTCAACAAATAAAAATAGATTCATTGAATGCAACAGCATACCAAAAGGTATTGGATGGTAATCTCCTACGGGAAATCTGTCTACTCAGTGATGCAATGGAGTATTGACATGAGCAGACTTTAGTCTCCAGTTTGTCTCTTATTAGGACTTGGTATCACACGATACTCTATTGTCTGGAAGTCCACATTGTTAACATTGATTTGATGGAAATGTAGACAGGTTTTTAAAGGTAGCTCACAAAAATACAAAATGTAAACTAAACTCATCGGTGAAAGAAAGCTATCACTTTTAAACTGAGTTCATAGAAAAATATGGTATACAAATATTGATAATAAATAAAAGCACATTATCCCTAAAGCTGTGTGTTTTTACTTGTAAATATAAAGTAATGACACATGATAGGGGAAAATGACTAAAGTCAAGAAAACCTGAGAAACCTTTGAACGTTAACAAATACTGTCCATTGATACAAACTTTTGAATAATCGCAATAGTTCCTAATTTTGTATTGAAAATTTGATTTCACAATACCGACAAGATGTGAGGGTATGGGATAAGATCAAACCAGAAAAAGACAATTGTATTTTCACAGTATGAAATTTCATATCAGCTTACGTTGGACCATCCTCAACACTTTCTGTAAAGGACGTCATGAACAGCTATAGCTATATGTGTGTTTGCGTTATGTACTTTCGTACATGGAGATCAAGAACAAGTGAAATCAGACCTATTCCATTCCTTAATGGTCTTCATTAACCCCTAAACTGTAATAAATTGCAAATACTAAATGGCAGGAAATGACTTGAATTATAAAAAATATGCATCGATTGTTAAGCTCATATGCCTTGTCACAGATGAAGAACACTAAGTCTCTTTCTGAAACATATTTGAGTCAAACCTCATTCTCCAATTTATGAACAAGACACGATTGAGGTAAAACAGGAATAATGAATGAGCAATAATCCTTCTAATTTTTGCCCAAGCAATGGTTAATGTGTTTATACTTGTCTTGAGCATATTTTGGTCTGATCTAATGTTAACTTCCCAATATTCGTGATTCTAGAGTGATTTTCTTTCGAAATTATAGTCTGTAATTTTTATTTTTGACCCCGTCTGACTGTAATGTTTTGAACACACTACCGGTTATGTCAAATATCATTTCTGTGTTTCAATGGGGATTGGTTGATTAACTTGGCTGACTTTTTTCAACGTTCTAAAGAATATTTTTATGAGAGTATTTTCACTTTAGTGATAACTTGCGTCTTGAGTCAATATTTTGATATACCATTATTTCCATCTAGAGGATAGTATTTAGTACTTTTCTATTTGATAACTCTTTTCTTAACATTTTTCTTATCATTGATTGAATAGAGGGTTGGTTTTAATGCTATTATTAACTGATCATGTAAATCATGGAAAATTCTATCATCTACATTGTAAGATAACATTTTCTCAAAAATGGTTTAGAAACTATTGACCAATGGGTATCAGTGATCAATTTTGATTTACCATTAAAGGTCAACTTGGTACACCCATATAACTATTCCATTCAGTCCTTATATCTTTCTTGTGACATTTTGAAATACACAAAGATTATCCAGCACAGTTGATGAAACTGCATTTGTCTCTTTTCTCTCAGGTGAAAACCCTCTTTGTGCTACATCAAAAGGAATTATACAAATGCCAACGTTTGTACCTAAAATGGCTGAAACAGTAAACTCAAAGAACGATTAGATTCAAACATCTACTCCCACAAACTCATTTGTGCAATCTCTTCATGTATTGTTTAGGATGACTTCGTTAGTATCATAATTACTTTCTTACACTCAGTTAATATAACAAGTGATCTGTTTGCCGAGAATTATTATTATCAATTTTGGTTATTTTAAAAGGCATCATCATATCACATTTTATTTCATATCTTTCTAATGAGGTGTCAAATGCTTTGAAAATGTATTTACAGATTTTGTTTTAAGTCCCGGAAGAATGGTTCAAACCATCAACTCGTTTATCTGTGTCAGTTTGCAAAGTATTTGTGGACATTGTCTGAGCAATCAGTTAATCGATTTTGAAAGTATACAGAAAATAGTGTGGCAATACCCTGCATTTCCCATGTGTCTCATTAAGACATATCAGGGTGTTTAGATTAAATTGCCAATTTTGATTTGTGTTTATTTTTATATAATTAATTTATAACATACATTAAGTTTCATTTTTTGAAGATTTTCATGTTAACCCTTTTGAACAACAAACAGGTAAGAATAAACGTTTCATAGCCACATTACTAGCTTATCATCTGACCATGGCAAGTCAAATTCACAGGTTTTAAAATATTACAAACATAACTTGCCTACACCTATTCCTAGCAAGTCAAGTGCCCTGACCGCTATGACATGAACGTGTGAAAACAATGTAAAGATATTTCCTGTTAGTTCAAAAGTTAACATCGATTAATTATACACAGGACATACCAAATATTCGGTATAAGCACCTAATTGAATTAAACTTTATCTCCAATAATTTTATGAATTCTTTATCATTCATTTCGAATAAAGAACATTGTGAATGAAGTGGAAAACTGTACGAGTAGGAATAATCAACAAGCCCCTTAGTCGAACATTTTTACTGATTCACGGCTCCGAATGCAATCTTGATTTTAATCCATGGAAGATTTAAAAGAATTTGATTATGTTGCAAATCTCTTGCTAACAAAATATATATTATGCAAATTTCATGGTGGATTTATTTGATCGGACGCTAAGCTACATCATAAGATGGACTTGTCCATGCACTTGCTTCTTTCTCTCATGCAATGCAATGCGCTAAGCAGCCAAAAGCTTGCATTACATGACTCGTTTATGCTTCCTGAGTTCCTCGTTTGCGCGTTATGCTCTTCTCGTGTAATGAAGTTTGCAGCTTTATAAATTAAAAATCACAGTTCCTCATTGCCATGTTGATAGTCTGACCTCACAGTGTAAGGATCGTAGGAAACACGTCTTTGAAGGATTTATGGTTAATTAGAAAAAGAGAAGGTTTATCAAAAAAGTAGTTTTTTGACTAATACATTTACCTTTAGAACAAAGAAATAAAGAATTAGACCGGAAATATGGAATATAAGAAATAAGTATGTCCTTACATTTGAAGATGACAAATGTTATTTTAAAATAAGGAAATCTGTTGATTAATTGTCTTTTGCAGCAAGGTCAATAGTTTGAGTTTAATGTGTGGGTACGTCATAACCATGAATTGTTTCAATTAAAACGAGGATTTTAGATGGTATTGATACTCTCGATATAGACAGCAAACAATAACTCCTACTTAAGAGATTGTATTCTTCAATTACCATTATTCGAAATAACAGATTAATATTGAGCCACGTGAGATACATTTTAACACCAGATTTAGACACCCGTATACCGATAAACAGTCTGACAACTGTAATGTGTCCTTTTAGGGTAGTCAAATCCAGAGCTGAGGAATTAATGGGTAAATTTGATCCGAGTTTATGACTCTAGAATTTTATTGCTCATAAAGTGCTCATGCATTGCATGTGTATTGTGAATCTAACAAGTCATTTTCGTGATGTCATCCCATACGTGTAAGCTTTCTACGTCTCTACGAAGATTTTTGTTTCTCAATAAATACACTTGTTTATCTCAAGAATTTGTTTGTAAACTGAACTATTTCTTAGGTTTAAAGTACATTTGGCACTCGAGGGAAATTAAGAGTTGCATGTATCTTTTATTTGAAAATAACATAAAACAGTTAAACAATACGACTTTTAGGTTTAGGTTGGGTTAAGTAAGACAGATAATCTTAAAATGAGTTTCCTGAACTTTCAATATAAGAAGTTTTAGAAAATAAAAAAACACATCAAAATGAAAGAAAGGTGAAGTAATATTTAACTTAGTATGTGTACACAAAAGTGAGTTTAGAAGAACATTAGGTAGTGCTGTTGAATGTAACTATTGCTATGGTGATTTGTGTAACAGATTCTGTTCGAAGCATTGATTAATAATCAATTTGTTTAATCAGCTCATTAAATGTCAAAATTACCTTTTCTGAAGTAAGTTACGATTTAAAGAGTTATGTGAGCCTCTTTATTCGTGTTTTTCTTTCATCATTATGTTATCTTTTTATGTTACCGTTTTTATTTTATTTTATTTTTAATATCAATATTCCGATATTGGCATTTAGTTATAGTGCAGATTATGAATAATTGCGAAGACCTTGAATTTTTCTGTTGATTGATGTACAGTAGTAAAGATTCAAATATATACTATTTTTAAACATACCAGATATTCATTCTACCTACTTTATTTCATTCATTCACTCAGCTTGACACCATTTGTTATCGAACACCAAATTAAATCACTGGGATCTCTTTATAATGACAAAATTCAAATAGTATTTACATTAACCTTTAATGTATGTAGACTCATGTAGAACGTAGTTCACAGGTAGCAGATGTGTCATCAGATTTTTTACTATATATTTTTATCTATGATGAAATAAGTGAATTAAACATAATCAACAGTGAGTCTAGAAGGCTGATGAGGTTAAAACGAGTTTCTCACTGTAATACGATAATTTGATTATTGACATGGCTCCAGCAAATTAAGACCACACATGTTTTATGCAATTTTTGGTTAGCAATAATTTGAGAACACTTACTTTGCAGCTTTAATTATTATAAAGATAATCTAAAGATGTGACCATAAAAGCAAATAATAAAAACTATTTTGTAAAAATGTGAAATCGATACAAATTCAAAATTCATCTTTCATGCCTCCCATTGTTTATAAAATTTAAAGATATAAAATGCTCTGGTTATAACTCATCCAAACGCCGGTGAAAGGATGGTTCAGTTTGTATAATATTGATATGGAGTTACAAAAATCATTTATCATAATCAAGTTTCTGAAATACACAATCTTCCTTTCCAGATAAGGAAACTCCTCTGAGGGTCTTAGTCATCTATCTTTGTCACTTTACCGCGTTATATTCGATAATTGTAGATCTATTTGAAAACTGGCCAAAACAATAGATAAAGAGAATATCCTTTTCACAGAATTATTACTTATCTCTCATCGAGTGACAAGAAGGTTGCCAGTATATTGACGAGTTGCTCAAGCAAGAAAATGTGGTGATTTACGTCAATAAGTTGTTGACTCTAGAGTTTTCTTGTACGTTGTATCACTGTTTTATTGCAACTAAGTAACGGCGAATACGTCGCGTTGATTGGAAAAGGGACGTCAAATCATTGTACACATGACGTCATCCTCTCTGTTGCGAGAATATGTTTCTAGAAGTGAGAAATAGAGGACATATTTTGTATTGAGTATTTATTTTTTGTTATTTTTGTATTTATCTCTCACAGAGTGACAGGGTAGAATATGTATTTACAGGAGTGAAGCAGCCAAGATTGAAAATATAGCATTTACTCTGTCAATAGATGAGAAATAAGCGATATCACACTCAAACTGTGGCGAGAACACTATTGTCGATTTCAGAAAAAACAGTCTCTCACCTCTTAGCATATGATAATACTCAATCTCACACCGCTTAGCATATGATAAAAAAGGGTAGAGAATTGGATTAGATGAGATATAGAAAATATCGGATCCAAACCTCTCATTTGTTTATTTGCGAAATCACTCCTTTTTCAATTTGAACAAAATGTATGTTAAATTTGTTTGACATATGTGTATAATGGATGTCTGTTTAACAGTACGGTTGATTTTACCTTTGAATTCTGTCAGATAATGTATATGTATGTTTGGAAATATTGTAAAAAGGTTCGAATTAAATGTGAATAACTATGTTCTGTTCCTAGTAGTTTCTATTTTTGCTATGTGTAATGATAATAATTTATCAACTTTAAAACTTGGAACGTCCAAAAAGTGTAACATGAGTTTTGTTATCACTTCATTCACTTAGTAAGCCAAATATAAGATTTACATTGAGTCTTGGGAGATATGATTACAACCCTAGACGTCCATATCTCCGGGACAGCACTGATGAGTCCCTGGTGTAAAGTTTGTACTTGCGTTAAGGAAATAATGGTTACATAAAGATTGACTGTATGACTCTAGTATTTTATTGCTCATAATATATGCAATGCATGTATACTTTATAAAATCAAATCATGTGGTTGTTAACCTCTATGATATGATTGATTTTAATATTACTTAATGCAAAAAAAATCCAATTCAGGATTGGATAAACCAACCAAATATATATAACTGTTTATGTCTAGAGTTAGCTGCTAATTAAAGTACATGTACAGATATTCATTATAATGTACATGTTACGAACCATCTGGGGTATTCCTAGAGTGTTTAAACAATCTGCAGATTGTGAGACCTGCATAATCTGGGAATGATCACAATCTAAGAATATTTTTGGTCCAACTAACGGAGTAGCGTTGTCCATTTCTAGATTGTGAGGGGCTCTTACCTAGTCTTGGGGTCCCTCTAACGGGCCAGTGTGGTCTATTCCCAGATTGTGTTGGACTCTTAGGGACTTTCTATCACAATATTTTATAACTCATCAATAAGAGCAAGAGCATATTTTTTTTATTAGATTACACATCTAAACCAAAACATATATATTTGTCCATTTTGAATATGTCACGGTTCGTATTGATTTAACATTTCTAGTTGATAGCACAAAGGACTGATTCACACACTACAATTGGTAATTTTTGGCGACGATGTAGATCCTAGGTGAGAGTTTTTACATTTTACTGGATGATTGATATAGACAGCATCTGATGATTGAATGGAATTATGAAATAAAATACGTAAAAGAATTTTGTTAGGAAATGGAAGCAACGTAAATAAGTAAACTTTGATACTTTAATCTACATGACTTTAGATAAATCTAAAAAAACTAAACTGACAAAACCTGTCTTGTCTTTCTTACGATCTTCACATGGATTGAAGTCGTTAGTTAAGTCTTAGTTAAGAAACCGGCATCTAGTATACTGTTGTCACCACCACGTGTTATTATTTTTGTATTGCCTCAAGTATATGACGCAACAGAAAAGCCTCGTAAAGTAAAGTATTGGAGGTAACATAATAACTCTGTACGTTGTTGTTGAAACTGCCTAGGTAACAGTAAAGATTACGCTAAGCTTACGGTGTAAAAAGTATATATGGTAGTCAGTAACATGGAACAGGCTTTGGCTTTGATGTAATGTTTCAAGACCCGACAGCATATATTATAATATTTCAAGTTTGCTAGATTAGGTCATGATAATGATTATATAAGGACATTATATACTTAACGTATTTTGAGGATGTTACAAATTTAAAGAATGGATATGATTTTAAATAGTTTCGAAAACGTTTGAAATAAGGGTGAGTGCAGCCCTAAATGTCTTATTCATTCATTCATTTGTTCATGAATTCATTCATTCATTCATATACAAAGATTTATATAGCGTCCTATTTGAAAAGAAGGCGCATCACAGTAACAAACAGTGAGACCTCGAATGCACGCTTATACTCCATATCCAGAGGGAAATGGTTGATAAACAGTAACCAAGCTGGTACCTGGTTGCGTTGACGGATAACAACATATTGTATCATGTCTGATAAGGAACCTACATATTGCTGAATTTTCTACCTTTTGTAAGTAGGGGCAATTCTATTTGATTAAGAGTGATCATTACTGTAATTACTGTAATTAACACTATATTGTATCTTGTATCATGTCTGATAAGGAATCTACATATTGCTGAAATTTCTTCCTTTTGTAAGCAGGTCAATATGTTAATAAAACAATACTAAGATGCTAAAGAATATTTTAATGAAATGACACAATTAAACAATAAAAAGTTTTCTAATAATGTTAACAGTTCCTTATGTCTAAAAACAGTTGCTAAAATAAGATTGGCTAACTTCACAGAAAATAATAACTCCCCGATTGTTTTCTGTCTTCTTTTGTATAATTTTATCTGCGTTCAAAGGTGCACTAGCACGTTTGTTTAGACCCGATTATATTTTAAAGTTTTCACTGATGCTAAATGTATTATTTTGAATTCGAAAAGTCAAAAATCTCATTACACAAACCAATCATTCGTAGTCAGAAAACAAATTATAAAGATTCACAATTGGCGATCTATTGGCAGCCATTTTTGTGTGAACACCTTTTATTCATTTTGTGAAAGAAAAAGCATCGCATGGCTGAAATTTACATTTATTTTTGATTTAATCCTGCCCTATTTAGTTTAAATACATTGTCTTCCGATTGAAACCATTTATTTTCATAGTCCTGACACCCCCCTAGATTCCACCTGAAAACGTGCTACTGCCCCTTTAAGAATCCCTACTGAAATGCATGTCTAGCTGTGTTTGTATGCTTATATAAATATTTTACCTTAAGTGCATACCTGCAACTACGTGTAAAAACATACTACTCTCTGATGACGACTTTGAACTACATGGAATCAGGATTCCTATGTTTTGCCAATGCTGCCTTGACAATAGATGTCATCTAAAGATAACTTGAGTACGGTTATATGACTTTAAGTACATAAATAATTTACCCTTTCCTGTAGACACTTTGCACGCTTCATAAAGTCTGGTTTTGTTCATCGTTTTGCTCCTCTTGCCATTTGTTGCAAGTGTGATTACAGTGTGATTACAGTATGATTACTGATGAATATCATCCTCTATAAACAAGTTCTCGAAAATCTTTTCAATTCAAAATCTCCCCTGATCACCCGTTTATACACTGGGCTTGGTGTTTGACAATGCATTAGGCCTCCAGCTGTTCGTCCGTAAACCGTATGCTTTTTTCGACTGAAGAAATCTGATACATTTTGAATTTATTTATTCCTGACATTTTAGGTTCTTCGTTTCTAGGATATATTTTTTCTCAGTTTTGAGTAATAAATATACAGCACACCCGGGTTTTTTTTGTCCAAAAAATCATTTAGTCTCGTATCAACAATCAGCCTGCTTTATCAGTTAGTTTATTGTCCGTCTAGCAACAACCGTACCCTGTCTAAAGCCTCGTGTAGGGTGGCGTTCACTAATGCCTACATGGAAGAATGCCTACAGTCTTATTAAAACATCTTCATGCACCAGTGGCGTAAAGTTAAACCTTCCCCCTATGAGCAAAGTGGAATGTTCCACTTATACATACAATGAAAACAAAACAAAATGCTGTTAGCGCAATCAGTATTTATTGTGAGATAATCAAAGTGTCTATCATCATATATCTTTTGTAAAACATTAGATTTTCTTCAAAAAATTATCTTTGTAGTTATTTTGTGTTTCAGGTCACGCAAGCGAATTTATTGAGATGTCCAGCTTATATATGATCTTTGTTTTACTTTTATGATTCTATCATTAGATAATATTTCCCCAGTGAACTTTATTGTTGTACCAGTTTTCAAAAAATGTCCATTTTTCTATTCCGTTCCATGCATTTGTTTGAATCTATGCATTTCTTCTTTGCAAGTAAATCATTTGTTTGCAGAATTCTATGAATTACATTGTATTGGAACCAAGATTGTTTTACACTATAATATGACTTTTTTTAGATGTTTGTTCAAGTTTCTTCGTCACTGTTTTCATTTAGTTCATTTCTTCATAATTCTCGTTCGAGTTTCAATTATCTTTTCAATATGAACTTTTGCATATAATGTGAAATTTCAATATTTAAGAAAGTGGGATAATTTTGTAGTAAATTATTTAGGTATGTTATCCCTCCCTTCTCCCTTGGAGTAATGTTTATATTGTCTCAGTTTTCCGTCCCTGCTTTAGACGCCACTCTTACAGGGTAGAGACATAGATCATTTTATCCCCATAGGAAACTATTTTCATATTAATCACATCAAGTCAGAAATTAGGAACAGGCTAATGGAAACTAAAGGAAGAATGACGAGCGTCGCTGGAAACCAAAATAAACTATCTGTCTGTATGTCGGAAGTGTATAAATTAGTGTAAAAAGGTCGCGACCTTCTCTCCCATTGGTTCAAAAGCCGAAACAAACACATGGTGACCAATGAGACAGGAGGTCGCGACCTTTTGACACTATATATTGGCATTTCCGTCTCGCCTCGTAGTGAAATTTATTGAACCATAAGAATTCTAATGTTTGCATAATTGTAGAGCATCAGTACCGACGGGAACCCAGATCAAACAGTCTTTTGATTCGATTGACAAGAATAGGGATGGACAACTTTCTCTAGCTGAACTGTACGGTGTTTTTGATCTGTTTGATGCTGACGGTAAGACATCACCAGTAAACCTCTTAAGCTCAGTTTATCAAGTAAAGTCAGAACATATGTAGCTTTATTAATTGTCATTACTCATCATAGGGAGTTAGGTATTGGTTAACGTTGTAAGGCCACCAAGAGAAAAGTTCAGGGTACAGATAGTTTCAGTCGAGTTTCCTCCACATGTCCCTGGAGCCAGGACGACCAGTGGCACCCCCTCCCTACAGGGTACAGATAGTTTCAGTCGAGTTTCCTCCACATGTCCCTGGAGCCAGGACGACCAGTGGCACCTCCTCCCTACAGGGTACAGATAGTTTCAGTCGAGTTTCCTCCACATGTCCCTGGAGCCAGGACGACCAGTGGCACCCCCTCCCTACAGGGTACAGATAGTTTCAGTCGAGTTTCCTCCACATGTCCCTGGAGCCAGGACGACCAGTGGCACCTCCTCCCCACAGGGTACAGGTTGTCTCAGAGTACTCGAAGCCAGCGCAGGGGACTACAGCTTCACAGACCAGCATACATTCGGTACGCGAGTTAACTTCAACTACTTGAATGGTGACCAAAGTCCTCATGTCAACAGATTCGAAGATGAAGGAAATACTAACATGACATTGCTGCAAGTATTTCGTGTAGACGGATACCATTGAAACTGAAAATAAAAGTCAACTCGTTGATTACATTGTCGGAAAAGTAGAGAAACAACTTAAATGTTTCAAATGGTTTTTATTTGGTGTATTCCCCAATGAAGCATTAGGCATTTACCATTCAATTCTTCTTAAATCTTAACAGGCATTAATATCTATATTATCAATAACTGAAAGGTGCAATATTGGGGTCGCAGATCAACCAGATTTTTAATCCATAGTCTCAGGAAGGAGTCTGTAGATTTTCTAGGCTCGTTATTCCGGAAAATATTATATCATATCTTATAATATTAAAATCTCATTAGCCACAGTTCCTTACCACTATATTTCAACTCCCGAAAGCAAGAAGTTCTAGAAATAGCAAAAAGCTTATGAACGGACGGACGCTGAACGAGATGCTTTGCAAGTAAATCTATAGGATCGATCAGGACACTTACAGAAAACAGGGATGTTTTCCTGTTCGAACAGAGGTGAGTTTTCTGGTTCTCAGCAAAGTTCCCTAGCAGTCACACTTTACACCACAACTCCATAGGAATAGAATACATTGAACACTTTTGCTCGACAAATGATTTCCATGTTAACTTTTCGTTGAAAGCACTTACAAAACAATCCAGAGCAGTAGAAACCACGAACTACATATCAACCACACAAGTGGATAAACATGTTTCCTTGAGTTAGGGCAAACTGTATTAGTTCTTCTCAGTAACTTTCCCATGGAAACCGCCAAATATTATTCCGAAGAAGTTTATAAGGGCCAAGAGGGACATGTGGCTGTGACATGTAGCCTATTCCAATATCCAAACCAACTTCCATAGGCGGTGGATAAAAAAGGGTCCGTTGAGTATGGACATACAATAAATACAATGTATCCTCGTTCAGCGTTGTGTTTCTTCATATTAATGGTTAGGCGACGTTAGCCAAAGATTCCGATGAAGAGAACTTGTGATCCATAATGGTAGTCTTAACTGTTCTCTAACAAAACTAAAAAGCATTCACACACTATGGACAAAGAAATGTCAAGATAGAACGTAACTCACAGGTATCACAGGCCCTTGACGTCCAGCCAGGCAGACATCCCGAGGGACATGCAGGGCTCTCCAGTGTCCAGTCGCAGGGTTCCCCGGCACAGTGACACTCCGAGGAACAGTTAGGTCCAAATGTGTAAAGCGAACACGCTAAATGTAAATGATAGCATTATTAAAATAGTTCACAAGATTTTATACAACACTTTCTTTGTTCTTTCGACATACCAAAATGGTTACTTGTTAACCAAAGTTTTGACTTGAGTGTTATATTTTGCTTCTCAGTTAAACTAAGCTCAACTGCTATACTTAAGGTTTCCTGATTCTTCAATTTCATTTCTAAGCCTGCGAAAGTTGAGGTTGAACTCTTAGCATCTTATGTTACTCACTTCATAGATGGCTATTTTACACATCAAATAAACATTTCCAACAAACTTATCTTCTCTTCATTTTGAATACAAATAATCCTTTATAAGTTCCCGTTGCTAGTTCTTCCCCCATGGATGGATCAACACGCAAAGCATAGTTGGGACTGTGGAGAGACCTAAGTCAAATTGTACCTTTGTGACCAACAGATCCTTAGCGGGATCATTAAAGTTTGAAGCAGCTGTACATTTAATCAAGATTTGACATATATACAATGTATTGACATATCAGCAATGGTTCTTATGATACATCACACGTGTATTGACATGATAGCAGCAATAGTTCTTATGATACATCAAACGTGTATTGACATATCAGCCATGGTTCTTATGATACATCACACGTGTATTGACATGATAGCAGCACTGGTTCTTATGATACATCACACGTGTATTGACGTGATAGCAGCCATGGTTCTTATGATACATCACACGTGTATTGACGTGATAGCAGCCATGGTTCTTATGATACATCACACGTGTATTGACGTGATAGCAGCAATGGTTCTTATGATACATCACACGTGTATTGACATATCAGCAATGGTTCTCATGATACATCACACGTGTATTGACGTGATAGCAGCCATGGTTCTTATGATACATCACACGTGTATTGACATATCAGCAATGGTTCTTATGATACATCACACGTGTATTGACATATCAGCAATGGTTCTTATGATACATCACACGTGTATTGACATATCAGCAATGGTTCTTATGATACATCACACGTGTATTGACGTGATAGCAGCAATGGTTCGTATGATATATCACACGTGTATTGACATATCAGCCATGGTTCTTATGATACATCACACGTGTATTGACGTGATAGCAGCAATGGTTCTTATGATACATCACACGTCTATTGACATATCAGCAATGGTTCTTATGATACATCACACGTGTATTGACATGATAGCAGCAATAGTTCTTATGATACATCAAACGTGTATTGGCATATCAGCCATGGTTCTTATGATACATCACACGTGTATTGACATGATAGCAGCACTGGTTCATATGATACATCACACGTGTATTGACGTGATAGCAGCAATGGTTCTTATGATACATCACACGTGTATTGACATATCAGCCATGGTTCTTATGATACAACACACGTGTATTTATGTGAGATAAATTGAAGTAAACAGGCAAGTTGATTTGCACGTTTTACATCCGTAAATTGTCATTATAAAGCAAGCATTCATTCACTTGATTCAAATGAATCACAATGTTCATTTCACAATTTAAGACTCGACAAAATGGCGAAAAACGAAATGTATGTTATTTTATGTATTATGATAATTATACAGCAAATTGAACTGATACTGAAAATATAACAACAAAAGGTAAATTTGTTTACCATGGTTTACAGTCTATGTAAAGCTTATGGTAGATAGTTCAAAGGCTTTGCACATTGCACTGACTGACTGACAGCAGTCACTACTAGCCAGGTAAAGTTCCAGTTTGATAATACTAATCATGGAAACAACTTCAAGAAACTGAAAACCTGTGATCGTTAACTATGATTAAAGTATGGATGATAGTAACAAAAGTGTCAATAAGTGAAACTGAACTCCAACCATTTTCGAAAGAATCATAATATATTCAACTGTCTATATCAACTATCAACTAACTATATATAAGATGTAAAGAACATACCATAGACGTCGACCTCTCCGAAATCAAGGAGAGCCCCGTTCCCGTCGTTGTTGGTTACAGTGGAGATAGTGAGATAGCGACCTCTTGCATCACACGTAAACTGGTATACGGCAGGAATATCGTACCCATATCTATGACCCGTCACATATTCACAGAAATCGCTGGTACCGCCTTCGGTTGGTGAGAGGGATATTCGAACACCATTTCTCCTGCTCGTGTCTGCATTGAAACACATTAATGTTTGTAAAGGGTACAGACCATAAAATACAAATAACAAACTTGTATGTCCAGAAGTCTGAAAAACATCTCTAGTTTTCATGAATAATGATAAAACGACCTATTGGACACTACAAACTAAATCCATCATTTTGTAATTTACACTTCTGTGATTATTGGGTGGTGTATATTGTCAGGACCTCTACTTTGATATTGTCATTCAATTGAGCCGATGAGCAATTATAACTTTATTCTTCTTTTTACACGTTTTACAATAGAAGCAAATGAAAAATGTATCAAGAGTCAACAGAAAATGACATATTCCACCCGTTCCCAATGAAATAAAGTTTCCATGGCAACCACACACAAAATCCGAAGAAGTCGAAAATATTAAACGGCACATTTAAACATGCTGACTTATCAACATACCAAGTTGCATTGGGCTAAGTCAAACATCTTTTCCACCACTGGACTCATTACCTTAACGTGGTGTGGTGGTTTGTGTGCTTCGACAACCCCGAGAGCTCTGCCAGGTGGAGCTTACATGCTCCTGGTAGGGTCACCCAAGCTGGGACAAGTCGACGGGTAGAAGCCAGACCAAATGTGAGTCATTCTAAAACCTGCTTTTCTATCTCTCACTATGCCTTTCTTTCCGTCTTTTCTCTCATCCTTTCGATCCCTTTCTACCTGATCTATCTACTCTCTTTTGGATGGCAACATCCACGTGTTTAATAACTGAAATATTGTTCAAAACACGTTAAACACCAACTCACTCACTTACTCAAACATCTTTTTAGTGTTGTTACGGAAACCGAATTTGAAGTTACATTTCCATGGAAACCGCCAAAATAAAATCAACTGAAAAAAACTAAATTGAAAATATCAACATACCAAGAAATTGTTTGTAACTTTCTTAGGTCAGTTTTGGGCAAGAGGGATGGACAATCGGAAGTCGACTGCAAGTGCGTATTTATTGCTATTAAGGGTTGTTTAAGCCAACAGCCGAGTCAATGTGCCAGACTGCATGAAGTGAGAGTACTAGTAGGTATTGCAATCAGTCTCATAGTCTAGTGTAATCATTTAACTATTGAATAATTAAGGACCTTGTGACGAAAACTTCTTTCTCCATGTTAGAAGTGTTTTCCATTTGCTGAAATATCTATCTGACAGTTTACTTCCAAAGTCATAAGTAAAGTTCACGAGACATATATCACTAAACATTCCTTGTAAACACAATAAATTGAAAAGTTTTTGTTCTTTGAAGTTCTAACTTGGTATATTTAATTTTTGTAAAATTTAAACATTTTGGAGAGGTTTCTGCTACAGTCAATCAAAGGCCAAGGTCACAGTGAGGTCGTGACTTAAGCATGGTTTAGCGAAAATGCTCTTTTTTAACTTACTTTTAATCGTTCCATTATTGTTAAACTCAATAATATGTGTCCATTGATTGTGTGACCTTGAATATCAAACTCAAGGTCACGTGATATGAGGTATTACAGCTTTTCAGAACTCATGTATATGTGTTACTGTGAACTATGAAATATTTTGACATGTTCACATTCAAGGTCAAAAGTCAAGGTCACAATAAGGTCTCGACTACAGTTTGGTGTAACAAAAATGCTTAATTCAACTACTAACACTTTTATTCATTACATTATTTTTATACCAAATGAAAAGTTTTCATTGATTGCGTGACCTTTAATGTCAAAGGTCAAGGTCACCAGAAAATGCTCAATTTGCTGAGACCTGCAGAAGGCAGAACAAAGAAACAATGGTAACCTAGCTGACTATGACTGCTCAATTCGTAATTTAGATACAAAACATAGCATTTAAAGACTGCATACTATCTGTTCGGAAGTATATGGCAATCCGAGGGGATACTACTTCTTCCTGTAAGTTAACCCTCCACCAGCCTGAGCTGGTTCCTGCTGCCGAGTGGAAGATGTTAGGAAGCACAGTATATATAAAACCGTCAACCGCATTCCCCGGATCGTTGGCTGTGTCTCTTATGGAACTTGAAGATGCAGGCTTCCCCCTTGCAGTGACCACGTACCCTGTATAAAATCAAATCATCTGGTAAGCAATATTTGTTTTGGTAAAAAAGCTTGATTAATATTGACATAACATTAATCTTTAATACGAACCTCAATGTCATTTGTTGTGAAATAAACTTAAACATCAACATTTCATATTTGAAATACCTAATTTCAATGAAACCACTTTGCCCTTAAATGATACCATATAGCAACATTCGTTTCCTCTTGATCAAATGACGCTATTGTGTTGTTTGGCATATGTGACCTAAAATAACCGACAGAACTGCAGCCTATAGTTGCATAAAGTTGTTAACTTGCTTGTGTGTGTTAGTGCAAGTACCATGCATTTTGGGTTATTCTCAAACCAAATTTTGAGATCGTCTGGTCAGTGGTGTACAATTTTGAAATTTGCCATTGTTGATGGCATCATATTTTAGAAATTCTGATTTCCTTAAATTTCAATTAAAATATTCCTTGGGGCGACGAAAGACCCAAAATAAAAAGAAGAATGCATCTTGAAGAAATTTTTTTTATACAATTCCCATACTTACAATACTATATTGAAAACTTCCCTAAAAATTACATACTGTTCTGTAAATGCTTTAAAAAGCCTTAAAGGGGCAGTAGCACGTTTTTTGGGGGGATATGAGGTGATGTCAGGAAAATGAAAATTAATGGTTCCAATTGAAAGACAATGTATTTAAACTAAATGGAGCAGTAATAATTCAAATATATATAGTAAAGTTCAGCTATGCGATTCATTTCTCTTACAAAAATGAATTAAAGGTGTTCACAAAAAAATGGCCGCAAATGGATTTTATGTGAAGCCTCATTCTTTGTCCTCTGACTGGGTGATTGGCTTGTGTAATGAGATTGTTGACACTGTCAATATGATACATTTAGCATTTACTTACAATTATAAGTGAAATATTTAAAATGTAAATTTATCAAAAAACGTGCTACTGCCCCTTTAAAGTCAAAATCTATAATTTATAAATTCATTGAGTTAGTGAAAAGACTGTCAAGTATCAGGCAGGAGACGACTCGCGTCCTCTTCATGCCAGCTGTAAAATCTATTGTCTGTAAAAAGCCCTAACATGCTGTCGAAACATGTGCAAAACACACACATAAAGAGATATTCCACGTTCGGGCGTTACGTTTTACATGCCACAAACAAATTACAAATTCGATTCAAACAATTCCTTATATACTCTCTAGGGGGGGAAATTGCATAATTAATTTGCCTGAGTGCAAAGGAACAAATAGGATTTGAACCCAAAGCTGTTCTCATCTTTGAAGGTAGTGTAAAGAAAAATAAGAAATTGTGTTTTCAAAATGTTAAAGCCCTGGTCACTTCAATGACCTGCCAACATTGTAAGGGATAGCTGTAAGGTATGGCATACGGATATGTAATGCAAAATGGATCTTTGCTTATGAAGTGAAATTTCAACGTCATCTGTTTCATTCTCTCTATGTTAGGATACACTCCACACATTACATGACATAAATTCACGAGAATAAACTTAAGGTAAGCAGCTATATAATGTGTAAGTAGTATGTTATGTTATGTTATGTTTCGCCCACAACTACTGGAGCTTGGACGAGATTGTAGACAATATTCATTCAATTGTCGATCATGAAACGTTAATACAAAGTTAGCATGAAATAAACTTCTTACATTCCGAAGTTAACTAAATACTTAATCTTAAAGGGGCAGTAGCACGTTTTTTGATAATTTTATATTTTAAAATTTTCACTGAAAATTGTACGTTAACGCTAAATGTATTATTTTGATAGTGTCAAAAATCTTATTACACAAGCAAATCTTCCATAGTCAGAGAACAGTGTATGAAGATTCACCTAAAATCCATTGGCGGCCATTTTTTTAACACCTTTAATTCATTTTGTGTAAGAAAAAGGACTCGCATGGCTTAAATCTACATTATATATTTGAATTATTACCGCTCCATTTAGTTTAAATACATTGTCTTTCAATTTGAACCATTAATTTTCATTTTTCTGACATCACCTTACATTCCTCCTAAAAACGTGCTACTGCCCCTTTAAATCTTCTCCAAAATGTACAAGAACTATCATACACAATAAATGCTATGAGGGATCTTAACTTACCATTGGTAGATCCTGAGAAACTTACACCGATGAACACCAGATATAGTGTAGATAGGCTTCTATCCATGTTTAAACTGACAAAACCCGTCTGGTTTTACTTACGATCATCACATGGATTAAAGTCGTCGCTTTGTCACGTGGATTCACTAAGTTAAGAAACTGGCATCTAGTATACTGTTGTCTCCTGTTAATATTTTAGTATTGCAGTCAACTCTCTATAGGCTTTGACGCATTGAAAAAGCCTCATAAAGTAAGGGGAAGTAACTTACTTAACTATGTACGTTGATGTTGAAACTCCCTAGGTAACAGTAAAGATTACGATAAGCTTACCGTGAAAAAAGTACGTATTGTAGTCAGTAACATGGAAGAGGTTTTGGCTTTGATGTAATGTTTCAAGACACGACAGCATATATTTTGATATTTCAATTTAGCTAGGTCATGATAATGATTATATAAGGACATTACATGCTTAACGTACTTTGAGGATGTTACAAATCGAAAGAATGGATTTGATTGATAGATCTGAAAACGCTTGAACTAGGGCTGAGTGCAGCCCTAAATGTCTTATTCATTCATTCATTTGTTCATGAATTCATGAATTCATTCATTCATATACAAAATTTATATAGCGTCCTATTTGAAAAGAAGGCGTGTCATAGTCATGAACAGTCAGATCTTGAATGCTCGCTTATACTCCATATCCAGAGGGAAATGGTTGATAAACAGTAACCAAGCTGGTACTGGTTGCGTTGACGGATAACAACATCTTGTATCATGTCTGATAAGGAATCTACATATTGCTGAAATTTCTTCCTTTTGTAAGTAGGGGCAATTCTATTTGATTAAGAGTGATCATTACTGTAATATATTGTCAAATATTATAAATCATATTTCGTTTTAAATTCTTAGTTTTATATTAACCCTTACTTCCTGTTCATCTTAATTTTCCTGTCCTACTTTTAGTATCAACCGGAAATGGAGGTCTGCTTTGTACTGTAACAGAATAAACAAAACATGGATCCAATCCACAGTCTCCTTTATCAATTGATGTGCCATCCTGGGCATAGAAAGATATAACAATTACTGTAATTGCTGAAGAATATTTCAATGAAAGGACTTTTTCAACAATTAAACAATAAAACAGTTCCTTATGTTAAACAGTTACTAAAATAAGAAATAATAACTCCCCGATTGTTTTCTGTCTTCAATTGTATAATATTATTTGCGTTCAAAGGGGCAATAGCACGTTTTTTGAAAATTTTATATTTCATTTTTTCACTGATGCTAAATGTACTATTTTGAAGTGTCAACAATCTCATTACACAAACCAATCATTCAGTCAGAGAGCAAATTATAAAGATTCACATTTGGCAGTCCATTGGCAGGCCTTTTTATGTGAACACCTTTTATTCATTTTGTGTAAAAAAATGCATCCAATGGCTAAAATTGACATTTTATTTTTGATTTAATAGTGCTTTATTTAGATTAAATTCATTGAAACCATTTATTCTTATATTCCATATCCATATCCCCCTAGATTCCACCTGAAAACATGCTACTGCCCCTTTAAGAATCCTTACTGAAATGCATGACTAGCTGTGTTCGTTTGCTTATTTAAATATTTTATAAGTGCATACCTGCAACTATGTGTAAAAACATTCAACTCTCTGATGACGTCTATTGAACTACAGTTGGAACTCCAATGGACCAAAGAATTTAGTTCGCTATATCCGGTTTTCGCTATACACATACAATTTTAATGATATTATATAGTAAAGGGACTTGAAAATTGATTCTTTATATCCGTTTGTTCGCTATATCCGAATTTGCTTTATCCGTGTTGTACATGGAATCGGGATTCCTATGTTTTGCCAATGTTGCCTTCACAATATATGTCATTTAAAAATAACTTCATGATGAAAGGTTGATACAACCTCTGTTTTATTACGCCGACTATGTGAGATAAAATTGGAAATGCCTGATTGGAGGCAATCGAAGTAAATTGTGCAATCAGCGACGCTGTTTCTAAAACCACCATTTTGAATACTTAAACATGGCAAACGCATTATGATATGAACCACCTTTCCTATGCGAGCAGCGGTGTCATTTGATAAAGAAATTACAATAGATTGTGGTGCAATTTTTTTCCGCAAGGGGAAACTACCTGAACACACGAATTTCGGCGAGATAGAACAGAGACTATATCAACATTTCATGACTTGAACTGCCACTGTGGGGAGAGAATGGTATTGATTAGGTTCAGTCATAGAATAGGGGCGGAATCAGCTGGGATGGAAAGACATGGCAACATGGCAGGTATTCTTTACATGGATAAAGTCTTACCATCCATGAACTAACAAGGATATCATCATCCTCTTGAATAACAATACCGGCCCACATCGAGCAGGGTTAGAACAGCAACTTGAAACAATTGGTCGAATTGATTGGTGTGATCGTTCGCCGGATATGAAAATATAACTTGTAAGGAACCTTCGCATTGTGAGACCACGTGGTTGAATCTCAACAGAGACAGGAACTCGTATAAGAATGGAACCATGTCCCACAGCAGCAGATTCAGCGTAGCATGACAAGACGATGTGTGGCTGTAGTGTTGGTGCCTGCATGGAAGAATGTCTACAGTCTTGTCAAAGCATCTTCATGCACCAGTGTCTGCCACCAGTTAAACAACCTTCACCCTATTAGCAAAGTTGAACTTTCCACCTATGCATATAATGAAAACAAAACACAATGTTATTAGCACAATCCATATTTTATATTACACAACCAAAGTGTCTATCACTTTTGAATAAATTTGAAACAGTACTTTTCACAAAACTTCTATGATCTTTGTAGCAATTTTCTTTTTCTAGTCCCTCAAGCGAATTTATGAGATGTCCACCATGTTCCATACATGTGTTTTAATCTATGCATTTCATCTTTGTTAGTACAGCAGTTTTGTTCAAGTTTCTTTGTCAATGTTTTTATTTACTTCATTTCGTCATATTTCTCAATATGTTGAAGCTTTTGTGTTTTCTTTTTAATATGTATCGCCAAATAGATTTGTAATAAATGTTGTCAAATTGGAGTTTCAATTTCCTTTTCAATATGAACTTTCGCATTTAATGTCTGTCTGTCTGTCTGTCTGATACTTTCTTAATTTATCTCTATAGGCATTATTCAAAACCAATTGTAACAGTTTATTTGTATGTAGGTAAGCGTGTCCCTGTCATAACATTCAGTGTAGGCATTGTTCACTGTAGGCCTTTTTCCTTGTAGGCATCATCAACCCAAACCGTAATGAGGCTCATAATCACGTTAGCAACACATGATTAATAGTCTTCGCTTTTGAACTTGTGTTATCGAGAGCTGCTTTTATAGTTTTGTTTGTTCAGGTTTTAATGGAACTTCATGTTAATAATGCAATCCATCCTTCGTCAGTACATTCTGAACAATGATATAAAGAATACATTCCATGGTCCTGTACCCAACGTTTACAGTAAATTTTCAAGTTTTACACCTTATAGGAAATAGAAAGAAATATTGTCATTTCAAAAAGCAATCAAGTACACAAACACTGTGGTGTTTTCTAACAAACTCTTACTAACTTTCAAACTAACAAAATCGACTCATTAAAACTTGGTTTATCCTGGAAAAGTTTGATAGGAATGTAAAGGAATGAAACTAAATACAAAAATACTGGTATAGTTAATAAATTGCATTTAATATATAAATGAATAGTGCACGCTAACTAATCGCTCCATATGTTTAAAATACATGTAAAAAAATGATTTAGCACAGTCTAGAGATAAAATTGAAACACAGTCGCTAATCTGTCTCTGTAGCTTTCGACAACCACAAGGTGAGTTAGTTCATTTATTGTTTGGAATTGTTTGAGCGATTATTCTGTATGAAAAAAGGGGTGAACACTAGTGCAACGCTTTGTTCTTCTTGTTCTGGGCAATTGCAAAACCTTTAAATTTTTTATGTGATACGTTATTGGCTGTGAACCTAAAACTTGTATGTCCCAACAAATAATAGTAGTCAAGTTGTTCTATATGATCTGTTGTTAGGTGTGTCTCGTCAAATTTCAATGTTTTTCAGTCGAATTCATTTAAAAGTAAATAAATTGCGGTGTACCAAATTATTTTCTTCTAATAAAATATGGGAAATTGGACAAAAGATTATTGATCACAAACGAACGTTTATTATATTGTTTGACATATCTTATGCGTCTTGTTGTGTTTCACAAAATGAAGTCAATTATTGTTTTTCTTGGCTGTGTTTTACTTGTGTGAGTATGCAACTGTCATCAACGATAAATTATAGTTTGTTGATCGTGAAAAAAGCTAAGATATAAGATTCCATTTTCCTTATAAATCAGTTAATGCTAAAACTAGAAAAAAATTACTATTAGCTTTTGAACGAGAAAGGGTTATGGGGGTTATGAGGTTCACCAGAAAAGAATTCAAACACAGACATGAGGATGATGGGCCATATAAATTAATAGTTTGGTCTCCCAACTCCCGAAATTGGTGCTACGGGCCTGCTTAATGAATTCGCCTGAACAAAATAACAGTTCATGTGAGCTGACAATTACAAAATGCTGAATGCTGATGTTGATGCTGACGGTAAGACTTCAACAGTAAACCTCTTAAAGTGACACAGAGTAGATTTGGTTTTGATAAGCTAAAAAATATTTAATATGCTGATTGAAGTTCATATCTCACCACTGGACTTGGACACTGTTGTGTAACTCATCGTGAAACTGTATAGTCGCTTCTGAGGATTTAATCGAAAAATTTGCCTTTTTTCTTGTAATTAGATGTAGCAGGCCACAAAATTCCGTCTATAGCAAGATTTAAAGATACATTTACGCATGACAGTAAAGGCATTGTGTTAATCGAGATGCATGTAGGTGGAAAACACCACACTGTTATTTATACATTTCAATTACACGTTGGATACATGTTTAGCTTCATTTTGCCATCATGAGTTATAATTCGTAAAGATATTTTCTTCGATTTTATTGGCTACCATACACGGTGCATTTCCTGAGGATTCAATTATTTCTCCAAAATATGATAATATATCTGCTGTTGTATGTCAACACAGGAAACGGAAAGTTAACGTTTAAAGAGAACATGAAGAACAGCAACCTGAGCCAGGACGAAGGAAAGGCCGCCTACTCCCAGTACGACGTTAATGGCGATGTTGTCATCGAGAGGTCTGAAGGCAAGACCATATTCGGACGATTCGACAAAAATGGTATGTGATTAATTGGTAAGGAAGGAAGAATTTTATAATGAACATTTTATACAAGTTATTCTCACCCAACAGAGGTACAACAAGTCATTAAATGCTAAAAAACATATTTTATTATGCTTATTATGCAGAATGTCTTCGTTTTTAAGTCTAATGTTTGTAATATGGACTTATTGTTTCATTTTCATTATTATAGTATTAACATGAGATACGTGTAGACTGATACGGTAAAGCAAGCAATCTGTCAAATATGTTTCTGTAGTTCTACGAGTGCCATCTTTAATTGTGTTATGAGAACCCCTTCTTTATCCTTTTTCAGTCACGTGTCTTATAATAAAGATGTGCATACGGCGCCGGCGAGAACGAAATCTCAATAGTTACAGAAACAGAATAGCTCAGTTTCCAGATTTGAAGTGCACAACTCACTCGTGTTTCAACTATACTCTGTATATCTAATTCCATAAGTGTTCTATTTATAACAGGGATATCCGGGGATGGTATGATGACAGAATACCGGAACCATAACTAATTTATTTCCATTTGATTTAGGTGACGGACATATAACATTCACCCAATACATCAACGAGGTAATCTAACCCTTTCTCTGAACCAGTGCTTGTGAAGGTGCCAAAATATCCGTATCTTATTGAAATCCACTAGATGAGGGCTGTATACAAATATAAAGAAACCTTTAGTCCTAACCAAAGGAACCTCGGACAGAACAAAGTGATATGATATAATATTAAGTAAATATAACACAGAATTAAATTCAATGACATATGATATGGTCAGATTAGTCAACGTACATGGATGAGGAATGAGGTTGTTTATAACTCAAGTGTAAGGCCGAAATCGCACTAGGCTCAACCATAAGCAAATTTTAACCTCGCTGCTTTTGTCATTTTGTATGTCAGCTTTACATCCCCCTGCACCTACCCCTTATAGTCAAATCAGAACTCTTGGTTATTTTCTATTGCGCAAGAGAGGTATTCTAATTTATTAAGATTTGTGGCACAATCTTATTTTTGGCCGGCCAACATTGAAAGATAAAAAGGACCGGTGTAACAGGCTCAAAAGACTCTACCGCCTCAAATAACTCTAGAGTCAAATGGGCCTAGCCTCAAAAGACTCTAGAGTCATATGGGCCCAAGGACACGCCCAGTCTCAAATGACTCTATCCAGGCTCAAATGACTCTAGCAAATAATCAATCTGTGAAATCAAATTCTCACATGAGTCCAATGAAACGCCCAGTCTCAAATGACTCTATCCAGGCTCAAATGACTTGCAAATAATCAATCTGTGAAATCAAATTCTCACATGAGTCCAATGAAACGCCCAGTCTCAAATGACTCTATCCAGGCTCAAATGACTCTACCAAAGTAATCTGTGAAATTGAATTGTCTCAATGTTTATATTAAACCATTGATTATTTGTTTTCATGCACTGGATTTACATCCGCCCCAAATTATTAAAAATCATACTTTTAATCTGCGTTTCGAGAAGAGAATACTTGTTCATGTTTGTTGTTCATTTTAATGAAAACTGCGTATTATCTATATGGAAGCTTCAATGTTTGTTTTCATGTTGCTACATGTATTACTTGACGTCAGTGATGAGTTTAAACTATATATAACATATGAAAAATATTAACCTCGATATGACTGCGCTTGCAGGTATTCAAAATTATTTATTACTAATGAGGGAACATTCACTCTCGCTCGGGATATACCAGTATTTATTACTCAACCGTGGTGAGATCACTCATTAGATAACAATGAGTTGGTAACACACATGTGTGTTACCAGCTCGTGCAAAGAAACGGAACTACTTTCGAACGTCACATGACATTGTCCAATCACCTGACTCATAAGTGGCGACTGTCAAATTTTACATTCTCAACAAAATGTTAATTTATGTAAAAGAATATTATCTTAGCGGTTTTTTAAATGCATTATCTTTTTGCTAACCAGCACAAATCAATCATTCGCTTGATCACTTGTCCACCTTCTGTGCCGTAACAATTAAGCGGTGTTGCCGCCTCTGCCTACCGTAACATTGATTAACGTGGCACTTCGACTGTTTACTTGCTTCGATGCCACCATAACCTTTCCCTTCAACAAGCACACAATCCTAACATGTTCTCGTGTAACTACCTTTACCCAAATTTATCTCCCGATTCCTATCAACAATTCAGTTACTCATTTCAATGTAATCAATCAATCAATCGCTGCCGTTGACACTGTTCGCCTACATAACGTGACCTCGAAACAGGACAAATTCCGATGACGTCACTTTGCGAGTGCATGATGTGTTGACAGTTTTCGTTGCTTCTTAGTGTTTATTTTACCAATGCATCTTTTTATAATGAAATATGTTTTCACAAATATACTTTGTATCATGTTTATAGGCTTATGACATGTGTAAACATCCAAAAAATAGCGAACTATTTTATTTGGACTCATGGAAATTCATACGCTGGTTTCCCGATTTTTCGAAGTCAGCTGATTCTTGTTTTGACTCTCACTTTCGTTCGTCTGATACCAATTCTATACACTCGTTGCTTAAAAATGTTATCACATTACCATTCGTTTAGTATTCTCTATTTATCCACTCGTGTTGTTTTCATTTGCTCCTGGATGCATACATGTTATTTTAAATGATCTAAGCAAGATTCATTTGTTGTAATCATCATGATAATCGTCATCCTATTACGCAAAGTGACTTATTTCAAAGATGCCTTGGCTTCTTGATTAGAAAACACAAAAAGGAAAAGGTAACATATTTGATAACAAATCGTTGGAATATCAAACTGATCTTGCCAAGTTTAAACATTTATTGAAACAGTCATATTCGACCAATTTCATGAATGTTCTAGGCTTAAGTATATAGTCTTGTTAGGATTGTGTTGTTATTGCAACAAGTTATTCTATAAGTTTATTCTAAGATTAAAATTATAGTAGATTTATTAAGGATATATACATCATAAATCTATTTGAAGCGATCATGTTCGAGCTTTTTCTATGACAATTTTAGACCCGAGGACATATCATTTTAATGATTTTGTGTTTTAATTTCGCATTATTCTATCAGTTGATTCTACAAAGATGGATACTAAGCAATTTTATGGAAGCATATTTGGTGAATGGTTGTATCATTTAAATCAGTTTTTATATCCATGGCTTATGGATTTATTATTGATGCGGGTTTTTTTTAATTCACTTTTCTTTCAACTTTTGTAATCACGTTCAAGTTCAATTTTCGTTACATGTCAGTAATTTGAGGGAACTGTTATAATAAGCGCCAAGAAAAAAGTCATATTTGTCAAGGTTTGGAGATATCATCTTTTACAAAAAAATATATACATCTTGTGTCCTGCAGTATGGTATGGCAAGATTTTTAAAGAAGTATTTCGGCAATTTTCCATGGACAATTGATATAAAGGACAGAAGATGGAAGATTATATAGTTGACAGTGTTACAACGTGTTGATAATGAATGATTTTTATTCAACATTATACACCAAATCCATTTCATTATCAATGATATTACAAGTTATTCATATCATACGTCTATAATTATTTTACAAATGAAGAGTTTTTTAGCAGAATTTAGTTTAAATTGTCATCATACGTATCATCTTATCCAATTGTTTTATGAATTTAATCCTAAGACATCACATTTTTATGTCTCTTTTGTTTGCTGTAACCACCATGACACGTTTGTTTAAAAATTTAAAGTTTTGTAAAAAGGAACATGGAAAGCGCTGGTCTTTAAAAAGGCTCACTCTATGTATACCATTTCATTTCATTACAAATTTCGAAATGTGGTAAAATCGGTTTTTTTTTCATAATATTATTTATATTTGTTAATCGAATGATTAACAAAGTTTACCTACATTGCAGTCATTTAATTTGTAGATCTATTTAAGTATCTGAATGGCAGTTCCCCATACTGTCAGGCTACCTGTTTAATTATTAATTATTTTATGTTCTACGTTTTAGCCAATTATGTTACCGAATAATCGGTTGAATAAATCTATCCTAATTCAGTATCAGACTTAATCTTTTTTAGACGAATGCAGTCTCCATTCAGTGATTTCTGATATATTAATTTTTTCCAATTTACTTGACAATGTAAGTGAAAAAAAAACTACGACAAGGAATTTAGAAGGATAGATATCAAAGGACATGTTTCATACGACTTTTACGCAACAAGAATGGATATTTATTTTCGGGACATGAGCGATAGCGAATGTTAAATACAGTCTTGCTAGAGTAAAAGTTATATGACAGACCTTCGACTGTTATACATTCTGTATATCTGTATCGTAATCAATGCATGACTTCACAAACTAGAATTTGACAACATTTTAAACGGTTTCAATATTTTCGTAAAGTAAATAAGCCATTTTCTGAGTACACTCATCGGATATGAAACAGAAAGATGGGACACTTGTGGAATGAACTCTTTTAAGAGATACAAGGACCTTTCCATTAGGTCTGACCGCAGCCGCGTAGGTCGCATAATTGTTTGCAAGTTTAGTGATGGTAAAACGTAGTCAATTGAGTAATAATCACTGCCAAGTATGATGCATGTGATAATAAGTGAACTGTTAGTTGATATTTTGTATGACAAACTTAACTGAACTACGTTATGCATCCTAAAACAATACCTGTTTACGTTTTCATAATACGCCTTACAAATTATGTCGTTTTAAAATCTTTTTGGCTAGCGGAGATAGGATAGTGAAAACTGGCTTGTGAGTCTAGCGTCCTTCAATAAATTTGCGAAACAAAACAAAATCAATCAATATTGTATTGTAATCTTAAGCCACGTTTCGACACATCTTGAACTTGACAACGACACAAGCAAAACGTCACCTAACATGAATAAAGAAGTTGTCATCCATCTATTCTTCATTGTCATTCCAACTTCTAAAATGCCTCTCAAAATTTTTGGTTAACATAACAATTTATTTTCATTATATTCTAACTTTCATAATTCTTATTCCCAACTTCCAAGCAAAAAAAAACATATTGGAGAAGCTGTGTTGAGGCCCCAAGTGTAATTGAACAGTCACATAAAATAATACTTTCATATTCTGAAGAATGCAATTGCGAGTACTTCGTCAAAGCTCATGTGCCTGTCGCAGGGATTGCTGTCGCAACCTACCAACTACAGGATTAAGTTTTTAACCTCTAGACCTGTAGACATATGATAGACTTTTGAAAGTGGGTTTTATCTCAATAGCAATGCTGTATAGTGTGTAGGTAGGAAGGTTCAAAATATGCGTGAAATGGAGAGAATTGTTTTCTTTTAAAGTTTTAGACAGACATTTACATGAAAGTTGACATATTTAAAAGTATAACATACGGACCATATTTGGCCTATGAGACATTGTAGTCAGGCACATTCATAATACATACATGTAACAATAGAAGTCTTTATACATACGTGATACATACATACACGTACATACATTCAGACATACAGATACACACACACACACACACACACACACACACACATACACACACACGCACCCACGCATGTATAAACGAAAAATACGAAAATACTCATAGTTTTTAAATCAATTCACGTTACTCTTTATCTATATAAAGACCTATTGAACTCTTGGAAACAGGTCGTACATCATAGTTGGATGGAAATGCATTTTCTTAAATTCAAAGGGAAATATATATAACTCAGCAACATAACATCAAGATCAAAGTGAAAAGGGTTGGATATAAAGTATGGAAATAATTATACGTTGAGCGTTCCAGTTGTGTTGCAATTATCAATGTTAATGCCATAAGATCACAAAGAACTTTTGATAAACTCTCATTGACAACAACTCGGACTTATAAATTATTTTTATTCCAATCAGAGAATGAGTATACGTAATTTTGACAAAATAATTTTTTTATACTTGATTATGTGTTGTGAAAATAGTGTTCTACAAGTATACAAGGAATATACGCGCAATCATCCATTAAAGTAAAGTCGATGAATTATACAGATCACTGGAGTAACAATTAGAAAATGTTCTTAGATAGAAGTTTGAGGATGTCTCAAGTAACAGATGTCTGCCTTCATGCAGTGTTTTCCAAAGCTTGTTATCTCCATAACTTTATCTATTGTCTATCGGTTTGCCAATAAGATTTTTTTTAAAAAGACATGTTGTGCAGTTATTAATAAGTTGATTTCCCTCATTTTTTAAATTTAGAATATATTTGTTTTCTCTCACAAATTTGGCTTATATATAGCGGTAAAATTGACGTCTTGAATAAATGATTCATTCAAAAGACCACTGGTCATGTGGTTACTTTTAAAACCTCTATTCGGATAAAAATGGCTTAGTGTACCGGAAGACTGTTGTGTTTAGCTTCACAATAATAATAAGCAGATCTATAAGCAGAGGATAAAGTGGGGTTTTGATACATACTACCGCATTCTCAACAACAATAATAAAATGGAAAGTTGAAAGAAACATACAATTAAATAGGATATCTGAAGTCGTCAACAAAATACAAGTTATTGCTATAATAAATTTAACATTCGGTCATCAATTGATTCATCTCCTAAAGTTATCTGAGGCTAGCCCGAAATGACTTTATCTTAGTTCCATCGATAAAGTTTGGATAATGTTGAGAAAATGTTGACTCATGTGAGAATTTGATTTCACATATTGATTATTTGCTAGAGTCATCTGAGCCTGGATAGAGTCATTTGAGACTGGGCCCATATGACTCTAGAGTTATTTGGGACTAGGCCCAGAGCACTCTAGAGTTATTTCGGGCTGGGCTCAGATGACTCTAGAGTTATCTGAGGCTAGCCCGAAATGACTCTATCTTAGTTTCATCGATAAAGTTTGGAAAATATTGAATTTGAGGTAGAGTCATTTGAGCCTGGATAGAGTCATTTGAGACTGGGCGTTTCCCTGGGCCCATATGACTCTAGAGTTATTTGAGACTAGGCCCAGAGCACTCTAGAGTTATTTCGGACTAGGCTCAGATGACTCTAGAGTTATCTGAGGCCAGCCTGAAATAACTCTAGAGTCATCTTTTGCCTAGAGTTATTTGAGGCTGATACACCGGGGACTGATAATCCTGGGACTGAGAGACTGTCGATCCCTGTATGAGACCCTGCATCTAACCCTTATAGTCAAATCAAAACTCTTGGTTATTTACTATTGGACAAGAGGCGTATTCTCTCCTTGGGCTAAGGGGCTCCTTTGTGCAGAAAAGTTTCCTAACTTTGACTGTTGATCCCTGGAGGGTACCCAAAGGATATTGAAAATAGAGCCATTTAGAGATTGTGATCCCTGTGACCCTATTTGGGGTCATGGGGTCACGAAACCTACAGTTTAGAATCCTAATTGGCCAAGGAGTCTACATGCAGTCTTTCAGCTCAATAGACCTTTTGGAACTGAAGATGATGATGAAAATAAGTTTTTAAGGTTGTGACCCCAGTGACCCTAATTGGGGTCATGGGGTCACGAAATCAACAATTTAGAATCCCCATTGGAAAAGGAGTCTGCACATATAATTTCAGTTCTCTAGACCTTATGGAATTTAAAAATAAGATGAAATAGGTTTTTAAGGTTGTGACAGGTCACCAAAGTTACAAATTGGAATCCCCATTGGACAAGGAGTCTGCACATATCATTATTAACTCTTTAGACCTTTTGGAACTGGAGAAGATGAAAATAGGTTTTTAAGGTCGTGACCCCTGTGACCCTATTTGGGGTCACAGGGTCACCAAAGTTACAAATTAGAATCCCCATTGTCCAAGGAGTCTGCACATATCATTTTTAACTCTCTAGTCCTTTTGGAACTGGAGAAGAAGATGAGAATTGGTTTTTAATGTTGTGACCCCTGTGACCCTATTTGGGGTCATGGGGTCACCAAAGTTACAAATTAAAATCTCCATATGCTAAGGTACCTGTACACAAATTTTCAGCTCTCTAGTGTGTATGGTTCATGAGGAGAAGTCGAAAGTGTCAAAAGTTTACCGACGGACGACGGGCCATGCCATAAGCCCATCTGGACTTTCAGTCCTGATGAGCTAAAAATCTAAAGATAGACATCATGACGTAGCTATAGTACATAAAGCTGTTGTTCAAGTTGAGTCCATGATGGGTGCCGAACCCTTATGACCAACATGACCCCATCTGGATCTGTTGGATTTGAATTTGATGTATTTACTTGGATTTCGGAAATCAACAAATGCATTGATTATTAATTCCACCGAAAATGAAAGTTAACCCTTACGGGCTTAAGTACCTTTATGGTTAAAAGATCTCACATTTAAAGGTGAATTTTATGTTATAAATGATTGCCTTGCTAAGTATGAAACACGTGCGTTAATGTCCTTTTATATTTTAGCTTGCAAAGCTCAGTCAAACTGTGGTCGGATAAAGCAGGTAGGAATTTTGAATCCTATACTTATACTTACAAAACAGTTTTCATTACATCAGGTTTATTTATCTGCATATAGAACGTTCTCTTATTTAATAAATGAAATTATTACCAATATGGTTGAAAATAAGTAGTGACATATTCAATACGAGCACTAATTCACATATCATTTTTGCCTAGCAACGAATGTTGTAGCTCGGGTTCCTGTATTATATTGCCTGTGACGTCATAACACCACTGTAGCGAGCTATAGCAAGGGAAGCAGTCCCGTTTCGTGGATATTATTATAAAGATACCGGTAGTATTACTCACGGACGGGGCAGTGTAGTCTATTCCCAGATTGTGATGGACTCTTAGCGACTTTCTATCTTTAATCTATGGAGTATAGGGGTACATTCCTAGATTGTGAAAGGCTCTTACCTAGTCTTGGTGTCCCTCTGAAGGGGCAGTGTAGTCTATTCCCAGATTGTGATGGACTCTTAGCGACTTTCTATCTTTAATCTATGGAGTATAGGGGTACATTCCTAGATTGTGAAAGGCTCTTACCTAGTCTTGGTGTCCCTCTGAAGGGGCAGTGTAGTCTATTCCCAGATTGTGATGGACTCTTAGCGACTTTCTATCTTTAATCTATGGAGAATGGGGGTACATTCCTAGATTGTAAAGGGCTCTTACCTAGTCTTGGGGTCCCTCAGACGGGGCAGTGTAGTCTATTCCCAGATTGTGATGGACTCTTAGCGACTTTCTATCTTTAATCTATTGAGTATGGGGTATATTCCTAGAATGGAGGGGCTCTTACGTGGTCTTGGGGTCCCTCTGACGGGGCAGTGTAGTCTATTCCCAGATTGTGATGGACTCTTAGCGACTTTCTATCTTCATTCTATGAAGTATAGGGGTACATTCCTAGATTGTGAAGGGCTCTTACCTAGTCTTGGTGTCCCTCTGACGGGGCAGTGTAGTCTATTCCCAGAATGTGATTGACTCTTAGCGACTTTCTATCTTTAATCTATTAAGTATGGGGGTTTATTCCTAGATTGTGAAGGGCTCTTACGTGGTCTTTGGGTCCCTCTGACGGGGCAGTGTAGTCTATTCCCAGATTGTGATGGACTCTTAGCGACTTTCTATCTTCAGTCTATGGTGTATAGGAGTACATTCCTAGATTGTGAGGGGCTCTTACGTGGTCTTTGGGTCCCTCAGACGGGGCAGTGTAGTCTATTCCCAGATTGTGATGGACTCTTAGCGACTTTCTATCTTTAATCTATTGAGTATGGGGTATATTCCTAGAATGGAGGGGCTCTTACGTGGTCTTGGGGTCCCTCTGACGGGGCAGTGTAGTCTATTCCCAGATTGTGATGGACACTTAGCGACTTTCTATCTTTAATCTATTAAGTATGGGGGTTTATTCCTAGATTGTGAAGGGCTCTTACGTGGTCTTTGGGTCCCTCTGACGGGGCAGTGTAGTCTATTCCCAGATTGTGATGGACTCTTAGCGACTTTCTATCTTCAGTCTACGGTGTATAGGAGTACATTCCTAGATTGTGAGGGGCTCTTACGTGGTCTTTGGGTCCCTCAGACGGGGCAGTGTAGTCTATTCCCAGATTGTGATGGACTCTTAGCGACTTTCTATCTTTAATCTATTGAGTATGGGGTATATTCCTAGAATGGAGGGGCTCTTACGTGGTCTTGGGGTCCCTCTGACGGGGCAGTGTAGTCTATTCCCAGATTGTGATGGACTCTTAGCGACTTTCTATCTTTAATCTATGGAGAATTGGGGTACATTCCTAGATTGTAAAGGGCTCTTACCTAGTCTTGGGGTCCCTCTGACGGGGCAGTGTAGTCTCTTCCAAGATTGTGAATGACTCTTGGCGACTTTCTTTCTTCAGTCTATGGTGTATATGGGTACATTCCTAGATTGTGAAGGGCTCTTACGTGGTCTTTGGGTCCCTCTGAAGGGGCAGTGTAGTCTATTCCCAGATTGTGATGGGATCTTAGCGACTTTAATCTATGGAGTATAGGGGTACATTCCTAGATTGTGAAGGGCTCTTACCTAGTCTTGGCCCATGGTGTCCCTCTGAAGGGGCAGTGTAGTCTATTCCCAGATTGTGATGGACTCTTAGCGACTTTCTATCTTTAATGTATAGAGTAAAGGTTTCTAAGATCGTTTTAGTGATCAACTTTTGGTTATAAGTGAGCGATTTACAGATTATGGGGGACCCTAAGCTAGTCTTGGTGTCAAACTGACGGGGTAATCTGTCCAAATAAAGATTTTGAAGAGCTATTAGCTATTATCTGGTTTCATCTATTACGAATTTCCATAGCTATTGTCATAGAATATGGACATGATAAAGATAAGTAACAAGGTAGTAAAAATGTAGAAGTAATGTCAGAGTATAAGTAAATAGTTGAGCCGATAAATAGTGAAGTGTCGAGTGTACAATAAGAAAGCTTCCCGGTTCGATATAATATCAAAATAAAAACTGTTTTCATTTACACTTATAGTTGTTCAATGAGACTGAATGACGTTCACAAAGCGCTTCACAATATGGGATTCGATACCTACACTCAATTGAATGTTAATCACAATGAGCTAAAATCCTCTCACAATCGCACACATAGCCCCTCACAATCTAGGAATCGTCCATTACAGTTATTCATTAAGTCTCAAAGTCGCGTACAAAGCCCCTCACAATCTAGGAATCGTCTCTCAAAATTGTTAATAAAGACTCATAGGCGCACACATAGCCACTCACAATCTTGGAATCGTCCCTTATCGTTGTTCATCAAGTCTCAAAGTCGAGTACAAAGACCCTCACAATCTAGGAATCATCTCTCAAAATTGTTAATAAAGACTCATAGGCGCACACATAGCCCCTCACAATCTTGGAATCGTCCCTTATAGTTACTATCAAGTCTCAAAGTCGAGCACAAAGCCCCTCACAATCTGGGAATCGTCTCTCAAAATTGTAAATAAAGACTCAAAGACCCACACACAGCCCCTCACAATCTAGGAATCGTGTCTCAAAATTGTTCATAAAAGATCAAGACCAACACAAAGCCCCACACAATCTGGGAATCGTCTCTCATAGTCGATCAGTAGGACTCAAAGTAGTGTACAAAGTCCCTCACATTCTGGTAATCGTCCCTTACAGTTATTCATTAAGTGTCAAAGTCGCGTACAAAGCCCCTCACAATCTGAGAATCGTCTCTTAAAGTCGATCAGTAGGACTCAAAGTAGCGTACAAAGTCTCTCACAATCTGGGAATCGTCTCTCAAAGTCGATCAGTAGGACTCAAAGTAGCGTACAAAGTCTCTCACAATCTGGGAATCGTCTCTCAAAGTCGATCAGTAGGACTAAAGTCGCGTACAAAGTCCCCACAATGTGGGAATCGTCTCTCAAAGTCGATCAGTAGGACTCAAAGTCGCGTACAAAGTCCCTCACAATCTTGGAATCGTTTCTCATAGTCGACCAGTGGGACATAAAGTCGGGTTAAAAGCCCTTCACAATCTGGGAATCGTCCCTTAAAGTTGTTCATTAAGATTCAAAGTAGCGTACAAAGACCTTCACAATCTGGGAATAGATCACACTGCCCCACCAGAGGGACACCAAGACCAGCTAAGAGCACCTAACAATCTAGGAATCGATCTCTATACTCCATAAAATGAAGATAGATTACCACTTATAGCCCTTCACAATATGGGAATGGACTACGCTACTCAGTCAGTTTGACACAAATCATTCCTAGATTGTGATCATTCCCAGATTGTGCAGGCCTCACAATCTGCAGATTGTTTATTAAAATTTAAACAATCTAAGAATGAAAAATATTCCTAGATTGTTCGAACAATCTGCAGATTGTGATCATTCCTAGATTGCACGTTACATACACACATGTAATACATTACAGTGTTCGGTAAATTGGTTGTATTTAAAATACAACTAACAAAGATGGCGTGCTTTGACCTTAACAAATAGGACAGCCTTGGAAATCGACTTATAAAAGTATCACTTACAAGATAATCGGTTATGAACAGTGACAATATGAAGACATGATCGACTCTTTAAAAAAATGGCTTCTGTTCATGATTCTTAATGTCTTAATATTTATAGACGTTGTAATAAGGAAACTTGGAAATAACTAAATCTTCATGCATGTTAAATTGGAAATATCCTTATGGCTTACCAAGTGCATCGTGTTTTAAATTAAATCCTATATATAAGGTCTTCCGGGTAAACATTTTCTGGCAGCACCTCAAAACCATAATTCCCCATGAGCATTCACCTTTTTTTACTGTAGACGCTGAGGACCCCAGAAATCAACATGGGTTTTTTTCAATCCACTCAATGGTTTCTTTGACATTATAAGATCTATAAGACATACGGAACCATATGCATTAAAGCCTTACAGGCTGGATAGAAAATTTGATGAAAGATAGATTGCTCTTAGCTGTATCTGACTAAGGAAAGTGTCAGTTGGCAAATCGGGTCAGTTTAATCAAGCTTGAAAATATCCAATTGGATTCTTTCTTGATAGAGTAACTGATCGATTTTCAGTTCATGAATCATGGATATGAGAGAGTATTTGAGAGTAAGTGATTTTCAGAAAAATAAAATCCAAATTAAATCTTATTTATTCTCGTTTATTGGTATGTGGGGAAATCAGAAATATTCTATAGATCAAGCCCCGTTTTTATGTAGACATTACCGTTGCATCTAAAACACCATTAAGTAAAGAATCTGCACAAAATTATGAGGCACTTAAGTATTTTGTCAATTGCGTCTTAAATACATTGGAATTGATTTTCATAATAATGTACTACAACATGTTTAGTAAGTGCTTACATGACAAGATACATTGACCTCTGAGAGTCCTTTTTACTAATACGACCTTCCAAACTTTGGTCACTAACATGAGTTTTTTTCCGATT
The DNA here is from genome assembly GCA_916613615.1 of Steromphala cineraria. Classification (NCBI taxonomy): domain Eukaryota; kingdom Metazoa; phylum Mollusca; class Gastropoda; order Trochida; family Trochidae; genus Steromphala; species Steromphala cineraria. The sequence continues at coordinate 62,300,116 of OU744722.1, read as the reverse complement.
GAAGTCAAATTCTTACATAAAATAAGTTGCATAACAGAGGATTTACACTTCATTGTCGAATTGCAATAATATCATTTATTATTTTAAGCATCTAAGTTGGAGATAAAATCGGTTACCGAATATGTATTTGCATGCATGTGTTTGGTGTGGTTACATATATACATAGCTTGGAAAACAAATACAAAAGCGAAAAGATTGTGTAAAACCAGTTCTAATTTACCATCTCCTGCATCGTGTTATCTCTTGTATGAAAAGTTCAAACAAACATTTTTCATTCAGGATGGCCCATTTTAAAGCAAAAATAGACAATCATGTTTGCAAACTCAAAAACTACAGAATGCCTTGTGACTAACGTCAACCCGAAGATTAGCGAAAGTTGTATGTATTCATAACAACATCCATTCTCTCTCCCACAGAGGCAGATCAAGTCATGATATGTTGATACAATCTCTGTTCTATTACGCCGACTTTTTGGGATAAAATGAGAGATGCCTGATTGGAGGCAATCAGCAACGCTCTTATTGAATCATCATTTTGGTTACTGAATCATGGCAAAAGCATTGTGATATGAACCACCCTTTCCAGGCGTGAAGCGTTGTCATTTGATAAAGTAATTCAAATGGATTGTGGTGCAATTTTTTTCCGCCAGAGGAAACTGCTAGAACCCACGGATTACTCGTAATAGAACAGAGGCTGTTTTAACATTTCACTTCTTGATCTGCCTCTGTTGGGAGAAAATGAACAACATCCGGAAGATGCAAAATTCCTAACACAACTAAAAATTGTTAATGAATCCAAATGCTTACGAACAATGCTACAAAGACTGGGAGAACTCCAACACCATATTAAAAAGTAATCCTTCAAGTAAGGCCTTTTCCTAATTTACGATAGACCGGCTTATTTCCACCATAGATAAACCAGAAATGAATGTGTCAATGACAACTTTAATTTTACAAATCTGTTATTCGTAAATTCGTGTGACCCATCAGTCACTGATAGATTTGGCCAAGTACATTATTGTACTTGTATGATGAAGGTCAGTTGATATTAACATGTTGACAATTATACTTTTCATTTTTACTTCCTCAAACCCTGAAACCTTATGAAAAGAAACACTAGATATTGGTTTTTCCTTTTATTTTTTTTTTGTGAATAGATACTGGAACTCATCGGTCTTTTAGAGTTTTACAGTCGTCAGATATAGGTTAAATGTGTTTGACAGATACTATTTATTTATTGTTGTTTATTACCACTGGGACTGAACATATAAGTGATGTATGCTCACAATGTCAAAGTGTATCTCAGTTGAGTTTATATCAATTCACAGAGCAACATACATCAGACCCAGAGATAAGAAGTACTCACTATCTTGAGAATGATGATTTATTTGTCTTGAAATAAAATGAAACTCGAATTGTCTTTTCTGTTATCACACACATTGAACTTTGTATTCATGTGTTTGCCCTTTGCGTCTGTTAGGCACCTAATCATGTTCGGATTTTTCTAAAGCTGTCACATTGTATCTTTTCTCTGTACATGTATAAATGTACAAATGCAAAAATATTTTGTAGCATTATATATGAATGACTGAAAATAACTATGAATAACTGTAAATAAGGTGAGCTGTTTGAGTGGCATGGGAAGTATAAATAAAACAAGAGTAATTTTATGGATGAACATATAAATAAGATAATCGAGTAGATTGTCCAAAAGTTCGCCCTCTGATACTTAGAAAACCTGTCAAAGCTGCAATGAAATGTGGTTGCGTAGTGAATTTTGCGAGGTAAACCTACAATTTCCATGAAGTTATAATAAAGATTGTTTAAGAATCAGCCAATTGATTTCAAGATCAAGACCAATGGATTGCTTGCTTGATGATGATGCTGTATGATAAGAGAGGCAAGACTAATTGGGTATCAAGCATTCGTATTTTATTAAATACCATTGGTTTTGGTGATATATGGCAGAGTCAGAATGTTCAGTTAGATACAAATTTTGTTAACGTTATATCACAGAGACTGAAAGATATATTTACACAGGAATGATCTATATCTCTTTCAGTTTCAAATAAATCTTTTTTCTACAGGATGTTTAAATCACATATATACAGAGAATACTATTTGAGTTCATTGAATATTAGAAAATTCCGAATTACACTTGCTCGCTTCAGGTGCTCATCTCACGATTTGGCTATAGAGACAGGACGATATTTTAGCATACCAAAGGAAATGGGAATTTGTAAATTCTGTAATCTTAATCATGTTGAAGACGAATACTATTTGCTTTTGATTTGCCCGTTTTATGCTGACCTCAGAACAAACTATATTCCCCAATACTATCATTTTCATCCAAATTGGTTTAAATTTTCTTTACTGTTACGTATTGACAATGCTGTCCTTATGGGTAAGTTGTCAACGTTTATTTATCATGGTATATGTTACTAAGAAAGAACAATGTATGAAATAGTATGAATAGATTGTATATTATATTGTTTGATTTGGGGGGGTTGATTTTCTGACTTTCTGTGATATGATGTCTATTTTGAGAAATTGTATATGCTATAGTATAGTATTTCACTAGATATGATATGTTTGAAATTATAACTATCACCATAATATGATCCCTGCGAAGGAGGTAAATGTACATGTATAGACGCGCGCTTCATTGTAAATGTATCTTTTGTACTATAGGCCTGTGGCCTTTAAGTATTGAAATAAACTGAACTATACAAGATTGCTTGCTTTAAGATATCAGGTTGCTTGCTTTAAGATATCAGAGTACCAGAAGTGTAGAATGCAACATGAAAATGGTATACCAGTAAGTTCAAGGTGTATAGCAGTTCAGTTTATATCATATTTCCTATCAATAAGTTTCAACCAAACTATAGGATTATCGTCTGAATGACAAAGTAAAAACTCTTTCCAATATTTTTATATTTTCTTCACTGTCTACATAAACAAAATCATAAAATTTATAAAGAAAATAAAACTAAACTCTGGTGGTATAAACAATTTCATGTCAGTAGTTTCATTCAAAACAAAACATTATGGACATGAATATATGGCGGAAACCTAAATTAAGGTATTTGATCAGTTTCAGATAAAACCCACAATGAAAACTTTGCAATGACCACATTTCTCAACTAAGTGGAAGAAATATTATATAATCGTTTCAATATATTAGTCCAGCAATGTCATTTATATACTTTACCTTTTAGCAGTAATCTGTGAAAGCAACGATAAGCACTAATCAGGAACATGTATCAATGTCATATCCACTTATTGTTATTGTTATAACATTTTATGCGAAACTGTTACACCTTCAAAGTCAAAGTCAAGCAGTTTTTAGTATATATTGCATTAACTGTAATCAGAGACTATCTAATTAAGATCTTGATGTTTCTCATTTTTGATATATATTCTCTGTAAGTAAACATCTTTTGTGTTTTGCAAATATAACCTAGGTTTAAAATAGATGTTTAATCCAGTTTTCGAAAATTATGGCCAAGGTAATATAAGTAACATTTTCAAGATTCAGTTTTTCAAATATAAGGGAGAAATATACTTTTATCATGTTGGTGGTAAGTGCAGTTTGAGGTCGTGTTTAGAACCCAAAGGCATGTTTTATATAAATGATCAACTTCTACCTTAATGAACACTTGATATCCTCTGACCTGAAGGAAATGAAAAATTGATACCAAGCAGATGAAGCGCGTTGAATTATATCTTAGCTTTAAGCAGTTTTTTTATGGATAGAGTTGACGATATAACAAATGTCCTTAAGCTTAACAACATGAATATAATGTGGCATCAGAATAAAGGTTGATATATCAGTTTAATACAAATTATATATATACATAATTGTCATGGAAACGGAAATTGTGTATTAATATCATGTTATGTTAACTCCCCATCTTCTTTGATTCGTTTCCTTCTCTGTTGTTTTCCTTGTTACGATTTTAGGTAAGCTCTACTTTAATAATTTGCTGTGACCAAAGTGTATCTGTGAAATATTTCAATTACTATTTCGCAGAATAATTGAAGAGGTTACAAATGAAAGTTGTCACGTTATCTATGACTTCTATCCATGTTCATCTTTCCTACTGTTAGTAGTAAGTTTTGAATATCCTTTTTTTAACACTTTTATTGCAAGGTTTCTCAATGAAACTGAAGTTTTGAATGAAGAAAATCTGTTTATATTTATCCAATAGAGTACTCAAGTTGAGATGTAAATGGATAAAATTTCTCAAATGTTTCATATTTGATGCTCTCATTCTATCAAAATGTAAGATAAAATCGATTGTACGACTTTCCTTAAACGGGCATTGTCAATCAGTTGCAAATTAATCAGATCCTATTAAGACAAAATCCAATTGAATGTTTTCAAGCCTGATTAAACTAACCCGATATGCTAACTGTCAATTTCTATCGTGAGTTAATGCCTTGAGCATTTTAGCAATCTTCACATCTAAACAGTTTTTTAGATAAAGATTTGAAATCGATTCTCCTTCATCTGTCTCTAAAGATATGTTAAAGACCCAGTCGTTGAGGTCACATTTGCCAATTGCAAAACTCTTTAAAGGGTGTCATTTGATTGAGAAGGATCGACTATTGGAGGGTAGTATCGACGTTGTGTAGTAACATTAGAAAGGTTTAATCGACAACTGCGAGCTTATCAGTTCAAAATAATGTATTTTTGCAACTTATCTACAACACTCAAAATGACAGCTTATGTTATATAACTAGTATTCGAATAAATTCGACAAGTGAATTTGGCTTCCATAAATATATATGACTGTTATAAGATTCTCATTGAAAACAAGAATTTATCATAAGCTTACTATTGGATGAATATGTTTTAGATGTTTTGAATTTATGTAATTATACATTATTATTTATTGTCATTGTCTTTATGCCGTTTTCATTCGTTTCAAAGCAACCTATCTGTGTTGTAAAACACGGAGTGTCTCTTTACGAGTTCCTGTTGGGATGTGAAAACGGTAGTAGAACATAATTAACAAAGGGGCTCAAAGAATCCATAAACTTATCAACTGTAGTATGAAATAATAATGAAATGACAATATCCTTGCAATTTTACAATTAATAAATTAGAGATAAATGCCATTTAGATAGTGAACAAATGTAACAATGTTATATTTGGGATTATTTGGGATTTGGGATCTTGAACAGTACAGAATCTTGTACTTTTTCGAGCCGAGTCCCCTGCGGGATTCGAACCCACATCCTCAGAGTCAGGCAACACCGCCAGCAATGGCCAATCAAAACAAATCAACTCGCCCGTTTCGCCATCCACAAAAAATGACAAGCAGTAGTTACGCTGTTCATTTCCCATTCATTCATTCATTAAGAGTGATAATGAATGTAACAACAGCTTAAATACTGATTGTTTGACCTCCATTTTTGTGGATGGCAAAACAGGCGAGTCAATGATCGGGTCAGGATGTCAATAGTTCATACCTTGGTTGCTTATGTTGTGGAAAACAGGTAATCAAGTCATCTTTCTCAAAACCAATACTTTAATACATTATCTCTCAGTAAAGCTTGTTTAGACTAACTTGATATGTGAAGTGTAGATTTCCATCGTCAGATAATGCTTTCAAATATCTTAAATTATCAGAACCTTTATCACTAAAATTGGAATCATCGATCTGTTCACACAAAAAATATGATAAAATAACATACCTATGGAATGCAAAAGGTTATTGTAAAATTGTTGCATATAGACCATTTTGTTTCTGAGGAAATACAAAAGGATAGATTAGTTTTTCTGTATTTTAAACTTCTTATATAAATTATGTCTGCTATTCCGTGAACAAAGTTAAGATTTGAATATCTAATGTACGTAGGTAATCTATGTAAAGCATCTTAACACTAGTTACTATCATTGGATATCAAAATGGCGATCACATAGAGAGAAACACTGTATTTGCCTGTTGCAGAACCTAAAAATTAATCATAGAATATCACAGATGAACAGAAACTTAAATTCAGACATTCTGACACGACATGAAATCTGTTCTTCTTCAGGATTATCATTTTTCAGTTCCTGAACTCAACAGTTGAAGAACAATCGCACATTATGTCTTTCATCTTATATCATCAAGAGAAAACCTCTCAGGTTTTGGTCATGTTCACATATTACCCTTGTCTATGCTCTGATTAGAACTGCAATAAATATTCAACCATGATGAATTTCATTTGCCATGTATTTGGAGCTGGTTATTCAAATTCAAATTTAATGTGGACCTTATAAAGGAAAAAGGAAATGTTGAGCTGTGAATGGGCAAGAATGAAACCATTTAGGGGGTAGGGGTTGCTTAATGCTGATTTGTTCATGAGAGGCAATACTTGAGGGAGATGATACTCGGAAAAGAATTCTGAAAATAGCATCCTAAACGTCAGTCCCTACAAATCCATATACACTTCTCATTTGTTAGTTCATTTTTCATGGCATTTACATCGAAATGGAGTTAAAAATCACAAATCTCTGTTCGAGTGCCTCGTTTCATACTTGTTCATTTTTAGCTCATCTGGCCTGTAAGGCCCGATGGGCTTATGGCATGGCATGGTGTCCGGCGTCCGTCCGTCCGTCCGTCCGTCCATCCGTCCGTCCATCCGTCCGTAAACTTTGTGGAATTTCGACTTCTTCTCCAGAACCATAAGGCCTAGAAACCTAAAACTTTGTGTACATACTCCTTGGCTAGTAAGGATTATAAATTGTAGCTTTGGTGGCCCTGTGACCCCTAATAAGGGCCACAGGGGCCACACCCTAAAAACCTATTTTGATCTTCTTCCCCAGAACCATGAGGCCAAGAAAGCTAAAACTTTGTGTACAGACTCCTTGACTAGTAAGGATTATAAATTGTAGCCTTGGTGGCCCTGTGACCCCTAATAAAGGCCACAGGGGCCGCGCCCTAAAAACCTATTTTCATCTTCTTCTCCAGAACCATGAGGCATAGAAAGCTGAAATTGTGTTTACAGACTCCTTGACTAGTGAGCATTTTGAATTATAGCTTTGATGGCCCTGTGACCCCTAATAAGAGCCACAGGGACCAAGCCCTAAAAACCTATTTTCATCTTCTTCTCCAGAACCACAAGGCCCAGAACGTTGAAACTTTGTGTACAGACTCCTTGACTAGTGAGGATTTTAAACTGAAGCTTTGGTAGCCCTGTGGTGCCTAATAAGGGCCCCAGGGACCACACCCTAAAAACCTATTTTCATCTTTGTTCTGTCGAAAACAGGTAATCCTGGCCATGGTATGGCTTCTTAAGGGGTAAAACACTGCAAAGTAAAGAAAATACCCAAATTAGGAAAATATTACACTTTAAATAGCATAATCAAAGATCAAAGAGTTTAAAACTACCAACAGAAGTCACAAGTATCAATTTTAAGAGATATTTTATGTGTGCTTTCCTAGAAAATTTCTGACAAGGAAAGGTTTACTGTTGAAAGATATATTTTAAGGCAGCTTCAATCAATGTCAAGTGTCTACACAAGTATGGCGAAATAAGTCTTCACATAAAGAACACAATGGGCTTACATTGCAAACTAAGTTTACAGTTAAAATATAATCCCAATATCCTGATATGAAATATTTCCATTTCTGTATTGATTACAGATATCTGAAATCACATCACATATAGTTTAGAATTTGAGACTTTGTGGCCCCTACAAATGGGAAACCACATAGGCCAGCACAAAATTAAATATGAAGCCTGATGAGCTACAGAGCCAATGGCTCTATTTTTTCCATGATTGTAAATATGTAATGTACTTTGTAAATGATCCGATGTTACCTTCTGTTACAGAAATAGTGGTATAAAGTTTCTACAAACATCTAAGCCAACGAACAATAACGAATGCAAAAGAGGCATCCTAAATGTAATTTCGATAAATAAAAGTGTTTACTTTTTCAAAAGAGAAATGCCAAGTAACGCTAAAAACCTTTACAATAATCAAATCACTTTATCTTGAACTGTACGATTTTTCTGTGCCAAATTTTAAATATGTCTTAAACATATTACCACAGTGACTGCATAAGGTGACGTCAACTATGATAAGTAAACTGACGATTTACGAAAGCCCTTTTTCTAATAATTAATAGAGTAGAATCTTAATGTAAATTGAATATTTAAAGGTCAGGATATCTTGAAGGTCATAAGATTTAATTCTAGAATGCTTCTATTGTGATTGATAACCACTGGGAATGAACAGATATGTGATGTATACATGTAATATCAAAGTGTATCACAGTTGAGTTCATAAAGATTCCCAAGCAATATCTATCAAACCCTTTGATGTTATCGTTATCATTTGATTTCCTCTGTTCATCGGAAAGGAACCTTCTTTTCTTTCATTTGGATAACAAATGTTTTATTTAAACATTCATGACATTACAAAGTTTACTAAAAAATATTTATCAATTTCTGAATGAATTCAAATTATTCATGAACATTTGTGCATCAATATTTCATACCTTACCGTTTCATAATGGTTAGACCACACTCAAATATATTCCTGAGGCATGTTATGTATAAATGATCAGCTTCCATTTCAATAAACACTTGATATTCCCTGACCTCTTGTAAATGAAAAATTGATACCAAAGCCGATGAAGCAAAATGATATATATCATAGCTTTTGGCGTAAACATTTCTGTTGCAAGGCGTGGTAAAATCAATAGTTCTTCAGGAAACAAGATATTCAAATTGACAAAAGTTATAGGAAAACGATAAACTTATTGACTGTTTAATTAAATGTATTTGAAATGTTAGGTATAAATCGCAAATGGCAGGTAATGAATGACTCGAAGGAGTTGTTTATTGCATGCAATCATTACTCCTAAACATACTATTTGATTGAATGTCTTTTTTATTGTTTCATTATTTTAATTTCAAAATTTTCATTGTAAAAACATATTTTTGTATTATTATGATATGTTTTGCACACTCATTCTCCATGCCGATCATTTGGTTATTTAGATATTAACAAAAAAAATTACGAATGTAATATATTTTAAAATGTGCTTACTTAACACTTCACTAGTCAAAGGGAATATTATTTAAATGATATACATGTATGATTTATCAACAGAATTGATAGGTTCATAGGTTATGCTTAAACACATTTATTTGTAATAACATCCAAAACACTTATCCTTATATGACATTATCCTTTATTAAGACATCAATCAACTTCAATCGTGACAAAATCAAAATGGTTATCTCCTAACCGAATTAAACTGTGATGTGTGAACTGTCAGTGTCGATACTCGCTTGATGCTTTTAGTATTTTTATCAAGCATCAGATTCATCAAAAACCTTTTACACTAAAACTGTGTTTTGCGCGAACGAGACTCGACATTGTTAATACATGCAACTGTCCAAAATTAACATAAAAAATGAAAATACTTTTTCAATGTTAGAATACAGCACCGATTACAAAATGTTGCATTAATCTACCATGACTTATCAACGATACAAACGTATAGTAAAGAATTTGTTACTTACGTTTCTTTTATATAAAAATAAAAACATGTATGTCTATTTTTCTTTCATCATTGTATAACCTTGATCTAAGTGTCTCTTTAAGGGACACTGGCACGTTATTGAAAATTTCAGATTTCAATTTTTCACTGGTAATTGTACGTTAATGCTTATTGTATTATTTTGATAGTGTCAAAATTCTCATTACACAAACTAATCATCTATAGTCAGAGAACAAAATATAAAGAGTCAATTGGCGACTATTTTTGTGTGAATACCATTTATTCATTTTGTGTTAGAAAAGGGAATGGCATGGCTGAACTTAAATTATATATGAACTACTTCATTTAGTTTCAATACATATTCTCAATCGGAACCAAATATATTCATTTTTCTGACATCACCTTATTTTCCCCCGAAAAATGTGCATGCCCCTTTAATATAACAAATATTATTGGCAATCATAACAGAAAGATATCCAATTATCAAGGCATAAAATATGATCTAACATAGATTTAACTACATGTTAGTTCTAACAAAAACTTCAGATCCCATCACAGCAATATCAGAGATCAATATCAGTTCTATAGTCAGACATTCTGGCTCCAGTATAAATCTGCTCGTCATCAGGATCATCAAGTTCCTGATCTTGAACAGAACTGAACTCTATAGTTAGGGTCAAGAACAGTCGCTCATCATGTCACTAAGGTCATCTCTTAAAGAGGCAACCTCTCACCTCTTGTTGAAGGTTCATGTACTTCCCATGTGCTTTGAGTGATTTGAATAGCAATGGCTTATGACGATTATTGATTTATGATGAGGTATCGTTGGTAACACAAGTACATATTCTGAGTTGGTAATTCAATGTTCCTATTCATAAGGTTATTTAAAGGTATCTACTGCTTATTGAATTGGAATTATAAAAAACTCAAAGCACTGTGAATTTTATTTATAATCATTCAAATTGGAGTACGCCTTCATATAAGATAAAAATTCAGATCAGTATACTAAATAATCTTATAATTTAAAGTCAGTGTAAATTTACTTATTTATGTATTCATTTATTACTGACATGATACTTTTATTAAAGAACCATTATATCATTTTATCCTTACAAATACTCTTTGAAATCTTGAAACTTGGAGTACAAAGATCAAATATATTGAACTATATAAAAGGAAATATTGTTGTACAATTTCGGTAACAGATAATTTCCGATTGTGTCAAGAAATCAAGCTCCTATCTCATAATTGTATTTAGAAAAATCGTTAATTTATCCCCGCATAACTGTAAATATTTATTATACACTTCGTTGCATATGAAATCTGCAAAGAAAACAAAAATGTCTTGCACACATGCGTCTCATGTTTTATTTTAGTTTTCATAGAGGGATAGATGTGCAGTTCTTGTTATCAGGATGTTTGCTGACATGTTGATAGTAAAGATATGTCGACATTAAACCCAGCAAAACAACACCTTAAATTAGTGTCTACACTAAAGATAACATTTCCCGCATTTAATTAAGTAGATTTCGTTTGAGATGTTATTATTACAAAACAATAGAAGCAACATCATCAAGACAGAGTGGTTGGCAGTATAATATCAACGGATAAATAAGTTGTTTGTTTTTCTCTTAGACGTAACTTTAAAACAATCTTTTCTCAACTTAAATATTTTTTTCCAATATTTTGACATTCTGTTCTTCACAGTTGGTTTTTAATCATGCAATGCAGACACTATTCCCTATCTATTTACAGCATTTCATTCAAGTTGACTGTAGATGACAATTTTATAACAGAATATTGAATAACCCCTGGATAACTTAAATAACACCCGTTTTACACTGGTAACTATATAGCCCTACTGTATCGTTATTAAGTTTACTTAAGAGGAATATTCCAAAACCATCTGTGGAATAAGCTTGAATGATAGATGATGAGAGACGTTGTGCCATTGTTCGGAATGAACTATTTTTTAACTCATGTGTGGATGGTTTTATTTAAAAGGAAGTAAATTTTGTATGAAACAGTAACCTTATTTTAAAAGATAAGTATGAATATTTCTAAACATGCTTTTATGTATGAATTCAATTTATTATTAAGTTATCATTAGGTAGTTATCATCATCAACTTAGCAAAGATTGTCAAAGAAACACTTTGTTTATGATGTATTTGAAAGATGTTCACTTTTGTTCTTGGGCTTGAGGCCTTGATACTGAACACAAATTAAATTTAATAGTACATCACTTTTTGTAATTTGGGCAATTAAAGCAATAAACTCGGTTACACGTGATTTATATTTTGAAACATTGGTTTTATGTTATGAATTGTCCGCAAATGTTACATATGTACATTCACATTTAACTTTGAGATTTAGTAGAGAAACTTATAATCAAAGGGTTCATTTGATCTCCTTTACTGTATACTCCCCTATAGTAGCTAGCTATTGAACGAATGTAAATCTTGAGTAGCTGGAGGTCAATACCAGACCAAATTAGATGAGAAATGGGCAAACCAGTATTGAATCACGGATCCAATTAATCCTAGATACGATCAATTGGATATCTTCTCCGATTTTGTGTTCTGACATTGCCTGGAGAAACGCCACCTTAAAGAACAGCCAATGAAAGGAGTTGAACCTTGAAAGAGCATATGCATTGAGTTGAAACATATAATGGTTAGTGGTTACGGCACCGTGGGTATTCTGCTTTTTAATCACATACCATTGCCGTCGTAAATTATAATGGCCATGTGCAGGAAAGAAGAGGAAAAAAGAACTGAACAGAGACTGGAAATTTTTAATGTTTAAGTTTTTACATCTGGAAAAGGTATGAAGTCCTATGCAGGCGTGTTCGTTTTTACTTTAAGGTATGACAAAAATCATAAAATGTGTTATATAATATAATGTAAAGACAAACTTTAACATTATTTGGTCTGTTATTTCAAAATTAGTGAATATGATTACAACATTTATCAACGATAAGACTTTTGGTCAGACACTCATCAACAAGTCACTTGATTTTTATCTTTGAAGTACTCTCTTTTCGTTTTTAATAAAGAAAGTTTATATAAATGGTGATTTCTAAAGTCCAACTTATATTTTCAAATCTCTTGTCAGAAAAATGTATGTTTTGGGAACATTGTCTAACTCTAAATGTTGATAATAGACAGATATTTAATCAGTGAAGTATAATGATATAAATTCATAGTGATATAGAATAAAAAATAAAACGTATCAAGCCTTTAACAAAGTATATTTAAACTAAATATAAATTCATAGTTGTATTGGATACAAAATGAAACGTATCAAGCCTTTAACAAAGTATATTTAAACTAAATATAAATTCATAGTTGTATTGGATACAAAATGAAACGTATCAAGCCTTTAACAAAGTATATTTAAACTAAATATAAATATTATTCATAGTTGTATTGGATACAAAATGAAACGTATCAAGCCTTTAACAAAGTATATTTAAACTAAATCAATGATGTTTTGTCCACTCATATATGTAACAACTACCTTGACCTTGACTTAATTTATCAGACTTTGACCTCGTCTACTACTTGACATCTTCCCATCCACCTAGTCGTGCTCAGGCATGGGTAAACTGAAATTATTTTATACTTACGTTGTTTACATACCTATTACAACCCAAAGCTTTCCATCCAAATTATAAGAATTCAAGAGTATGTAAGATCGGTTGGATAAATACTGAATCAGCGTTTATTTGATTTTGGTGTTATAATCTGTACCAATACGACCAACAATTGCAGTAAAGAAGTTGAAAATATATAGAAGAAGACAAGGAAAAGGGTGTGTTTTGTTTGTTTTAGACGTAAATGTCTTAATACTTTTAATTGTGTATACAAGCCTCTAGTGGCGAGTAAAAGTGCAGTCCTCTGAAATATATCTTTAATAGCCGAACTGTCTATATTGAAAAGGCATGTGCCATACACCTTGGCACTCATGCAATTGGCTAGTTATATCAATCACGTTATGTTAGAATATGGAAGTGTTTTGTCCAATAAATTGATAATTTCATTAAAAATGTTCTTTAAAATTCGCCTTCTTTTTTGCACCCCATCCACGGTTACCACACATTTTACACTCTGTTTGTTTAAAGCTTGTGTCCTTAGTGGAATGTATGTGTGTACAAGGTAGTGTAAGTGAACTAATGCAATATCTTAAAAATGAATTTGTTTAAACGTCAACTTCATCGCAATCAGCGTTCAAATGAGTACATGATAAAATAGGATACTGTTATGTATATCTAAAGACAGCGATTCACATATGTGTTTTATTTGAAATGCATTCCCGTTTCATGTTCAAATGCACCTTTGGTATAGACTCGCCTCCTTTGGGAGTACGAACCTTTATTTGTGTCTAAAGTAGTCAATAATTATCCGGTTTTTATCAGTTTGACTTGCCATAAAACGCGAGACAAGGTCATAACTTCATATCCTGTGAAACACACAAGACATTTTTTCCAAACTGAATATCTTAACTTATTTGTACATGAAAGGATGATACAACCTTTAGTTATTTTATTTGGTTTTTGTTAGGCATGGATATGGACTTACCATAGAATGTTGTTTAACACTAAGGCAAAACTTAATATTTTATCAAAATGTGATCCCGTATAGCTAAACATAGATGTAAAAGAATGGAACATATCTTCGTAGATTAAAAACATGTTACCTATATAATACAGTAGACATTGGAAAACCTACAAAATGCCGAATCACACATCAAAATTTCAGCAATCAAAATAGATCATCATTAGCTTAGAGGGTAGAATACTCTGGTTCTCGAGTTGGAATCCTTCATTCATATCAGGTAAAGTTGACATCATTACAGATGAAAGTAATATTTAAAACTCCGTTTTTTATATTGGAGGAAGATCCTTTAACTCAACATGCTTATCATGAGATAAATACTAGGTAATAGTTAGACCATGAGGGCCTGTTGTCTAATCGTTTAAATGGTTAGTTAGACCACAATGCTATTACTCGATTGGCTTTAATACAGATGACGGATGCCAAAACTCGACGGAGGAGATCCAACGAAATGCATTTAAAGGGTAGTGAACTACATTTTGAAATGAAGCTGTACATGCTTTTCTGACAGGCTGCTCAATCCGTAAAATCAGTTTTATGTAATAAAATTCATATTTTTGTTATGTTGTTTCTAATAGAAGTTGTGTGATCAAGACATAGTCATGCTCAATAGAAGTAGTTCCGTCCGTGGAATACTGAAATTGACGTTAGTTATACCACGGTTCAGAACAAAGGAACCATGGTCTAATTCCGTTTAACAAGCGACAACAAAACCATTATGGACTTACATAATGAATAAGTTATGGCTACATATTATCTCTAAAAGGTCAACAACTGACAAGATGAAATAGAAATGCTGTTGATTTACAACACCTTTCTTGCAAAGATCGAGATGCGATTACCTTTGCCAGCTCTTGCTTGATAGCGGTGTCAGTATCTTCTTTGAAACGTCGTATCACTTCCAATAAAGAAGTGTATATCAAAAGATTTTTTATATCTTAATCATATCAATTTCTTTTGGACAAAAACCTTCCAAGAGACATAGATTGATAATATTGGAAACATTGACTCAATCAGCGATACCAAAAGACGCTGATGTGCCAAATGGGCAGAAGCACGTTTTTGGTATCAGAGTGATCCCATAAAGACCAAATTAAAGCAAATTATTTTAAATCAAATAAGAGTTCTCTCAAGAGCGTACAATGTTCGGTTAAATTACCCGAATCCATTTCCCAAAATCACATTAACTAAAAGAAATTCACACAAAATTGCTCGCAAACAGATACACTCAGGGGCAAAAGAAACGATACCAACTTTTCAAAAGAGTACAAAACAAAATCATATTATTCCTTGTGATCGGCACATCAGTTGTGAAGAAGTACTAACAATTTCAAACATCAAAGTATGATACTCATAATTGCATGACTATTTAAATACACGAGGGGTCCAAAAACAGCCTTTTCAATGTTGTTTTTGGTCATAGTCTTTGGAATTGAAATAAAAACATTAATCTAATAAATTTAAGATGTTTTCAATATAAATAGAAGTTAATGTGTTCACGCATTATGCCTGTAAGTTGGTTGTAAAACAAGCAAAAGGGCCATTTTCACTATCCTATCTCGTCTAGTTAGGGAGATTTTTAAACAGTGTTTTTTAAAGGAGTGTTTTTTCAAAAGCGGTAACAGATATAGCTCTGAAAAAGAAAATGTTGTTCAATTAGCTCTTGACGAATTAACCGTAAATATCACTAGTAGCCTAACCTATCATGCATTTTATATGATGTCGTTTCTTTTGCCCTTGAGTGTAGTTTTCTTCTACGGCTACGGGTCATCGTGTTTTGATTTTTGTATAAAGCATATGACATAATTTAATATTATTGAGTAAACATTTTTTTCTTATAAAAAGATGCTACTGCACGCTCTATCATGGTGATATGACTTCGTCAATCTAACTTTGAAATTATTCATATGACGAACACGCTTCCACAACCACTACACGTGAATCAAGGCGGTATGTAAGGTCAGTTTTAGTGGAACAAAGGTTAGTTATACAACGTTCAAGTTCACCTTACACACGTTACACAGTAGTGATCCCTTGATAGCTGCGCCTCGCGAAGTATGGGGATGGGGGTGACAGTACATACATATGTACCTCCATTGAAGTAGGAATAAGCTTACGTCGTCAAACTGTTATCACACTACAATTTTCTGCTTTATGCAGACATGGATTATGCAAAGTTTATCACGACCCAAAACATATACATGAAAGTATGTTAAATAGATTTAAAAAATCTAATCCGTCAAACATTCTTCTGTTGGTGATAAGGCGTATTCATGTCGTCGTGTCTTCTGACCTTGACAAATCACCAGCATCTTATGCAAGTAATGCAAACATGTAATTTGAGAATGTAGACTCGTATGTAAAACATAAAGGGTAAGACATGAAGAGCGGCCAAGTCATACTTTGTTTCACAATTACGTAAGAAGACATTGCGGTTCTTATAGTGACTTGAGGTGTTCGTGTAAGAAAAACGTCGAAAATGTCAACTCGAAAGGTTTCGTGAATAAGTAAGTGAGAAAACGGGAAAAACTTTATGGTGACAATAGGATTGGCAGTGTCAGAAAAACTTCGGAAATTCGAAAGCTTCATGAAGAAGTAAAGAAACGTGGAATACCTTACAGTGGCAGTTAGATTAGCAGTGACGAAAAACGTCGAAGACGTCAACTTTGTGAATAAGTAAAAGCAAAAACGGGGAGCACCTTACAGCTGCAATTAGATTGGCAGTATAAGACAATCGTCGAAAACGTCAACCTGACAAACAAGAGATGGCGTACAAAGTAGAGACCATATTGGAGAAGGTTACCCCCGGGTGTGGGGAGGGGCCCCACTGGGATGAGGTGAGCCAGACACTCCTGTTTGTAGACATCCCCGGGGGTAACATCCACAGGTACAACCCCAACACCGGCAAGGATAACGTGCTGCAGCTCGGTAAGCAGTTTTGGTTGTTGTTGAGGAAGAATGGTTGTTGTTGTTGTTGTATGTTTTGTGATTAAGGCAAGGGGTTTGCGGTTGTGGAAGAGTTGTTTCTAATGTTGTAGAGGGCAGGGTTTATAATTGTTGTTGGGTGGGGATTGCGCAGGCAGTGAGAGGGCTGTTGCTGTTTTGGTAGAGTCTTTATTGCGTTTGTGATAGGGATGGCGATGATCATGAGCTTTGTAATAGTTGAATTGTGAGAATGATGACTTCTTTGAGAGAAAGATTGTGATGATTGTATTAGCAACGGTTGTTATGGTTATTTTATGGTAGCGAATTACTGTTACGTTTGAATTAGTAGCAGCGGCATAGCTTGCCTTGAGCGTTCCCACAGTCTTGCCGGTGGTGCTGATTATTAAGTTTCACGTCATTGTTGTTGTGATTGTGTTGAGTGTGATGATGTCTGTATCACGATGACGGCATCATGAAAACAGTGAAGTTATGTTTAAGATGTTTTGAAGTTGTTGGGGTTCAGCTACTCGTTATCAATTAAATAAGGACTTGTCTTTTATAAAATACGCCATTTTCACTCGATGTCGATTATGTTATTGCAGTTTATTTGATCATTTCGTGATATAATTTTTGCAGATGGCTATGTGGGTTTTGTTATACCCCGCAAGAAAGGAGGTTTGGTCATTGGCCATAACAGGACCATCTCTGTGGTCAATTGGGGTACGAAGGAGATAACCAAATTGGTTGAGGTAGAACATGGCACGAACAATAGATTCAACGATGGAAAGTGTGACCCGAGAGGACGTATCTGGGCAGGTGAGTTGAATTTTATGTTGGCTTCATCGCCGTAAGTAAAGTTTAGTAGTATGTTGAATCATTTAAACTGCAAGTTGTTTCTGCAGAATTTAGCGTTTCGCAGCGCATGTAATACTTGTTCTGTTCGCGCATATAGAAAAATCTGGTCATTTTTATCCTTTGTTCAACGTTTAACTCTACTTGTCGATGCACATTTTTCTAGATGTATCGTCTTAGCAGCATCCTCATCATGAAGTGAAGGTCACTTAGTTAAAGCACCAGTCCGGATTATATCATAATTCTAAGACGTCTAGAACATGGAGATGCCACATTGCTCTATAACTTTTAGTTATATTGTTGTACTGTGTGCGTATTCCTGTACTTGACGCCGAAAAACATAAGTTATATAAGTGCTTTGGGTAATATCTCTATGACTACGTTTTTGACCACAAGTTTCAGTTCTCGTAGGTCTTATCTCTATGCCCGTCACAAATATGGCCCGAAAACTTTTTCTTCTCTTTCTGATTGCAGGCACAATGGGTATAGACCTCAAACCAATTGGGGGTGCACTCTACTGTCTCGACACTGACGGCAAGCTGACCAAGAAACTATCAAATGTTTGCATCAGTAACGGTCTAGCATGGTTTGGTGACACCATGTATTTCATCGACACCACCTTACGAAAAATCTACTCGTTTGACTATGACGTAAACACTGGAAACATAGGTGAGAAAATGTGATGAGAATTGATAGTTATATAAAAATCAACCATTTTCAGAGTGAATGTTTCATATTCGGGATACGGGCCTGTTTCATGACTGTGTATTAAATAGGACCCTTTTGTACAGTCTAGGTCCTATTTCTGGAAATCTAGATTGACTGAATACAATGAAATAAAAAGCCTTGAGTGGTACATGATAGGAATGAAGGTACAGTTATTATTTTGAATATTTCATAGACTAAATTAAGTCTAGGATTCAACCTTGTTTTGCGGGTTTCCTCTCCGTAGGTTGAGAAGAAGGTTTGAAGAGTTTCAAAGCATAACGCGTTTCGTTTTGGGGAACATGATTGATTTCAATCATACTGATCAATTTTGCCTTTTGTAAACTAATATCTTACTTTTGATAAGGTTAGAAAAGGGAAAATATTACATATCATATTACTTAATTGACGGACATATAATATAGTATATCTATATCGATCTATTTGGCCTCATATTTTATCCTAAGGTACGTTCTCATAGAGAGATCGTTCGAGAAATACAGGCGTTGTTCTCTTAATGAACAATTGAAATATCCAAATATTGACTGAACTAATTTAAACAATTATTCTTATTTTACGTCACACAACAAGTATCGATGTGGATGATAAGTATATATGATAAAACATTATTTATATATGGTCCGAAATAAGACTTTCGTGAACTTAGCACAAAATGTAGCACTAATACCATAAAAAGCGACATAAAAATTACATATTACTTATAAGAATCACATCTATTTCTCTTCAGGATGTTGTGAAAATATGGCAGACGCTCTAATTGAATGATATATTTCCAAACTATTTTGAAACTTTTTAAAACGTTCGGACTAAATATTTTTATTTTATATCAGATAGATTTATGTTTTTCGTGTTCCGAAAACAAATCAACAGATTAAGTTAAAACACGTTTGCAACTCCTCATGAATTAAGACAATTTCCTTTGCAAATATATATATATTTAATAAGTTGCAAAGTATTCCTATGAATAACATTTTACCTTATTGTAAGGTAAACGTGATGTATATACGAGTAAGTAGTTATATATACAATGCCGACTTCGACCTTGACTTCATGTTAGATGAACCCTTACACACGTGGATCATAATTGTATGACCTATGGTCGAGTTGACCATGCTTTACATGCGCGAGGGTTCATCAAACTCGAGGTCAAAATCGGTAACTGTTTTACTACCTTGATGGCTGTATCCACACATCGCAAAGCTCAGGTACTTACTCTGGGTTAATATAGCTATCTACTAATTGACACGATGGTTCATGTAATATACTTTAACATATATACATACGTTGAATATTAGGAATATAAAATACTATACATTCTAATGTCGATTTCGATAACCGATACGAATTGAGGAAAACATAACATTTTGTAACGTTTCCCTATCGTATGGTGATGTATAGGTGATGTTACAGAATGTTCGTCGACAAAATGACTTCATTTAACAATTTAATACTTAAATGAAACAAAGGAGAAAATGTGTCAGAACGTCATAAAGATGTAACGTCATAACACCGGACAATCAGACAAATTGAACCGTTTGTGGTTATTGCAGTCTAAGTAAACCTAGCATCAATATTATCCGTTTCACTCCTATACTGAGTCTAGAAAGGCCTAGTAGAGGGTCACGTCAGCCCAAGTATCGAGTTGACCAATCAGAACTCATCTTACCAAGCCAAAATAGTCTGCCTTACCACGTATAACGTTGGAGGGTCATAGGTCGCAGAAAGGTCGGCTGATGCGACCCTCTACTAGACCTTGCTAGACTCAGTACAGGAGTGAACGGATAATATTGAGGCTATTAGACTGTTTTTATTGATCTCTGTCATCTCTGAATGACGTGAGTTTGTCTGTAACATACCTAATTTCACCTCAGGTTTTAAGGAGAAGAAGGAGTTAGATTTAAAGTTATAAGATTTCTTGCAGCCAACAAGAAGGTGTTGGTAGACTACGACCTGGTCCCCGAGCTGGAGGGTATGTACCCAGGACCAGACGGGATGACGGTCGACACAGACGGTAACCTCTGGGTGGCGTGTATCGGGGGGAGCTGTATCATCAAATGTCAGCCCAAGACAGGTAAAATCAAACCGAAATAGAAATAGAGTTGCTACAAAAAGTTTATTTAATCGTAAAAGATTTCATATGTTTTATCATCATTTCGGGAAATTTCGAACCGGTCACTAATTCTCAACAAAATGTAATCATAGTCGAAACTATGGGATCAATTTGTTAGTTGATCATATCTACACTACAAATATAGAGAACAGATATGTGGCATACCAAATGCAATTATGGCATTCTCTGGGATCACAAAAAATCTAATTTCTTCTTTCAGCAAATCTTCAACATTATGACATAATATATGGACATTATTTTAAATGATTTAATAAATAATCATCTAGTAATGTAGGTGTCATCATTCAGTGTGTGGTGGGGAAATAACGTTTCTTCATCTACTCTCATAACTCTCTACAAATCATAACTTTTGGTACAATACTGATAGAATAACGACCACCATATCACATGATATTTGCGCGGAGTAAAAGGTACCTAAACAAAAACATTGTAAGAAGTGGTATATTGTTCGACTTTAAGAAAATGTCCAACTTAAATGTATGTATACATAGTGGGAGATGGTTGTGATTATACATTTTAAATCAAAATAGGCCCCTATATATAATATGACTGTATGTCTCAGGTAAGCTTCTCCAGAAGGTGGACATCCCAGGCGCTACTCAGATCACCTCGATGTGCTGGGGAGGAAAGAACCTTGATGAACTGTACGTGACGTCACTCAGAATTAACCTATCAGAGGCCGACCTCCAGACAGTTGACAAACTTGCAGGGTCACTATTTAGAATTACCGGTCTTGGTGCAAGAGGATTTCCCTCCGGTGTATATCAAGGTTGAATCTA
Source organism: Steromphala cineraria (assembly GCA_916613615.1). Classification (NCBI taxonomy): domain Eukaryota; kingdom Metazoa; phylum Mollusca; class Gastropoda; order Trochida; family Trochidae; genus Steromphala; species Steromphala cineraria. Next base: position 62,278,578 of record OU744722.1, on the reverse strand, counting down.
AATCATATCTTATCTTTTGTTAATGTATATATACACTCCTGCTGATATGTAACGGTTAGCCTGATGATCGTTTTAGCAATCATATATATCGTTTTAACATGTTACATGTTGTAGTCGTATCACATGGTAAATATGTAGTAAAAATCCAATTCGTCGTGTTTTCATAATAAAAGGGTTTTTTCCAATAAATCTGGGTGTCTTAGTCACATCAGTAATAGATCATCGTTAAAGCATCATGACAGTGCTACCATGGTGTTTTTATCAGAATGGTATACACAGCATCTGAACAGAACTAAGTTTTAAGAACAAGTTTGTGGAGATAATCTTCACAAAACCTTTCTTAAGTTTCTTATTACAACCAAATGTTAAAATATGGTACTGAGATTAAGTTATGTATGGACATCAACATTTAAAACTTGAATCAATTTAACATGCTGTTTAAGTTCTGTATAAAGAATGATAACTGCAGGGGCTAAACGGAATACAGATTCAGCTTTTTTAGATAGAAAAGTTTCAGACATGCCGCAGCATTAGAACATGAGGTAAATATGTTACACTTACTGACACCATAGATAAAACACTTGACTCACGAGGATCATTTTCATATGTTAACTCATGTTATATTACTCCTTCCCTAAACACACATCTTATATATAATTATCACGTGACGTTGAAATCTTGAGGAGAGAGTTATACATGTGTCAAAATGTTTATTTAAAGGTTGACCTAAAACCTTTTTTTCAATTCCATTAAAATATATTTCAACCTGATTCCAATAGTTTCATTAACATTTAATATTTTTGTGGTAAGTTTATGTTAACTTTGGTGAAATATTTTTTTGTAATTGGTAGCGTAGGTATCAACATGTTGACAACCATAATTATGAGGGTTGTTACATACAATGTATGTACACTTGATGGTCGCATACCTATTCGTCGAATTTCTAGTTTTGGGATAGAAAAATCCATTCGACGGATCGGTACTGTGATTTTAGTTGTGAATTGGTTTACATAGCATTGGGACATTCCAGCATAAGGCAAAGGGGGTGTTTTGACTCTCATGCATTCTCTTTTGATCACTAGAAGTTGTTATGTTTAGAACATGTCATCTTCATTTCGATGTTGTATTAAATGAGGAAATATACAAACAATTTACAAATGTATAAAATATTCTCTACACTTTTGGATTTGGGTTTGATTACATCTGAGAACAACAGCAACATTCGGATAATCTTGATAAAGTCTTGTCAGAATTTGTGTTTAGACTTATAGGAAATTTCGAACAAGAATGGTACACATCAATTGTAAACGTATACGTTTTATTCTTGTTTTAAAGTAAAATTGGTGTTGAATATTATATTTAAAAAATCTCAAGACAATAACAATGTTTATACACAATGCCATGACTCTTAGAGATTAATTGTTACACCAATTATACATGTTTATTGTTTTTTAGGTAAATTAACTTAATCATTATGTTGTGACTACATACATATACTGCTCTAAGAAATGAATACTGAGCCTATGGCCTCTACTGACAAGAAATAAGGATATATTGACTGAGCAAATACATTATCCATAAAAACGTTATACATTATATACACAAAATTGATGTATATTATATATTTCATCTTCGCTTCGATTATGTATTAAATGAGATCTGCAGAAGCTGCAAGTTGGAACCATTGGTGACTGCTGACCGCAGGTTCCAGCTTCAGTGTAAGGACCACAATTCAGCACAACGTTTAAGAGTTCAAATAATTTGTCATGAGAGTCAAGTAAGTTCATGGTTCCAGCTTCAGTGTAAGGACCACAATTCAGCACTACGTTTAAGAGTTCAAATAATTTGTCATGAGAGTCAAGTAAGTTCATGGTTACAGCTTCAGTGTAAGGTCTGTAATTCTCTTGCTAACATCTATCTATATCGGCCTTATACTGACAGAATACCTTTAACTACTTTTTTTACCTTTTAATACTGTCCTTTTTTGGGATGTGGAGGTAGTAAACGTTTCGTGGTAACTTTTTCAAATTGATTCTTTCGATATTTAAATATAGACAACCCGTTATTGTTTAAAGATGACGATGTTATTGCTACAAACTTCTAAACATAATATAGGTTTAAACAAAACCCATTGACCCATTAGCAAATTAAAACTTTATGTCGAATGCGAATGTCGAAAAGATTCAAAATGTCAGTTTCAATCATGTACCCTTAACTTTCAATCATGTACCTTAACTTTCATCAGTAAAATAAGAAGATAAGTTATTACACTCAATAGCAATTTCTTGGGGTTTATGTTTTCACAATTAGGTGATAAAAATAGATAATAAATAATACCTATTTAAAGGAAAAGTTTTGATTATCATATCATATATCATATATATTTTAATATAAGTCAAAGCATATCTTAAAAGATACAGTATGTAAACAAAAAACTACACATGATGAAAGCCTCGATTCCCTACCCTATCAAATCATCAATTTATCAACAATACAACTTAACTGTCAAATATCTGTTTCAAGGACCATATAATATTTATAAGGTGGCGTGTTTTAAAGTTTGTTTTGCCTTAATTCAATTTGAAGAAAAGGATATCTAACTATTTTTATTTAACAAGAAATAATATCTTGCTTCTGCCATTAGTTCCAAAAGGAAATCAGCGGGCTCAAATGATGATTTTACGAACGATTCAGAATTAACTTACGACAAGGGCAGGTAACTCCCAAAGCCGGAAGTTAGTGTCTGAACACGTGCGCTCTGTTATTGTTGATGTTTGTTGATGACATTGCTTGGGTTATGGTTCCACTTGATTGATACTCTTTCTTTGTATATCAACAGATTTTGGAAATGTAAGTATAAAATTTGATTTGATATACTGTATTTGTACCAGTTGTTGCTGAAAATTAATTCATAATTATGATATATTCTGATTGCTTAGCCTGATTTGTTATACAGTATTATATATTATTAATTATCAAAAATATGTTTTATAGTGCAGAGATCAACCAGTGTACCTATTCAAAAGTATTCATATATTCTTGATATGGAAAATAAAAACGGATACTATGATATACGAAATAACAAGTCTAACTCTTTTATTAAAAGAAGTTTAAGAAATTTGATTTAGAATAAATTTAAATACATATGTAGGTAGATATTGCACTAGATCTATAATCTATATATGATATATTTTAGATATCAAATGCAGAGAATGGCTCGTCCAATCGTCATGGTAACAGGAAACAGGAAGAAGTTGGAGGAATTTAAACAAATCCTTGGGTCTGATCTTCCAGTTCAAGTAAGTATATATTATCCCATATATTTACTTTTACATTAAACATGTTACATTGCAGTACACTTTTGTCATTTTGCTATCAATTTATATAAAATTGACCGAAATTGTCTATGGCAACTTTCAGGATTCTTAAAGTAGGGATTGCAATTTTACATGGACTTGCCTTTGAAATGAAAAGCTGACAGTAACCTCAGAGGCTCAGCCTAAAAATGGCTTTTGAAATAATAATATATGCCTATCACTTATCAACCATGATATGTGGCTTATGAGGGTTAAACCTTTTAATGAATTTAGTTTTGTAATTTAAGTGGAAACATACATACACAATGACCTTTAAACTGTATAAAACTGTATACATAACTATCATACAACTTAACCCAATCTTTATCAATTCTGTTTAAAATTCTTTGAACAAAGTGGGATTCTGGGGTATGCGAGTTCTGCTCACTTTCACACTTGTTTTGTTATAATAGTCATGCATACAGATTATGAAATCAAAAAATTCTCTCCAAGGTGACCAGTAAAGACATAGATCTACCGGAGTTCCAAGGCACACCAGAAGAGATTGCCAGAGAGAAATGTAAACTAGCGGCACAGGCAATCAAGGGACCAGTCATTGTGGAAGATACTAGCTTGTGCTTCAACGCTCTTGGAGGGATGCCAGGGCCTTATGTCAAGTGGTTCCTCAAAAATATTGGCCCGAAAGGTATATGTTACTTATATATCATTGTTTTGTTTATAAAGCTGTGATGAAGTTAAATGCAATGAAGCTGGTCAAAGATTTTCGTAAAATATTTCTGGTTGTGAGTAACAGATCTGAATTGCCTAAATACAGAACCTTTCAGAGTATATGCTTCCTCCTATATTATATAGAAGCAAACACTCCGTATTTCAATGCCTTTTAAGAATTAATTAAATTTTGCATTTTAGGTATACAAGATCAACCTTTGATATGTTTAAGTCATGCTCATTAGCAAAGACTATGTAAATATGTTAGTGAAGGGAAATAGGAAAGATAGGGCTTTATAATATAATGACTTAGTTGAATAAGGAAGAGTTCTCAAGATTTTAAACTTCTTTATTGCAAAAGTGCAATATTTCAGTGTATATACTAACACCATTATCAAAAAAATCAAAGCTCTCATGCAATTGTAATAAAGAAGTAAAAATACATAGAACTCTTAGTAATTCATCTGGACAACTTGTGAATGCCTCTCAAAATCACCATTGTCATTTGTGTTTTGCAATATATTGCGATACAGAAAAGCGTATTGCATTACGTATTGCAATATATTGGTACTTCTTTAATTCAAGAATGTGCATACAATCGTGTCTAAATATGAGCGTTAAGAACTATCACCATTGCTCGGCTATGAGCCGTTTTGGAAAAATATTTTTTTCAATCAATGTTTATGATCTATATACATATTCGAGCTACTTCACAACACAACTTCACGCTTTGTAAAGAATTTTCCGTCAATCATGTTTTATTTGGTCGTGGTTCTTGCAATTTTAGACAGAAATAGCTTGTTTTATAACAGTCGATATATTGGTTATACTGTGTGTACCGATTCGTATCACGTTCCTGTATTGTAATATACCGATATATCGATAATACCGGCATCCTTATTGTTAACATTCTTCAAAAAATACTTTTAATATGATTTCTTTCTACCAGGCCTCCACCAGATGCTGCACGGGTTTGATGACAAGACAGCGTATGCACAGTGTGTGTTCGCCTACTCTTCAGGACAGGAAGGAGCAGAAGTCGAGATATTTGACGGGCGATGTCCCGGGAGTATTGTTTCCCCTAGAGGTCCGACAGACTTTGGTTGGGATCCATGCTTCAAGCCAGACGGATTTGATCAAACTTATGCAGAAATGGACAAGGCTGTGAAAAATACAATCTCACACCGTGGCAAAGCCTTGGAATTGTTGAAAGCATTTCTCATGAAGCAGTCAAGTTGATGTATAACAGTGTTGTAGTTTCTATTAAATCTCAATGTAAATCGAGTCATGAATGTTCACAATAAATTTCTATTTCATAACAGAATTGATTAATGAATTGGGATGACAAGATGACTTTACATTGAGACTTTCAAATGAAAAGGTTATGTTGGCAACTTTATTATCATCTTCCTACGCAAAGCCTGAAATGCTAGTTTCAGAACTGCCGGTTTATGCCTTGCTGCAGACCGTTGAGTTTTTTAGCTCGCTCTCTAGCTTACTATTAGAGAAAGCAATAGTCCAAAAGTAACTTGAGTTTGCTAAAAATCGCCTGAAGCGGCGCAGAAATTTCAAGGGTCTGCCGCAAAGCATAACACTGACAGTTCGGAAACTGACGTTTTAGGCTTTGCGTAGGAAGATGCTTTATAATTGGATAGAATGAACTTATAGAGTCATTAAGTTATGATCGTTATTCTCTTGGTGTTTTGTGTTCATATGGGCAAGGGGCTATCCTGAAGCTTAAGCGTTGATTCTCAAATGGTACTTCACTTTGTATTGTACAATCCTATATACCGGTATGCGCAATGCTTATTGTTCATAGAAGAATGGCATTTATGATACAGATGGTTAACCTGTCGAAATTAACAGTATTTTGCCTTAACCTCTATGAAATGTAGTATATCGGTTTTCTCTGTTCCTCAGTAGATGATGTAGATGTCATGGGAATATAACTTGCCATATGTTGTAAGTCAATATGAAGATTTTAATGTAATTTTCTAATCTCAAGGAGTTATGTTTTTTTAAGCATTTAACTCCTAACAATCCTTTTTATGTTGGTGAAAAATAAGCAGTGTCAATATTTTCATATTTACACATCAATTTTGCCAAGCAACCATTTAAGTATAAGCTCCTCATGTTAAACAATTGAGCCTATGTAACAAAGGTTAAGGCAGTGATTAAAATATAGCCCGTCCGCCAGTCCTTGACTGACTACTTTTTGACAGGACTGGTTACTTTTAGGTCAGGACTGGTAACTTTTCAATTTTTTCCTTTATTTTTCCCTTATGAATTGACCAATTAATTTTCAGGACAGGCTAGGTTTCAAATCTATTTTATACACTGATAAGGCTTAAACCTTTGTTTATGACCAACTTGAGGACAAGAAACTCAGACATAACAGATTATCCACAAGTGCTATTTCAAAACAATACCAGTCAAGATAAATGAATATGTTAAAGGAGAATTCAAAATTGTGTTCGACTTGACACTTAGTGCAGTGTGAATAAGTCATGTTAAATGAAAGGAACACTTATGAATGAATTTATATCACAATAAGTTCTACAACGTCAAACAGAATACTGACAAAACTTGAAATTGGTCACTTCTAGACCTACATGTGGGTACCATGCAAATACTTTCTTTATCAGTAAAGAATCTATTTTTTCTACTGCCAGGTGCACGGCAACTTTGTCTGCAGTAGAGAACTGTTCTACATGCATTAAGGTTTGGGTGCAATTTTACATTGAATAGTGCAGTACCACCCATGGTTCGCTAGTTCAAGCCTATGCCCGCAGGTTTCACCGTATAGCCACAATGGTGTTGTTGGCTTTCTCCCTGCAATAATACTAGCAGCCGCCATATAAGTGAAATACTCTTGAAAGCGGTTTTTAACCCCAGATCCCCTCACCTCTATTTTCACTTATATGAAAGGCCTCAAAACATAAAAAGATAACAGTAAAATCTGTGAATAAAGTTTATTAAAAATTGTAACATGGTGGTAAGGACAAATTCTAGAAGCAATAAGCAAGAAATGGCAGGAATCTATAATGTAAGAATAATATTGCATTTATTTTGTTGAGCTGAAGGCAATAACTGTGGTTTGTTATGTACAGATTCATATCTACTATAGATAACAGAAATTATTTCATTCAAGTTTTTGTTTTAGATTTCATGATCATTTAAAATTTGTAAAATTTAACGAAGACTAGGAGTGCAGAGAGTGTATCAGAGCAAGTATGCAACCTAGAAAGGTAGATTTTAAAATAATTTTCTTTGTTTCATTGATGTGATTGTAACTATCTAAAAAGAAATTGAGAGAATATTTTTAGTGATGAACACATTTTTACATTAATTTTGCCAAGACTTCTAAACATGAAAATACTTTTACATCATCAATGCATCACACCTGAATTATGTGACCTCAAATTGACATCATGAGGCAAAAACTTTTTGAGGAATAACAATGGTATAACAATGCCACACTGGAAGTCAAAAGGCAATGCTGAGGTGGACACTACCTTTTTCATTTCTGACATTTCTCAATCCAAAGAGACTTTTATCTTAATGTCTTCTGGTATCAAATATATCAACACTATTTCATAAAGTAAAACTTTACAAGACACCCTCATATTTGTAAGTTTTATGATAGAAGACATAAGAGTGTAATTCTTCATATCTTATTCATTGTTTTTGCAAGTGATCTTTTACATACCATTGCAAACTGTAGTTGACAAATATATTAGAACAGGTCATATACATAGTTTATCTACTTTCATTCAAGAGCTAATCCTACATATGGTAGCAGACTGATTGTTATGTTGTATTCACTCCTTCTTGGTTCCTCCATTCTCTTGCTTGTGAGATTCTGGATCAAGGATTCGTAGTAAAAGCTTCCTGTAGTCCCCCTTAGTGTCACCGCGGATATCCTTTTCTAGTTTCGTATTATATTCCTTTTCATAGGCCTCTGCGATATCTTTCAAATCAACCTGAAAAATAACCAAAGATATGATTTCTCAGGGGATATAGAAAACATTTATAGGATTAGGATTTGTCATCCAAAACTGTGTTCGACAGAAGATATAATTTTGACAGTAGATTGTGAACAATGCCTTGTCATCAGAAGGGACATGACATCACAAACATTTTGCATTTTCAGTAAAGACATCACAATGCTGTGACGTCATAACACAATGATGTTGCAATGCTACGACATCATAAACCTGATGACGTCACAATGCTATGACATCGTTGGTTTAAGAGATTAAGAGCTATGCAGTGTTCAAAGATGTACATTTTTCATGCATATTGGATGAAATATGATTTTGGATAATAAATAGAATCTCACCCTTGTGTCTTCTGATATCAAATATATCAACACTTGTTGATAAACAAGTGAAATATCCTCAGCAAATCTTTGATATTTTTTTACTTTTGTCAACTTTTGTTTATATATTTGATACCAGAAGAGACTTGGGTGAGATTTTCTATATAAAAATCTATGAATTTACAAACCATAATTTTATTGCAAGACATTCTATTCTATGCAGTAATCCATCTTTGGTCTTATGTGAAAATTGGGGATTACAATTGTTTGAAACTGTAAATTCCTTTGTGAGGTATAGTGTATTGCTGTAAGCTAGAAAATGCATTCTGGGTCTCTGTTTGCAGTTTTATTATTTCTTAGCTATCAAAATGACACAGAGTATGTTCTGATATTAATGTAGCTTGACAAACGAAATTAAGTGATAAATATCTTTCAAAACAAAGATTATTCCTAATAAAGAAGTTGTTTAAATATACATAGACTAGCATCAAAGCCCAGGGTTATAAAAATAAAACTGTGTTTCAAGGTATAAACGTCTTTGAATATTGCCTCTACCAGGATAAGAACGGTTAAATAACAGTCTGTGAAGGGGCCTTTTTGTGAAGAAAGATCATCTATTGAAAAAAGGGTTGCAGTAGAAGACTTTGATTTCAGAATCAAGAGGCAAGTTACTTCTGTGAATCATACTAGATTGCTCTTAGTTTTCTTACCTAATGTTTATTGATTTGATTGGAATATGTGCTGATTAAGAGTGTCAAATAATTGTTGAGGGCACCCAAACCAACCCATGGAACAGGGATGTATCCCACTAGAATGAATATACTCACACTTGATTTTGATAATCCGTTGTTGAGTCAACCCTTACTAAATTGAACACGTTTATATCTTGTTAGAATTAATATTAATCAACTGAGACAAAGTCGACTTTAACCCTTTCTAACCAACAAGCCAGAAATAAAGCTAAAAACGTTTATGTTACTGGCTTCGTAAAGGGACAGTTACACATCTTTTTAAATTTTATATTTCCAATTTTTCACTGATAATTGTATGTTAATGCTAAATGTATTATTTTGATAGAGTCAAAACTTTTATTACACAAACAAATCATCCATAGTCATTGAACAAATTATAAAGATTAACATTAAGTCCATTAGCATACATTTTTGTGTGATCACCTTTAATTCATTTTGTGTAAGACAAAGGAATCCCAAAGCTGAATTTTACATTATATATTTGATTTATGACTACTTCATTTATTTAAAATAGACTTTAATTTTCACTTTCAATTTGAACAATTTATTTCCATTTTCTTTACATTACCTTATATTCCCCCTAAAAACGTGCTACTGTCCTTTTACGGGCGAAAGAATAATCACACTGTTTCCAAGTTTTGATAAATGGAACAGGTTTATATATTGTAAGAATTACTATTCATAAACTTTTAGACCTTCGAACATAGTCGATTGTAATCCTTTCACCTCTACAATCCAGAAATCAAGCTAAAAACGTTTATGTTACTGGCTTCATTAGGGTTAAGAATAATCAGACTGTTTCAAAGTTATCTGATCCTCCTACCTCACTGTGAGAGACCATGAGCTGCATGAGACGTTCATCATTTGTACCCAGGCCAGCCATACTGGCGTGCAGACACTTGGCGAAATACTTTAGAGGGTCCTTCTTGTGTTGGACTGAAGTTGAAACATTTTCATATCAGCAAATTCTATGATTGAGAGAATGAAAACAAATGCAATGCAAGAGGTATTGTAACGTGACTCTATTAGCAACTTGTCGGTTACTTGTCTTGTGTATAATCATAACGATGCCTTCGTTAACAGAGCATATATTGTATCAAAAATAGATGTACATTTGTGCAATCAGAACAGCGGGAAAGCTATTAAAGGTTACTAGGTCTCTAGTTTTCGATTTTACTTCGGTTCTTTTATCTTAATTATAATCCTGGGAATATCATAGGATATTTCCCGCAATAACAGAATCTTGTAAATATTTTGTTTTCAACACGGTTACGCTTAACATTACCCTTACGTATCAGACGATATCAGAATATTTCCTTCATCTAAAACTTCACAAAAATTATAATATTATTGCTCACAATGTCAAGTACCCATGATTATCCTTAGCACGATTCTCTGATAGTATCATACTAGGTGGATGATATGACAAAATTTGCAATGGAACCATCGAATCCTACCTATCGCAAGAATTACTTTCTCTGACTTCATGGAGTCTTATATTATATCGATAAAGATATGTGGATTAATGCTATCAGAACATCAGGATAGCTATTCAAGGTTACTAGGCCTCAAATTTTCTATCCTCGGGTACTTTCAAATAGAGTATTTACCGCAAAAACAGAATCTGGTAGTTATTTTGTCTACAATACCTACTGTATTGTAGACAAAATAACTACCAGATTCTGCCCACTATCACCCTAAGGCTTAAAATATCGATGACCGTATTAGAATATTTCCTCCATATAAAACTTCACAACAAGTGTATTGTTCAGTCACCTTGTTTACCCTGAGCACGATGCTCCCCTTTCACAAAGCCCTAAGGTGATCATAAGTCCTTAAGGTAGCCTTAGTACAATGTTAAAGAATGGGAATTGAGGTCAACTGCTTTGTGAAAGGAGGCCTGATTTTATTCATGTATGTTCGCATAACAAAAAAACAATAAGAATGCAATGGAACCACGAAAGCCTACCTATCGCAAGAAGAACTTTCTCAGTGTCGCCGGAGAACTCTGACTTGATGGAGTCTTCTATGTCTTTCTCTGCCTTCTCCTTGTAGCACTGGAAGACCTTCTGGAGGTGGCTGGGACTCCTCGTCACCATGATCTTCGTGAACACGTCCTCGTCCGTCCCGAACCTCATCGCCTCGCCAGCCTAGACAACAGGAGAATAATTTGTTAATGTAACAGGAGTGAAAATCCAATGTTTCCAAGCTAGCGGGATTCGAACCCGGGACCTCCGGGATGAGAGTCAAGACACTCTACCTGTTCCGCTAAAGAGATATCTCTCAAACAGAAGCCAGTACTCTGTCAGTTCATCTGCTTTTTAGATATTTTTTTTCTGTTTGAATAAAATGTTAAACTGAAGGATTGATCGTTTGAAAACATTTGCATACTACTGCAAATCAAATCTTTGGCCTTCCCTTTAAACACTGTACAAACATTCAAACAAATAGTTCATCCTGTCACAGGGTTAAACTATCAACATTCCCAACAAACCATAAACTAATATGTTAAAAGCTGTTCAGAATGTTGAGCAGTTACTCACATCATACAGCTCCTTAGCATCTGCCTTGGCCGCCTCCTCATCGACTGCCCCATCATCCTTCCTGCCGCCCTGCAGGAGCGCCCTCAGGACTCGCTCGAAGTCGGAGGACGTCTCATCTACGATATCCGTCTCAAGGTCACGCCCCTGAAACAGTTCTGTAACACACATAGCACAATTCATGGGTAACAAGTACATGCCTATTTCTTAATACCCATCTTAATTAATAGCATATGGTACAGTTGTATTATTACATTTTCTTCCCAACCAAAACATCCAGGCCCACTGGTTGATTTGCTGTATGACAAATTTCGTTATTCTGTTGACACGTCATACAACACAAGTCTTGGAACAGGTTCATATCCCGTTAGGAGTATTAATAAAGTGTCAAAAATCTCATTACACAAACCAATCATTAATAGTCAGAGAATAAATTATTCACGTAAAGTCCATTGGTGGCCATTTTTGTGTGAACACCTTTAATTCATTTTGTGTAAGAAAAGGGAATCGCATGGCTGAACTGACATCACCTTATATTCCCATTCAAAGCGTTCTACTGTCCCTTTAAGAGAGTTTAGCCCTCAATCGCTTAGTACAGCCAAGACCCCATAAGTAAAACTGCAGCAACAGTGTATGAAGTTCAGCATGTACTCTGAGAATCTACAGTCATAAAGAAAGCCACTTTTCTGGGGCTTGTGTTGATATCTAGGTTAGAATGTAAATTATTACTGGATCTGTTAAACTTTCAATCCATTAGTAAGAAAAAATTCCAAAGGATCTCAATGATCTTTAGAACTAACTACGTTTTCATGGCTTATTTTGTAAACTGTTAGTCTTGATGCTTACCGTTTACATCACACTACAGTTAAACAATTCCTGCCAAAAACGATACCATACATTTTTGTCTAACCATGCGTTTCTATATAAAGGTTTGCCTACGAAGAATACAGTATCGTTAATAGTTGTATTCAAAATAATTTCTTTTGGTAAAGCAAAATTCTTCTCACCTTTGTATTGTGTCTTGATACATTCTATCTCCTCGTTTGATCTGGACGCCAAGATATCTATCAGCAGAATCTCCTTCGTGCCTACACACTGGGAGATGTATGATCATTGAATAAATCAACAATATGAACAATAAGGTTATTATTTTACCATTATTATTAAAATCCTCATAACATAGCAAGTTTGTATCATTTACTAAAGAGCGCGTGGGGTGTTATGCAATATGTGCATGCGTCAAAAAGATAAATGTTGATGGGAATTATCAACAACATGTGCAATATGTTTATCAAATATGATATTTATAATCTTAAAAAAACACTTCAAGTTTAAGTCATGGAATAAAGAAGCACGATTTGTTTTAACACTATGTGTGATCTAGCAAAAGACGATTCAAAGACCATTCAACTTCATATTGATGTGTTTTCTAAATCAATTCTAACAGATTCAATGTCGATAACACTGATTTTGTTTATATTGAATGCGTGCGTTCCTCCTTCATTTTTTTAAGATAGAAGGTTTCTAAATATGATAAGTGTTTTTCTAAATATTTTGGTCAGTTCAGAAAATAACGTTGAAACAAAAATATGTATAGTAGAAATTACATCCAACAACCTTTTTAACTATAATTCGCTCTGATGATGCCAAATCATCAGATCCGATTTTCATTACACGACTGGTTACTCCTGTGTTTAAAGATGAAATTGGTAGAACTGAACAAATAGTACAATAGAATTACCACTGTGTATAACCGTACACGGGAACTAGCGAGGTGTACGGCGGAGAAATGTTGCTAGCGAGGAGCCGAAATCGAAAGTTAGGTAATATTTTACTTCATAACTTTCAAATAATCAACATAATGTGGTATTTTTAGCACACATAGTAAGTAAAATGTATGTGCTTGTCATTCTGTATCGAAGGGACAGTAACAATGACAGTTGCGAGTAATGCTGTTGTTAGTAACATATTTGTTATCTCTGACTATGAACAGGATATGACATAAAATAGTTATGTCTCGGAAAGCTATTGACATGATAATAACATAGAAAAAGTTGATGAAGCGGCGATGATTGCTTTTTAAGTGATCCCGTTTGCGATCACGCTCCTCGCTAGCAACATTTCTCCGCCGTACACCTCGCTAGTTCCGGTGTACGGTTATACACAGTGATTACTCATAAATCATAAAGGAGCCTTCTTAAGTCTAGAAAATATTTGCAAGTCTAGGATGCCTCCGATGAAATGAAATATTGTTCAGGGCTCCATTTTATTTCTTTTTAAATAAAAGATCAAAATAATAAAATTAGTAAATAACTCTTTTTTCAGGGACTAAATGTTAGTCTAATTTGACCATTTTCCAGTTTCGCGAAACGAGTCGATTTAGAGTGACGTCCCTTTGAAAAGTCACGTGACCGCGGGCAAGCCGTCAAAGTTTACGTTGAGTTGAACGGTATTTTAGTCAACTTGTCATGCTCGCCTAGACCTTAAAATTTTCTCTATAAAACAATTGAAGGTCTCAAACGACTGTACACTGTTTACACCTATTTTAAAGAGTCAATAAAGACGACTAAGGCATTCAAAAGTATTCCATGACGCACTTTTGTGAACCGTGGGATTAGGCTACACAACAGGAATAATGAAAACTTAAAATGTTGAATTAAATCATTTGAAAAATTCTAGATTTGAAATAAGATTTTTAAAAGTAAAACATGTTACGGGTTTAACTTAAAAAATAACCATAACGTTATTTAAACACGTATGATGATAAATAAAAAATCCCGAAATTCGACTACATAAAACCAACATCTCCCACAACATTGCTTCTCTTCCCGTACTATTGTCCATATTTTGAAAATACGATAAGTAGCAAATGAAATATTTTATAATAAATTTAATTTTGCATTTGAATTAAAATCAAATTTAACTATTTTTAATTTATGAAAGATACACTGATGGTATAAAAGAAATCAAGAAACTTATGAGCTACATTACAGAAATGATATTTGAGGGCGTACCACACAGTTTCCATTGATTTATTCCATCATATCTATATTATCGTTTTATTATTTTTTGAAAGTCGGAAAACCTCAGATAAGATATATATGAGATTCTTTCATGAATAATCTATTTAGGCCTAAAAAGTAGGATGTATTAGTGTCCTTCAGTTTGTCAAGAATATTCAATTCTACAATTGTATTATAAAAATTGATACAATGGTTATAAGTAAGGGTATGAATTAAATTTCCACAAAGAAACAAACATAACCTACGGAAAATGCACAGAAATCCAACATTGCGGTAGGGTTTATAGCAATGGAAGTAAAAATCCTTGAATTATGCATTTTAAAATAAACTTAAAATTTAGATAATTTACACAATTCTTACAGATGAAACAGCTTGTTGAGTCAATGAAACACTGAGGGGCAAAAGAAACGACTTCAACGTTTTTAAGCGGGTGAATTACACAATGCTATGACAACTAAACCCTGCGATAATAAGTACTCACAATTTCATTCATCAGAGTGTGATAACTTTATTGTTATGACTGTTCAAATTTACTTGAGATCCTAAAACAGCCTTTTCAAGTTGCTTTTTGGCCAAAATGTAATGAATCGAAATTGAAAGTTACGAAATGTAGAAACTCTATACATGTAGATATAAGATGTTACAAACATAAAAAACTTTCATGGAAATCAATTTGTTTAAGCATATATGCTGTATGACACTAAAAAAACAAAGTAAAAAACTGTTTTCCCTCTCATCTACTTAAGGAGATTTTAAAACGACAATTTTTGAAAGGCGTATAATTCAAATACCTTGATCAAATATTGCTTTTAAATTCATAACTTAGTTCAGGTTGCTCCTGAAGACATGAAGTAACCCTGTTTCGTAATTAACTATCTTGCATTTTATATGGTATCGTTTCTTTTACCTCTGAGTATTACACAGTTAATATTTGAATAATCACCGGCATTGAAAAGTCATAACTTGATTTAAGCCGCCTGCATGCCGTGATTCGGGGCAAAAATAATTACAATATTTATCGATATGGAATAACTGATGTAACAATATCTTCATAGCCATCCTTAATGAATTTATTTGCATAGAGTTATCAAAATTGAACATATATGTCATGGCTAAGAAAACAACCTTGAATATACTCCGGATCAAAATGGTTTCTAACATTGATAATCGCGAATACTCAGGGATTCACTACGTTACATATTATTTGTGTTCTTTAGTCAAGAGCTACTGATTGTTGCTGAAAACTACAAATTATGGGCTAAAGGTTCAGTTGAGCGACAAAATAACTGCATAGAATCTTGAATTTGATCGAATACCGGACGATATACCACTGCAAACGTGAGTTTTGAAAATTATTCACCGACAGCGGGGTTAATTGGAGATCATGTGTTAAAAGTGTTTCAAAGATTAATTTCTAGTAATATACAGCGGTGTGCCAAAAGGATGTCATATTATATTCCCATAGATTTTCATGAAAGAATTCTAGATTCCTTTTAACTAAGTAATTGTGAGGAATCACCATAGCTATGGTTACATTTTTTCCGTTAATTTATACCATGTTTATTTTTCTTTTCGAATATCATAAATATCATCATCATAGTATGTTAATTGGTGCATAAATTTTTAAATGGTGGCTAATGGGAGACCTGTATTACAACGGATAGTCATCGAATTATGTATTGTTATGCTTATGTACTTCAAACTGAGATGATTTCAAATAAACTTACAAAGTTTGACAAAGATGTATCCATAATTCATCGCATAAGAAATTATTTATGTAAAACAGGAATAACATAAGTTGAATTTACGCAAAATGCGACAAAATATGATACCTCTGTATATTTTTAACGACAAAAGTAACGCGTAGATGAAGAGATAATCGCGAAACTATTTAATTCATCGTCTACAATTTATTTCATAAGCCTAAGTATGACATCCTTCTGTTGAATACCAAAAAGACGTTTATTTAAAGTTTAAGATATAAAATATGATACATTTTCTCCGATCACATCAGATTTTACTAAATAACACAGTTTACAAATTATTAATACAATATTCTCCGATGATACGTCAATTTAAATATATCTTTTACATAAATTTATTAGGAAACTAATTTCGTGATTAGCCAAAAGGCCAAAATCACTATATTTTGCGAGTAAATTTAATAAATCTGGAAGGGTTCATATAAACTTTCAAACTATCTTTCAAAGAATTATTTACAGACGAATTATTTAATCTGCTAAAACAGTTTTTATATCAATTTGATTCACAAAGTTAAACAGTAACGTTATATAATGAAAATTATTCAAGCGACGAAAATCAAACATAAATTGAGTTACATATAGCCTACGTATATATCTATAGACTAATACAGACAGCCGTACGATGGCCTATGACACAAAAAGAAAGATTTAATTTAAGAATCTCACCCCTTAACAATCATTATTTATCATTGTCTAATTTCTTTCAAATCAAACACTTTCCCATACAATTTTACAACACACAAATGCAAGCTACTGCACTAGATCCCATTGACGCCAAGCGTGACGTTGCCCGCGGTCAAGGGCAGATAACTCTAAACGTCAAAACTGGAAAATGGTCAAATTGAAACGATACCATACAAATCCCAAAATAACTCATTCCACTGCAGATTAATAAGACTAAAACATAGTAATATCATTTCTTCAGTAGTCAACTTACGTCTATGCAAAATTTGGAAACATTATCTTTTCATGTTTGTGAGAAACATGCATTTGAAAAAATCATCGATCTGGAATCTCCTTAACTAGGCGAGATAGCAGAGAGAAATTGGACACTTTCGCTTGTTTTAAAACGTTCTAGTGCAGTGACGCGTCAACGAATTTATGTCAAATAAAGTGTATTATATCAACAACATTTTTTTCTGACATAAATTCAATACTTTATCAATTTTAAAGTGAAATGACAAAAGTTCTGTTCATAAAACAATTTGAAATTTCGATTTATACACTCCATGTACATTTGAAAAGAGACAAAATCAAAAGTATCTTTTCCTGAAGAATGAAAATGTGCATACTTTTTTACAAGATATATGCCTGTTAGACACACTTAAATTCGACTCTGTCAGGTTATAGAATTTTGTTTCGGACGACATTGAAAACTTGGTATCGTTTCTTTTGGACATGAGTTTATGTGAAATGCTATTTAATTATCTATCTTTCGCTCGCTTGACACAATCTAATGCCCCCCTTGATGTTACACAATATTATATATATAACATTATAATTATTTAAGATACATTAGTATTATATTACATAAGTTAAGCTACCTCCATAGCGTTCCTCATACAGAAAGCATCGAAGCAGTTGGTGGGCATGAGCAGATAGAGACACAGCGTCTCGAAGAAGCCAGACAACTCGTCCTTCAGATCAGTTATCAGTTCCTTCAACATTACAGAAACATATATAGGTACATAGTTTTCATATGATGCACATCATGAAATGTTCATGATATCAAAGGAAATATATAATAGCAAAAATATGATTTGTTGTCAAAAGTAAATTATTAGCAGTAACATATGATGCACATTATGAAATTTTTATGATATCAAAGGCAATATATAATATAGCAAAAATATGATGATTTGTTGTCAAAAGTAAAACATTAGCAGTAACATGTGACTTACTTTTGCATGGCAATGTAGATCTGACTATTCACATAAATCACAGACCCCTCAGAGGAAACTTAAAGGGACAGTCCTATAGGGGAATGATTAGTTGAAACAAAATAGTACTTCCCTGTATACTTATATATGATTATTACATGATTATTACACACTCATTTTTAAATATCTTAGTGATGGTAACATTTTAGTTATTTTGATTTAACAATTTGACAAGGAATAGAATGCATTACTGCGCCCTCTTGAATTTCGTTTCCATAAAAAATACCCCAATAGGACTGTCTCTTTAAGTCATCATGATCCAGACTCAGTTTTTAAAAAAGGCCAGTTCCCTTGTTCCTCTAGCTCAACAAACCATTTAGCAATCTTCAACGAATGAAAATACTCGCCTTAAAGGGTGGTTGTTTTCCCCGGTGCCTTTGACATGCGCCTTGTGCATGTTATTTAGAATCGAAAGTGCGCTTAATTAGTAAATAACTCTTTTTTTTCGGGGACTAAATGTTAGTCTATGTAAAATATTATTTAGACTTTTATATCATATATATTATTTTGTAGTCAAAACGAGAACTTTTGATCAGCGTCGCTGGCTTGGATAGCATCCAATCGGGTTTCCACAAAATGGGCTAATTTGAACAGAGGCTGGATCAAGATTACTTTAGCTACCTCTGCAGGGAGAGTGAACCGGATCAGATCATAATTGAAATTGTTTAAACCTACATTAGTCAAACAAAAATTTCAACTTATTATTGTACCATTTTTTTCAAGTTGGACTCTCCTGTCAATCTAGATCTCTTATGAATAATGTCCACAATACTTAATTTTCATATTTGGGACAGGGTTTTGTAAAATGTATAACTTGTAACCAAAAAATCCAAAATTGCATGTTAACAATTCCAATTACTTTCGCTCAAATTAACAACATGAAATAATAAAGTTTTATAACAGAAAAGTCCGCAAATGAACATGACAGTTGACATAAAAGAAAACGTTTCCAAATAACTTGCTCCCCATGAAAGGGGTTTATACAGTAGGTATGATTTAAGTAACTCTTATGTGACAAAGAAAACATGTTTTGCAATGCGTCTTTCACTTCGTACCCTTCCAAACTGAGCTTTAAACTTGTTTTTGATGTCCTGTCTTTGCTGGTTGTTGTGAGTTGTCAGCACTTTAATAATCCGAAGCTCGTCTGTACCTGAAACGGAATCAAAACTTTTATAATCTGCGGTTTCATAGTCGCAAAATGGCAACAGTATTTCAAGCGTTGTCATTAGAATAAAAACTATAATTTCAGAAAACTGTATAAAGTTTTAATCGAGCAATTCGTGAGCGTCCAACTAATTCGTATACCCCAACTTCCCTAAGGTTACATAAGCTTCAGATACAGTTTTGCGTTAGGTCAAAGTTATATTGAAACCGTTCAATAATAGTTCCAACCTAAAAAGCAAATTTAGGGACAGATCAGCATGGCATGTTATCCCTATCACAATTTTTAAATTAAGGCGCTGTGACTAGTGTGCATGCATTTGTTCATTGGGGTAAATTGTGATTTAACATCAGAGATAAGCAATGACGATTTTATCCGGGTTCTAGTGTTGGTTAGTAAATTATCGATTAAAAAATACAATTTTAAGACAGTATGTGACAATATTGCAAGTTTTTGCTTGTTGAAAAATGCATTTGTGTTTTCATGTTGAAATAATGTTTTAAATAAATGTTTATTTCAAAATATCAAATGTGGTAAGAGACACGAGGTTTTGATTTATGAAAACAAACCTTATAAGTATCTTTCAATTTAAATATTTACTGCATGTACTGTTACACTTACCGTTTTATTGTACCCCATGAAGTGTTTATTAAACAACATTAACTAATTGTCCAAAATTTATGAAGACATTCTTTATAGTGATCAACCAATCATTCGAGTTATTGAACTGTTGAATGACAAAAAATGTAACCACTACTGCATAAAAGTAACCATCCATACGTGGAATGATTAATGAATTTACATGCAGAAACTTTGCTGTATAAAAGAATTTTTAATTTTATAAGCATGACATACCTAGCCCCTTCATGGCTTTTCGCAGTTCTTGGGCTGCCTCCTCGGGCTTGAAGTCATCATTTGCACGAATAGTGCCCTGTTAAATATACAAGAATATGTAAAATTTCAATTTTGATAATTTTCTATCCTTTTTTAGAAATCAATAAAACTTTGAGAACTTAACGTTTTGTCTTCTTGTTAATAATTTAACAGTACTTAAACTACCTTTACTTTTGTTGTTTTAAATCCTTATATCTATTTTATCATATTATTATATTGACATATTTACTTATCTATTCATTTATTTACTTTTTAAGTAATTAATAGTTAACGTTGCCCCAGCAAACGTGCCATTGTTTGTCGATATTGGCCTATCGACGATTGGTAAATGGGACAAATACACACTCTCAATTTGAGAATTATTTTACGTTTGTCATTTTGTATATTTTTATGAAATTGTATTACCGAACCATTTTTTAACAGATATTCGCCAAAACTATATTTTTTCGATAATCTTTTAGTTTTAGTTGTACTCAAAGTATTTACAACATTTCAGAGAACAAGACGATGATATCGATTAAATTGACCTCGTTATGAAGAGAGATACAATTTGAATAGGTTATTTTCATTGGTCATTCAAGATATCGTTGTTGACTTGACCTGCGGTAAATCAGATAACAAGTGGTCAGATATACTAGGTCAAGGGCTCAACACGTTCAGTGATGAATAGTTGTAAGGTTATAATTACAGATGGTCCGTATTATTATCCTTGTATAGACGAAATTGATCTATTCATAAAGTTAAATTCATCGAATTTTAAGAAATATTTGTGGCGATATCTTTAGGTAATTAGTGTAGCAAAACCTATTATTCAATACAAAAACATAAAACATAAAACCTGAATACATCATATTCATGATACATTTGATTGATATCTCGCCATTGTATTCATCAAATACCACAGCATACACTTAACCATACTGAAGAATGCATTTCAACATGATTTATGTAAATGGTGTATTTTTATTATGTGATAAAATTTGAATTATAGTTCAAACGGTATCCTTATTGATTCATTTCGAAATATGTATTTAAATTAACGGTAAAAATCAATCAAGTGTCAGATTGATCAGCTTTCTATTGATCACCAAGGGAGACAACTTCTCTACTATCGATTCGCGAATCACACTTTAGGGAAACAAATCATGTTAATTATGCAACAAAAAGACATATGTATTTCCCATTAATTGAACGATTACATCAAATAATATATAAGAGCAACTAAAACATGAACAGTCATAAAACAACAGATTTTCATAGGCTATTCAGTGTTTATTTCCTCATACACGACGTTGTTTACATTAGCAACCATGTCATTCCGTCCTGAATGACTATCTTGTTACTAACTAGTTGTAGGTATACCACTGATGATATTTCTTGGGTCATAGATTTTATCTCCAAATTTCTACAATCTCTTAAACGTTAAATATGTTATAATCACATACCTGGCAATGTAACGCAGACATGATTCGATCTTGTCAATATTACCCGTCCGTGATCACGTGACTTTGTCGTCTGCGGGGAAGGGAACTTCGAGACGTTGTTATGGTATAAATAAAATAACAACCCCTGGCGTTGGTAGCAGACTATTTACTTCGTCATGCATAGAGCTTAGAGACATTGAATGGCTTTATTGAAAATTGAATGTGTTTATTGAAAGGGTGTTCACATTTCACCGCTACAAGACGTGTGATCGGTTGGTGGTATTCAATAGCAGACGACACTTCATGAGAAGTAGGGTTTGCGACTTGTTGGGAAATACTGGTTCTTCGTCAATCATGTAAATATATATATATATTGTAAAATGGACGAAGTTTATGAGAATGAGATAATGCTCTTTGAACCTTTCCATTTTACAAACGTGTAGGCCTACTTTGATTACGTCCAAATGCACCCTAAAGGGGCAGTAGTGCGTTTTATAGGGAATATAAGGTGATGTCAGGAATATGAAAATAATGGTTCCATTTGAAAAACAATGTTTTTAAACTAAAGGAAGCAGTGATAATAAAAACTATAATGTTAAGTTCAGCCATACGTTTCCATTTTCTCACACACAAATTGAAGTGTTCACTGAAAAATGGCCACCAATGGACTTTATAATTTGTTCTCTACCTACGGATGATTGGTCTGTGTAATAAGATTTTTGACACTACCAAAATAAAACATTTAGCATATTCAGTGAAAATTTGAAAATATAAAATTATCAAATAAACTTGATGCTGCCCGTTTAAAGAAATGCCGTTCTTTATTTGGAAAATATTGCTATCTTCAGTCATGATTAATTCACAAATTAATTTTGGTACAATGTCGGGGTTTTTTTTGCTATTGGATTCGGACAATTTTGGTTCAATAAAACAAATAAAAAGTTTAGTCTTAACGTTTATTGTCACAAATTTGTATACACATTGTTATGTTTGTTTGATTTCGAAAACGGTTGGTAATTTAGCTATCTCATAACTTATCCTATTATTTCCCTTTCATTGTAAGTTAATTTAAGAAAAGATAAGTCTTAAACAACGTTTACCACCGATTTCAAACTCTTTACTAAAAAGTAAAAAGTAAAGAACCTAATTCATAAAAGCACAAAATGGGTTTCGAGATAACACGCTGTGCCAAGATTAAAGTTCCCATGAATTACACCCAAACACTTCAGAATTGCAAAATGTCAAGGAGGTTGATTGTAGCAAATAATAGTTCCGATAACATTGCTGTTAACTGTGCTTTCAATGTTTCCATGGAAACGATGATTTTTACCCCCTGGATAGCAATATGAACGTCTAGCAAATAGAATTGTTGGAACTTTCCAGATTACACAAGGTAATTTGTCATTTTCAGGAAACCAATCCTTGTATCAAAGAAAAATGTCATTTCTTTTCTGTTAGCGAAAGTCAAATACCCAATATCACCAAGTAGTCTAAATAGCATGTCTTGATGATAACCGCCAGACACCAAAGTGTATAAAAACACATATTTGCAGTAGTTTAAACAAACTAATTAGTTCTTTGATAATGAACATACATGTACGTGTTGTATCAAAATTAATTTTTGAATAATTTATAAACAAATAATTTCAATTCAAAAGCACTTAAACGTATTCTTTGAACGATAATTCAATTCTAAGTTTGAGAATACGACATCAAAAACTCGAAAATTTTGTAATTGAAAATCTTAACAAATGATGAATTCAACTGAAGCGTATAGAACTACTTTCTTTTGTCTGGCAGAGTACGTTATAGCGTAGCCATTACAACACAATATACAACGAAAACGGCCTGATAATTAAAAAGGAAAGGATGACGATGCTGATTATAATGACGATGATGATGATGATTGATGAAAAATACAACTAGTGAATAATCTTTGACAAGAAAAACCAACCATAAGCCTACTAGAATTATAAACCTAGGTACGATTCTGTCTGTTGATTTGTAGGTTAATCCTTTTCTAGGAATTACCTCTTAAGAAGTTTTACTTCCGACAAATACTCGGTATGTTGTTATATTTTTGAAGGCCTTATAGCTTGTTCACTTTGAAAATAAACCCTTAAATATGACTTAGAATACTTTGTCAGACCTACAAACCAATTTCTATCGCACAACAAGTATATCGAAAACTATGCAAATTTGAAAATGTCATAGTAGAGTTTGCTGGATTCGAGCCTGGAACTCTTCGCTCTCTTAGGGCTAGCTGTTTAGGACTGCTTGAATCTCCTATTTATAGTCCCGCTTTCTTTTCCTCGATATAACGCCAAGAAGAGAAACATAATCTCTATAACGCTAGATTTGGGAATCGAAAATTATAAAATTTTAATATTTTATATAAATTTTAATATTTTATATAGATTTCAATATCTTATATAAATTTTAATATTTTGTATACATTTTAATATTTTATATAAATTTTAATATTTTATATAAATTTTAATATCTTATATAAATGTTAATATTTCATATAACTTTTAATATTTTATATACATTTTTAAATTTCTTTATTTTTTAAATCCACTTCTTATTTCAGAAACTCGGGGAAATCGGGGCTTCCACGAAAGAAGAAAAAAGATTTTTACATTTTATTGTTTATAATTTGGAGGAACATCAAAAGGTCGGGATAATCCCTCGGGCAAACGCCCCCGTCAATTTATCTCTCCCTTAGGTTATTCTCAGAGCAGAAAACCTCAGAGTCATGTTTCCTCCTTTACATATTAACTCTAAACATCAGAAACAACTTACTCTGTCCATTAACTCGACCTGACGTCTTAAAGGCGACCAAGCCAATATCAAGCTTGTTAAGTACTCGAGCTATTTATACTAATTCCCTGTACTTCAGAAAGAGGTGCTACATCCGATTCCATAGAAATAGCTCTGTGATGGATTGAGAGGTAATAGTTGGCGAATACATTGAAATACTTAGCAGTATTTCTTGACCGTAGTTAGGGACTGCTTTGATCTTTTATTATTCTTTTCTTTCATTCTCATTCTTTGTAGCTGAAACGTTGAAAGGGGCAGTAGCACGTTTTTTGATAATTTTATATTTTATTTTTTTCACTGATAATTGTACGTTAATGCTAAATGTATTATTTTGATAGTGTTAAAAATCTCATTACACAAACCAATTATCCATAGTCAGAGGACAAAGTATGAAGATTCACCTAAAATCCATGGGCGGCCATTTTGTGTGAACACCTTTAATTCATTTTTGTTTTCGAAAAAGGAATCGCATGGCTAAACTTTACACTATACATTTGAATTATTACTGCTCCATTTAGTTTAAATGCATTGTCTTTCAAATGGAACTATTAATTTTCATTTTCCTGACATCACCTTATACCCCCCTAAAGCGTGCTACTGTCCCTTTAAAGGCTGATAGACAATAAAGTAAAGCAAGAATCATCATTTGTAGAATTTTGGTATCTCGGCTTTTGTACTTATATTCATGCAGTTGTTCACTAGATACAAGCTGAAAACTGTTTTTCTGACCATTATAATTTATAACCTTCACACTATATGTCTCTTATACTATACATGTTAACATGTTATATTGTTAATAGTGTTATTAACCTGACCTTTTTGTTTTAAACATACCAAAGTAAAAATATTTCTTACATAGTAGTAATATACTTATAGGTCGTTTAAGTTTTAAAGTATTTCAGTATTTTGACGCTGACAGTAAAAGAGTAAAGCTCAGGTTACATTTATTATAGAGATTATAAAAGAGCCATGAGGATCAATCTTTAATTTTGACCCCTGAGACGCTTGAAACCCGTATAAGGATCAACTCAGAAACGTCGCTGTTATCAAATGAAGCTGGCCAAGATTCGTCGTTATTGCATTCAGTTGTTGGAGTAATTTATAGTCTCCGTACATGTCTCATTAAAAAGTTTTTCAAGAAATGCAACAAAGAACATCTTCCAAAAACTCGAAGAAAGTACATGTATGAGGAATATCATTTCAGCAATTTGACAATATATAAAACCAGTGTAATATAAGCCCATTATAATCGAAATGGACACACATACCCAATAAGAGAGTATAGCTTGTCAGGACCAGGACCAAGCCAGAGAGCTAATCGTGCACACAAAAGGGACATTGATTATATCATTGTGACAAGTCATGAGAGTCAGGTATTTCACCTGGCGCCAGTCATCAATGAGAAATCTACCTGCTCATTTCCATACTAGCGCTCAGGTAGAAGCAATTTACTCCAAACTGTCACACTCGAAGGTTTGAACAGGGTCTTACAGACTGTAATGTTCATAATCTGTTTCATTCACTGCTGGTAATATACCATGTGTAGCTATTGGTGAAATGGAAATGATATACTGGATTCGAAATATATAGTGGAGATACCGGCTTCATATGAAAGGTGGTTGGAATGAACTCAGTTGCTTTGTGTTAACGTTTGCTTCCTTCACTTCAGTTCACAAACATATGGACATATGGATCAACTTTTGAAATGGTATACAGCAAGCTTCTAGAGACTAGTGGAAAACCGATTCGGATTTCACATGTGATGCTGTTGGATATTCTTAAGGATGAGCGTCTTCAAATGCACATGACTTCTTTGATATTGGACAGAGGAATGATACACTTGAGTGAAGTTCTTCATGACTGACAAAAGAAATCTTATTAAAGCCTTCCTTCAACGTATGGAACAACAAACGTGTTGAATTTACATTAAATGGACTTTGGTTGTTGTGGTTAATTCTTCCATAAATCGACAAAGATGAGAATAGGGTATATATTTTAAACATGTTTAAAACGTTTTGATGTGGTTACTCTCAAAGTTTCAATACATGCTAATAGTTAAAACCTTGATATTTGTACTCCAATGATTCATAACAAATACATGGTCAAGGCGAGTTTTGGAGCACGTACGTAAACGAGTTTATGGTGTGGAGGTGCAATTATTAACGAAGCGTCTGCTAACGTCAACGTCTTCAATAAGTATTCAGAGGAATGCGCCATGCACTAGATACTTCGTGCTTAAGGAGAATTAACATCAAGTTCATGTAACTTTGCAATTGACAACTATTTAACAGAGGCGTTAGCTGAGTATAGTTATCTCTAATTGGATGAATCTGTAAGGTGACACTCACCTGTGACATATTTTCCTATGTAAATACTTATCTTTGTCTTTATATTTATGCTTTGAACGTCTAAGGGGCAAGTGGAAACAATCATGCAATCACTTTAGTTTATGGTATACAATGAAGTTTATGAGGATGTCGTGTCTAAAACTGTTTGTGAAATTTTATTGATATCATAACATGTTAAGACCCCCTCAGACAAACATTTAAGCATGACGTTAAGAAATACGAGAGAGTACTTCAATTAAGTGTGCTGTTGAGATTCTGAAAAGAAATAACGATAACATTCTTGCAAACGGTTCAGTTGGCCAAACAGGATCATCGAGACCGATAAAGAAGGATCAACATTCAGAAACAAATTCATATGGAAAGTCTCTGACCACCGGTGGCTTGATACCTGCTTCAAGAGGATTATCAGTTGTGGTCAGTTATAGCCAGGTCACTTGTAATACTGACCTGTCCTGGTGGGTATTAGTGCTGGCCTGGAATAACCTGAACATGTAACCTCTATAGGATAGGATAGAGATAGTATCGACTTGCATGGACACTAGGTGTTGGTAGTTATGAAATGTTATAGTGACTAAATGTGTTAATACGTTAGTGCTGTGACAAGTTACAACGATTCAAGCCTTTTGTGTTGAATTGAGTGATGGAGTTTTGTTATTATTACATTTAAACAAATGTATAAGCGTTTTACTTCTACATGATGTTCATGCATGACATTGATATAGTATCGACTTGCAGGGACAAGGTATTGGTGTCAAGTTGTGTAATGGAGTTTGCGTTGTGACTTTCTTTTCATCAAACCTGTGTTAAACCCTAAGAAAACGATACAAGCTATCTGTGCTGAATGATGTTTTTGGTTTGTGTAATGATCGCATTTAAACAGATGTATAAGCGTGTTTCTATGGGGTAACCAATGTGAAAATAACTATTGATATTCATCTTTTAGAAAGTGTATAAAGGGGGAACTTTATGTTCCTTGTTCAGAGACCAAATCCAGTGATCGGTGTGTATCTATATTAAAGCTTTAACTACTAGCATTGTGGTCAAATGCTCCAATGTGGATACCTTTGAATAAAACAGTGCATCAGAAGTCAAGCATGGAAGAGGTATACAGAAATACATGGATACAAGTGAATTCCGCTGTATAAGCCATGTAGAAATTGTCTTCAATCAACTAGGATGATCAAAGTTACAAAGACATTAACTTTCTAAACAGTGTTTGTGAACAATTATAAAAAGATGAACAATAAAAGTCACCATCTATAACCAGGATTCACTATATCACAAATATCTACGCGACAAACTATAGGAAATAACCGTCATTAACACTGACCACTCCTGATAGTATTAATGTGCTAACCTGTGAACATACGAATGACGTAAAATGGCGAATTGTCAGAGCTGGAAGGACACAACCCTGTCTGATCGCTATATAATCATCCCGGAGGATCTGTTTGCAAGTTTCACACGCTCCCCAACGACTATTGATTTGACCCTCACACACAGCCAGGGCGGTACCCCCAGGACTGCGGGCACCTACCCCCCTCCCCGCCCCATAACCTCATCAAACTGGAAGAAACGGCCGCTAAAAGACTACCGTGTCATCGGTTTGGATAGAGTCAGGTAAGAGCTTTGTAATCGATTTTTTTTCAACGTAGTAGATAGTGTTGTGGTTGAATGTTTGATTTTACGTCTATGTGAAAAGATATTTTGATTTAGTAGTATTTGAAGGTGATTGAAGATGTGTCAAATGTTACCGTTTCTGGTTTAACGAATTCTTATCGATACTTTTTAGTCTCACGTTTTAAACGAACACAAATGGGATTTTACTATAGATGCGAAATTTTATTGGTCATGAGTACCAAGATAGTTGAATTAAGTTTTCGTTTTTTCTTATCACATCCTCGACTAACTGTTTTCTCCTAAGTGCGCTTTCACCTGTATTCACAAAATATTAACTAAGCGTTTTCGGTTCACTTACACTTGGTTGTACTGGTGAACGTAATAGAGATCAGAGATGTAGATAGATAACAGTATATTCAATAACAATGCAGTAGATTTACTCACATGCGTTTGTTCGATTCCTACAATGGACATAAAAGAATGGCATAATTGTTACATAAAGTGTGGTCTCAACTATTACATGTTACATTGTTGAATTCAAACGGGTATCTATAAACAAATACATGTGAACTGTTTGTAATTTTTTTGCAAATTTGTAAATGACTGACTTACCTCTGTATGTTCTCATTAGAACCTTGATGGAGCTATGTTGTAATCCTGGAACTATCAATCACGATGGTTCCATAAGTCTTCATCGATTCCTAACACTCATATTGATTGGGAGCTGAACACAATCTGCCTGAGACTGTTCCATAACGAAGTTATTATCTTTCTGCAAGCCGTAATGGTGTTGTTGGCTTCTGTTCTTGCTAATGACGATATGAGGTTACAGTGACAGTTCCTTGTTCAATAAATGTGTACTATGGTTTAACGTTTCAATACTTCATAATAAATGGAAATCACTTGACATGTCAATACATTGTGGAAGCAAGATGGATAGATACACCTGCGTACCTTAATTAAGTTTGTGTACTTGCCTGTGAATCCTATTGCACTTATCATGTAGTTTGTAATGTCTTTAAAACAAAGTAGCATTGCTACAACAGTAGCACTGCTTAACTTGAATGGTTTAGGTTCGTTTTGCGTAAACATATTCGTGTCAAACTGACAGGTAACTGTAACAGTTTTGACAGGTCATTGATGAAACCAGGGGTACACATTTCGAAAATACTCATTAATTTTCTCTTATAGGATATTTCGTTTGCAGTGATATTTGTTGTAGCTTTAGATATGAATATTGGAAAGGGTTTCCTCTGCTGCTTGGTTTCTACAATGGTATGATGTTATTTGTTTCAACGTGAATTTCTGTAGGTAACTATTCTTAACTTGTTACACATATTGTTGTTAAAGTCATAAATATGTTTATCTAAAATCATATTAATATTGTTCTTGTATGCCAGAATTCAAACGATTTACATCCTCAACATATTTGTTAACCGTTGTAAACAATGAAAAGTTACTGAATCTTTTATTGTCATTGAATTGTTAGGTTTAAATAATTGATGTATACTTTGTACGATTTCAAGTGGACACGTGTTATTGTTGATAATGATGTCATGACAAACAACGTCATGATGACCATGATGGCGCAATTGATTATAAATTTGAAAAAAGAATGCCAAACATAATACAGAGAGCATTATCAACATGATTTATGTGACTCTTGTTTAATAAACTGAATTCCTACCGTCAATGTCAAATTTCATTGACATTTTAGAAATCGAGAGAAATCAAAAGCACGTAATTTATCGATTGACGTGACTTATAGCAATAATGTATACCTTGTAAGTATATAACTTGTTCCTGCACTAACGGAATGTTGAATGTCTAAACGAATTAACCTTGATGCCTAATAAAGTATCGTTGTGCATGCAAAATTTCGTTTTAATGTAAATACAGTTTGAAATTTGTTTATGATGCCCATGAATGCCAAAATCACGATTAGTCTGCAATATTACTGATTTACATTTTTAGTATATAAATTGATTAAAGAAATTTCAATGAATGAAAGATCTCAAGTTCTCAATTGATAGTACACTTTTGATAAAATTTTAAAAAGTGCATCCATATTTGTTTAATTTGAATTCATGATCATGTATCAAAATAATTGTTATCTTTGCCCACCCGAAATATGTTTTGTTTTGTTAAAATCTCATAAACAGGATCATGAACAGATTTTAACAAGAGGTTATAAGTCTTGTACAGTAGCTCGGACGGTTTAGAGACACTAGTGTTAAAAAAGTACATTCTAAAAAACATGCTAACCACTCTTCTCACAAAGAAAGTGTTATTAAATCATGTCAGGATCGAAGTTGGAGTGCTTATTTGAACAGCCAATTGTATTTAAATACTTGTTAGGTCGGTGTTCTTCAAACTGATAACAAAAAGATCGATCAGTCAATGACTTAGCATTAAGGGGTCATCTCAAATATTCTGTGATAATATTTACTTCTTTAGCTATTAAGTATTACTTGTTCCTCCCATTACCTCAGTGACAAAGATATTAACATTTCACACATTTCAAATCGAATTTTGGCATGGTATTTTGTTGGTGACATTGTTATTTCGATTTAAACATGTCGTTTCCTATATTGATGCATTAATTAAATCAAAATTCTAAAAATCAATGTTATGAAATTAATAACAAGAGTTTTAAGCTTCAGTAACAAGATGTTTGACCCCCTCTCCCTATTAAAGACAATGACAAAGATAAACACTTACTTGCATTCAAAAACTGATATTAACTAATGTCTCACATCAAACTGTTAATTGAATTGTTTACTAAATGTTTAAGATATCATTTAATTACAATATACAAATACTACGTCCATATGAATGATATTGATAACTTTAATTATACCCATTTCAAGTGAAAGTAATTCTTACACATTTTAATCAAAAAAGATATTTGATACGACCCCCAGGGTTAAAGCTGGAGCGTGTTACCTATTTACGTGAGTGGTTCACGTGGAAAGGTTGTGATTGTTGCCAAATACAGTTACATAGGTACTTATCACACAGCAGAAAGTATGTTCCGAAAAGACCCTAACTCTTTCAATAGCACGGCTTAATATAACTCACAAATCTTTCAATCACTTGATATGCACACTCGCTATCAGCGAGGTACGGATATACCTGAGTTTGCTGGGGACGTTTCTCTTGCAAATGGTGTTGTAGTTGTTTGTGATAATGTCGTTCGATGTAGGTAATGACGTTGGTGAAGACCCCGATGAGAGGTAATTATTTATATATACAATTTCCGTTTACATTTTCTTCTTGCTGTAAAAATAATATTTAAGAAAAGGGGTAATTGAGTCCTGGTGTTGTTATATTGAATGACTATACTGGACATAATCAGTCGTTGATATAAGGATATCATGATTGATATTCTATCAGTATGTTGATGGAAATATGTATCATATTTATTGTGTCAAATGTTACGTATATCACAAACTATTTTGTCCGATATTTATGTGTGTGTGTGTGTGTGTGTTTGATTATTTTTATCCCTAAATGCCTTGAACAACTTCAAACAGAATATATATAACATTCAGAAAAGTGTTTTAAGAAGGGCCTTGCTCGTTCAAACCATGATCTAGGTGTGATACCCTCTCAATAATGCGACTGGAACAAATGGAACATTATAGGTTTGGCTGGAAACCTTCTTGTAATATTGCTGTCTTTCAATATCGTAGTTGTTGTTGAAACGTATGCTGTTTTTTTATTAAGGTTTTGACGGAAATGTGTTTAAGATTGAAGAGTACTTGTATTTCATTCATATTGCCTGAGTTGATATGGAACACTTTATGTGAACTTGGACCACTATTTCGACTATGTTCAATTCATCAGATCTTGAAATAGGATATGTATGCAAGATATTTTAAGTTGAAAGTTGCGTTTTAGCAGTAATAATAATATGTTTTGTTTTCTTATCTTCTGGGATGGTTTATAACGAGAAGCTAAATCTAATCAAAGTTGTAAGAACAGTGGGGTATTTTGGACGTCAAATGTCCCACAATCCTTTTGTTCACATGGTTGCCAATTCAATCGCCTATGTTAATCTTTTTAAAACGTGAAAATTTTTCTATATCAATGGTTTTCAAAATAACGAACCGACACTTTTTATAAGACGTTCTATTGCAAGCAATCCCATTAGTAGAATTGCTCTAAGATCCATAGTCCTTTTTTGATATTAGATTGTAATGATCCGTGTTGAACCATAAGGTTACATGGCAGATTACATATATCGTTCATCGTGAGAAGAATTAATCTGAAAACTTATTACATTTTTATATTCCTATCCACGAAATCTTCACATTTTACCATGATTAAAATAGCAAATCAAAAAGTTTTGTTATTGTAGGCACGGTTTAACGATATTTTGTTGGCACATAATCAACTGCTTCAATCGGTTAGATTTCAATCAATTTTCTTACACGTTTCATTCGATCGACTTGCAACTGATTTGTCTACATTGGTTATTGCAAATGTACAATAAGTCAGCAAATTTTTTACGTTTCTTATACGTTTGATATTTGCATATTCATTTCCTTTTTTCTTCATCAATGACAAAACATCCTGCTTATACTTGTGTTATACCATTGACCTTAATATCAAAATATTTCATTTGTGTTTAAAAGACCCCTTAAAGTGTTTTAAGAAGGGCCTTGCTCGTTCAAACCATGATCTAGGTGTGATACCCTCTCAATAATGCGACTGGAACAAATGGAACATTATAGGTTTGGCTGGAAACCTTCTTGTAATATTGCTGTCTTTCAATATCGTAGTTGTTGTTGAAACGTATGCTGTTTTTTTATTAAGGTTTTGACGGAAATGTGTTTAAGATTGAAGAGTACTTGTATTTCATTCATATTGCCTGAGTTGATATGGAACACTTTATGTGAACTTGGACCACTATTTCGACTATGTTCAATTCATCAGATCTTGAAATAGGATATGTATGCAAGATATTTTAAGTTGAAAGTTGCGTTTTAGCAGTAATAATAATATGTTTTGTTTTCTTATCTTCTGGGATGGTTTATAACGAGAAGCTAAATCTAATCAAAGTTGTAAGAACAGTGGGGTATTTTGGACGTCAAATGTCCCACAATCCTTTTGTTCACATGGTTGCCAATTCAATCGCCTATGTTAATCTTTTTAAAACGTGAAAATTTTTCTATATCAATGGTTTTCAAAATAACGAACCGACACTTTTTATAAGACGTTCTATTGCAAGCAATCCCATTAGTAGAATTGCTCTAAGATCCATAGTCCTTTTTTGATATTAGATTGTAATGATCCGTGTTGAACCATAAGGTTACATGGCAGATTACATATATCGTTCATCGTGAGAAGAATTAATCTGAAAACTTATTACATTTTTATATTCCTATCCACGAAATCTTCACATTTTACCATGATTAAAATAGCAAATCAAAAAGTTTTGTTATTGTAGGCACGGTTTAACGATATTTTGTTGGCACATAATCAACTGCTTCATTCGGTTAGATTTCAATCAATTTTCTTACACGTTTCATTCGATCGACTTGCAACTGATTTGTCTACATTGGTTATTGCAAATGTACAATAAGTCAGCAAATTTTTTACGTTTCTTATACGTTTGATATTTGCATATTCATTTCCTTTTTTCTTCATCAATGACAAAACATCCTGCTTATACTTGTGTTATACCATTGACCTTAATATCAAAATATTTCATTTGTGTTTAAAAGACCCCTTTTCATTATTCCACTGTTTGCTCTTATTCGATTTTAGTGCATTCTTTTTTACATTCTTATTCATTTAATATATATGTATTACTTCAATAATATGCATCAACCTTTCTTATTTAGTATGTAGACCGTTGAACTCAACTCTAAGGTCATGGTGGTAATTTCTTTGATGCAAAGTCCATTACTTCTTGATATTGATAAGAACATTACATGTTGCACATTGTATTATGAAACCATAATAATCGTCCATTGGGTAAATCAACGATTTATACGTAGTTAATCTTGATGTAATAAACGTACTTGGGGTTTATATCAGTGGGCTGGAAACTCAATACACACATGTTTAAAGAACAGATATAATCTGATACATGTTGTTTAATTATTGATAAACCTATTAGCTTATATAGGGCATATCGCTGATGCACACAAAATTAAGACCATACATAAAACATTACTGACGAATATCTTTACTCAAAAGAATGAATTAATCGCGCTTACCTGACAGAGATGTAAATGTAAGTAATTTAGTTATATATTTTAAAATTTAAAGTCACTAAGTTAAGTAGCTTATTAAGGACCCGATGCACAAAACAGAGATATCATACATGTGGCATAAAGGCGACTGTCAGATTTGTTAGAAGAGCGCAGACTACAGAGATATTTAGGTATAAGTACCATATATAGTTAGATATTAAATGTATGTGGCTTAAGGAAGACCCTGAATGCCTTTTGAGAGTATCAAATAATTTTTTTAATTTCTCAGTTCCGTTTTACCAAAACAATAGAAAAACTTAAGAAACAGCCAGACTTTCGTTAATGAAAACAGTTTTCCAGGAAAGTCTGTTGTTGCATATATATTTTTATGTTCGTTAAAATTTGAAACAGAGCATTGTGTTTCCTCTGGAGTGACTTGTATCCTGCATAAATAATCATCATGTAAAGACAAACATATTTTTTAAAACTTCATTCATTGAATTTTATTGAAAGTTCAAACTAAGAAAATTATCTTTAATCTTAGGTGTTTTTTCAGTTTAAACACAATTATAATACAGGAATAAAGTCTACAACACCACTGTTTCTAAACAGTCATGCATTGGTTGAACTGAGCTAAAATTGCGTTTAAAATTTGCTGTAGCTGCAGTTTAACTGCTTATATCAATTTCAGATGAATCGCGGATAAAGAAACAAGTGATATAATTAACATACTTTCAACACTTCCAGCAGCAACAAGATACGATATGTCCTTAATTATTTGAATAATGTATGGTATTGCACTTAAATCGTTATGTTCTTCGTAATGGCAGACAAACAGGTGCACATTGGTCATGCCTATATAACATTAATCAACAAACTCAATTACATATGCTAAAAAAATGTACATGCAGTGTTGGTCTTGCCCTGGTGATGGTTCTCGTAGACAAAAAAAATGTGTTCACTTTCCAATGTAAATGATCAAGCGTCGAAGTCAATTTGTTATTTTTTAAAACACTAAATAATTTTTTGCCAGAAATGCTGACAAAGTCATTCTTCATTTTTTCTTTAGTGTTTTTTCATGTATTCTTTTTTTAAAGTTTGTTAGCAGTATATCCAATCTTGAATTTATTGTTAGTCTACACCTAATCGCTTATATTGTTAGGAATTTATTTCAAGGTAACCAATATACATTTCATTTATGTGATTGATGTCAGAGAAAAGTCTTTAAGCATGCAATTCAAGCTTACCAAAAAATATCAAACGTTTTAGCAAGTGTAATATTAAGAAGCTTTAATGTAAGTTGTAAAAACTTAAGTCTATAGCTTTAAGTATACAAACACATTAAATTGCATGTCTTAACATCAAACCCATAAAACTGCTGAGCTTTTTTTTGTAAATTGAATCATTTTAAGTTTCAGCCTACTTTTCAAACTCTTTTAACCTAATTGAAAGGTTGTTTTTATTTTCAAGGCAATTAGTTAGATATCAAGCTCATCGCAACCTCTAGCATTTTAATAATCTTTAAGAAAAATATTCAATTTTGAGACAGAACTATTACTTCCCTGTTCTGTTAATCATTCATAAGAACAACCCACGTGTAGATTAATTTTCCTATTCCCGGAAGTTTCGGAAATAGCACAGGCAATACATTTTATGGCTACCTGTTCAATTTATCAAGTCCACTTTAATCAGATTGGTTAATTGTTAAAATCAAACGTAACCCCTAATTTTAACCAATTGTAGAAACTCATATGGAGATCAAGCATTTGTTTCATTTTTTTAAAAATTATTTAAATGATATTCAAAATAAAGAAATTATATTGTCACAAGTACAAGAACAAATAACAGTCATTTATTAAAAAGGGAAACTGTTGATAAGAAATCAAGCACATGATTCTTTTCTGATCAGAATTAATCAGAATGATATGCCAAGTTAAGACCTAATATCCTAATCTTCAAGAACAAATTACGATCATTCATAAAAAAACACCGTTTCCTTTCATGAATTATTCAGAGTTATAGCCCAAATTTAGATCAGTGTCAAGGTGTTATGTTATAGTCGATATTTATTGACCGACCAGCATAGCAACGTATTGGCAATGTCACTACCCACACCCTTACCAACTGGTTTGGTTCTGAATACGTTAAATCTCAATGATAAAGACATCTTGTCGTTCTAATTCATCGTCTGTATTTATTGTAACTTATAACATTAACATTAGTTAGTCTTAAACTTATTGATATTATCATCAACAAAAGTAAAAACCAACCAAATATTGAAACTTTAAACACCATAACCTTTTAAGAGCACAATCATGTTTCAGTTTCAAAAATATAGAACCACCCAAATATTGAGTAAATACTATGACCTATATCAACTATATGAATATAGCATTTTTCAGTTTAAAAAAAAGCATGGTGCTTATAGACCAAAATATATAAAATCTTCAGACAGTCAAATCTCATTATTCAACACTGAAACCTTGGTCAAATAAGGTATAATCGTTTTCTCGTGAACGTTTTTTAATCATTTTAGGTAGAGAAATTGACTCTGGTAACTTCGCCGAAATTGGTATGTTTATAACCTGTCTTTATAATATTCAAAAGTTATCAAAATCTACCTCTTTCATTACATCTTACATCGTAACAAGGTTCGTTTTTGAACGCCTACATGTAAATGTAAGAAATTGTCGTGAAATTGGTATGACAATTTTTTTTCACTTAAAAAAACGTGCGACTGTGCCTTTAACGTTTTTGTTTATTTTATTACAGTTACAGTGTTTTCCCATTGTAGTTTATGTTATTGATTGTCATATTCACCATTGATCTTTAACTTGTTATGAATAATGGAATGTACAACCAATGGTAAAAGATTGTATTGTTATCTTATTTTTTGTCATGACATGTAACATATGCTAGTATACTAGTACCCGGGACAGTTTTTTTTTCAGTTAAAGTGTCTTGACTAGACTTTCATCTAACATTATCCAATAACTAAAATGTCGCTGAGTGTGTACTTGTTTTGTATTTTTCGTGACAACAGCGTTTGTTTCCCTGACTAAATCACCGATGACCTACTGTGATACTATGTCATCTTTCCTTTTTCATATATACCATATGAAATATTCATAATGCTCTCTTCACTCATCAAAGTCAACTGTTTATGTTCTATTTAATCTTTTATTAAGTCTACTTAAATTGGCTTAGGTCCTATTTAGTAAACGTTGATCTGATTGCTAAATAAATAAATGGAATTGCCGTGAAGGTCAATTTCTTCAATATAAATGTATATATGATATATGAAAATAAGCAAGTAAGAACATGTATACACAAACGAATTTTTTTTCTTATTCAGATATTTTCAGATCAATAATATGTTTGATCGAAAAGATAATAGTTGATGAATAATGTTGTTTATTTGGGATAACCTGTTAATAGTAGTTTCTTTAGTAGAGGATGTTTACATACATGAATGATATAGTGAGAAAAGGAGATACCGGGTATATGGCCGGGGTCAAAAATATCTGTCAATCATTTGCCATTTTATTTTGATACTCACTACATCTGTATATGTTTTCCCATATTAGAAATGCTACAAATACTACCACTTTATTATAACCTTAAAACTTTACGGCAGAATCCTTGAGGCAAAACATAATTATTTAGTACAGGATTTTCGTTAACCTATGAATTTGACATATCAGGATTATCTTACTAATGGCAACATATCAAATAGTAAAGGTATATGAAATATGCATGTAGGTAATTTCAGATCGATCTCTAAATAAATTGTTTTACTGTAAAGCACACCAAGTTTTGTGGTGCATATTTACTCTTGAAAGGTGAACAAAATAAAAAAATTACTTGTGCAAATTGATGTATAACCCAAGTTTTCGCTCGGATACCAGATGAAAATCTTAACTCTTTCGTAAAAGTCATATGACACACTCCTCGGGTTGAAATCTCTTCGACAAA
Source organism: Steromphala cineraria (assembly GCA_916613615.1). Lineage (NCBI taxonomy): Eukaryota > Metazoa > Mollusca > Gastropoda > Trochida > Trochidae > Steromphala > Steromphala cineraria. Next base: position 62,239,762 of record OU744722.1, on the reverse strand, counting down.
CTAATTTATAACAGTTTCTTCACTGTTCAACAACGGTATATCATACTAACATACTGAGTCTCGATTTCGTAAGTATTATCAAACTTTGAAAAATATGTATGTATATAGATATAGGCAACGTGACTCAAATAATGTTTTGTAATTTTTAAATTAGTCAATTAATAATGATTTATTGTGTTAAATGCATAAATATTGCTTCTTGTATTGTAAATCATATTCTCATGTACACAGTAAGTATCGAAAATGGGACATGTAGGATACAACATTGGTTATTTACAAGGAAAGGAGATTATTGAAAAGATAGGGTTCACTTCAGGGAGGGAAACAATGTATGATTAACAATTACATATATCAGTGTATTTGAATTTTCTCATTTATCATGTCATTTTTTGTAAACGTATACTATTTCCTTGACCTGATATGTCCTTCACGATGAGCTATGATCATTGATTTTCATGTTGTATTAATATACAATAATGATGTACTATGCTATCATTATTGATTCTAGATATGAAATGACATAGGAAAAATAGATAAGTAAATATACATACATTATCAATGACACACGCTTGTATTCTAGCAATGATTCAGAGCTTAATTGTTCTTCGCAGTACATGTTAACTCTTTAGAAGAACGATTTTTGTACAATTCAAGGTATCAGTTACCCTCCAAGCACTAAAATCATTTCGTTGTACACTCGGTAGATATTCACAACTGAACATGGTCGGTCTCTTGTGTAGTGTGAATACATACGTTTAATGGTCTCTTCAACCTTCCATAGTTAATGGATTTTCAAGGAGAAGGAAACACAACAGTCTCTATTGACTGTTCAGTGGGTCATACCTGTATGAAATTAACGCTGAAAGGGACAGGTGTGTGCTTACCTGTGTGTTACCTGTTTGTTTGTGATCATGTTGTACTAATCTGGATATCCTTATGAAACCAGGTAAGCATACGATACGTCATTTTTATTGGTTTGATTATATAATTGACCAATTAGATCGCATAAATGAGAACTGTTTCTTCCATATTTGTTGAATCTTGAATGTTAACTATGCATTTCAGATGAATATGTACTCGCAAGTGGACCACAAGGCGTGTTCAGTCAGTGCCTCGTTTAGTACCAATTTTGACACATGGTTGTCTATCATGAATATCTAACAAGTTTGTCAATAATCATTCACTCCTGTTATTATTATAAATATTTGTTTAAGATATGATAATAGAATATAACTTCTAGAAATATCCCAGGAATATGTAAATCAAAGACAATATAAATTATCGAAAATGACTTTAGGTTTTCAATACTGTTAACTAGGTTGGTCACTTTGACATGTTTAGTTGAACATAACCATACGTTTGGAGTCTCTACAATGTTGTTTCATTTTCGGAAGCATATCTCAATTAGCAACAATCTTATTTTATATACAACCTAATGGGACTTTGCCTATTGCTCATATGTAAATTCCCTTACGTTATATGCATACATTTCGTATGAATTTCAACTTCTGAAGTTCAGAAAAAAAACGGTATAAATTATTAACCCTTCTAGACAACATTTCAAAACCTAGAACTAAACCCAATACTGCACAAGGATCTTAGTGTGTCATAACTGTCTACTTTGCGCTGTAAAATCGATATAGAAGGATAATTGCGAGGTGTTCCGAGTAGACGTGTTTTGTTTAGATTGTAAAATATTTTAAAGAATTGTCGCTGTATTATGTCATTGTCTTTTTAAAGTAATAAGATAATTTAGCAAATCAGTTATATCAAAGCCAGAGAATCGTGAAAGCGTGTTCGGAAGGAAATACCTTGTTTTATGTTATATTTAGTTATAGTGATACTGTTTTCATTTTGATACCAATCATTTTCTACAAATGTGGATATTTACATCAACAGTATAGCATATTTACAAACGAGCACTTTATTTCGTTGTGTCAATATGAAGGATACAGTGTTTCATTCAATGCACCGTTATACTGCCTCGATTCTACAATACCTGACAAGCGTTATAACAAATTATTCCTCATTATTATGCTCTGAAAGTCAACTGCCTAAGCGTTTTTTGATATCCTCTATTTAGCCGGGGGTATTATGTAAACATTATGTAAGTAATCGTAATGTTGATTACGTAGTTGCCGTGAACTGTTTATTTGTTTACTTATTCAGTTCAGAGCGTTCAAGTGTCCGTTGCTTGTAAATACCAGTTACATCATAACAGAAAGGCCATGAGGGAAATCCGTTGGTGTCCACCCATATCACTTTTTTTATCTCTTGTGTTATATATATCTGGGGTTCCTTACTTACAAAAGAGAAACATAACAGTCTTTTAAGAATGCAAAACTTTCTCATTAACAAGCTGCGTTTGTGATGCCCCCGACGCCAAGGTCATGATCATGAGGTCAAATGTCATGACCTCTTCTGAAATGTCTTATCATGATAGATGCACATGTGAAATATCAAAGGTGTACACCCAAGCAATCAAAAGTTATGAGCAAGGTTAAAGTTTTTGTGACAGACAGACAGACGGACAGGGCAAAAACAATATAACCCCGGAATCTCCGATCACATTTCTTACATTGTTCCACACTTGATCAATAAAGTACACGTTGAATTAGTTGCAGAATTTCTACGACTAAAAAGTTTAGATGTTGGTATTCCTATTGTACACAACAAAAGAGTCAATAAAACGGGCGTACACTATCAGAAGAAGATCCCTGATATCTTACCTGTCTCGGAACTAAAAGATAACAATTTCTGTTTTTAATTTTAATCAATCCATTGAATAAAATATTCTTGTAATCCCGTATTTATACGATTTCCTTTCCACTTTATGTGTGCCATTTCAAGATTAAGATGTTTGTACAAGGGTTTATCAAAATGTACTCAAAAGCGTTTTATCTGATTCATATTTTCTATAAACAATTTCAAATAACGAGCCAATGAGGTTTTTATAATGCTACGTTATACCATATGGTTTACAACACCCCCCATGCGTAACAATGCAGGAGCGCGGCGTGTGCCTCGAGTGATTGGTGATCGATAATGACTAATTGTTGGTGTATCGATACTCTAGGCATTCAACTGAGGTTTATCAGATTAGCCATCTACTCGATAAACAATTAGCACAAACATAATCAGGGAAAGTATTTCTAGCAGCGCTCGTCTGTGCCTTGAGCATGTGGAATATTGTTAGCTAATAGGGAAACATTACTGTGGTCGCCTTATGCATCGGGATGACCGAATGGCGTTAAGAAGATTTTATATAAGGGAACGTATGAGACAACTAAAATGAGCACATTGATGTGCTTGTCTAGAAGATATTGTATAAGATAACTTGTTGTATCAAATGTCAGGTTCTATTGAAGTTGGATATCGTATTGGATATATTGTATGGTGTTAAGATATTTATGTGGCAAACCATTTGTTTAAGTGTCAGCATAAAGATCATACCACTGCATATGTATTTGTTAATTGCTTTGGATTCACTGTATGATTTTAGGAGATATAATGCGATGCAACATAACAAATGCCTGTTAGAAAGATCAATGTGTATGGTTGTTTATTTCATTGGGTTTACTGTTTGACGTTCAGCAGTTGTTATATGAGGTAACATTCAATTTCAAATGTCAGCATGTCCATTATCTGTTGCTGCTTAATCGATTGGATTTGTTCTTTACATGACGTTTAGGATTTTCATTCGAAGTTATCATAACCTGTTATTACAAATGTCAGATAACCGGTAACAAATTGCCTGATCCTCAGCTAAAGGACTTATTGCTTTGGTTGTTTATTTCCTTAGGATTTACTTCATCGCGTTCAGACGATCTTTATGAAGAAACCCTTTTTAAAAATGTCACCTTAAAAAAGAATATTGCTTACTGCTTATAATAAATTTCTGGTAAGAAATTTGCAAGAACTTTTATGTTATGAAATTACAAATGTTAGCTTAGAAACACAATGTTGTCTATTGTAATGCATTAAGATTAAGAAGATTTACTTGGAAGAGCAAGGTATCAAGTTGTTTTACCACATTTTCTTATTTAATTCATGTTTTCTGCTTTCAGTGCAATGGAAGGCATCAGTGCAGATGAAGACCCGGATGACATCATAAACCTTGTAGCACGTGCCAACACTTCTAGAAATGACTCTTCTAATATCCTCCCTCGCATTCGGGCATCTCCGTGTCAGATGCATTCCAAGCAAAGCAGACGACAACTTGACCTACTTTACAGTTCAAACCACCATGGCGGGAAAGTGCCAGGTCACCACGAACAGGTCACTTTAAAGTCGCACAAAGAGAAACTTCATAGACAAAGCGTGAAATGTTCTTTTGGAAGCAAACCCCGTGAACAGAGAGACCCTCCACCAAATCCAGTTGTGTACAAAACGACGACTCTGCCTTCAAACTGTCAGTCTCAGGACTTTGTTATGTCCTGGCTGATCCACGGGTCTGCACCGGAAGGAGAAAACCACTTCCCGGAAATAGTGAAAGACGGACAAAAGAGTAAAACTTCACAGAGGCATCACCGGTTGCGTGGTTCCTTGTTGAGTGAATAGAGCAATTTGTGTAGGTCGTGTTTAAGCTTGGGTATGTGGTACTTCACCAAGGCATCACCAGTGATTGTGGTGCCAATGTGAAGCAAAACGAATAGAGAAAATCCCTTACATCGCGGAGGATCTGGTTGTATATGCTTTTTCAAGAAGACCTTAACCTGTTGGAATATCAGATCAAAATCTGATATTATAAAAGTGTTTATGACACCGTACAAAGGATGATCCATTGGACGTCTGAAAAAATTGGATCCCAGGATATGTGACTGGTCAAAGGTTTCTTGTCGGTAGATTTGTTGGCACTCATTTTGCAGAGGATTCTGAAGCTCAACATGGGTTTCAGCATTACTTCCCCACAGAGGCAGCTCAGCCATACCAAGTTAGCCTCTGTTCTATTACGCCAAGATCCTGGAGTAGCGGCAAGAAGTTGTAACTTGAGATATCTCCCTTATTTGCAGCCAATGAAAACACCTTATTTTGATATCCACGACTTGGGGAATTCTCAATGGTCGTATAGTGACTTGCAAAAGCATCATGCCTTTAGGTTTATTTTTTATTAACAGTGTCAGAGGGAACATATTAGAAAATCAGATATGGATAGGGTTTTTTATTAGAAACATACTGTTTTATAATTGTGTAATTGTTTTAAATTTAAGTTTTATAATTTACCAAATAAAAACTAATGAGAAGGGGAAAAGCAATGTTTTGTAAAAGGAAGACTTACCTACCCTGGATGATAAATTTCAACGATAGCTTTGCCGAACCACACGGGAATAGCAGAGATTTTGCGAATGACCACTTTTGAAACGGCGTCGCTGATACCACAACTAACTTCGATTGCCTCCAATCAGATTTCTAACTTTCTATCCCATGTATTAGCCGTAATAGAACAGAGGCTAACTCGTGTATGACTGAGTTGCCTCGAGCTCTGTAGGGAGAGAATGGGGTTTCAGAAAAGGGAGACGTTGGAACGTAAAGAGTTAACACTTTAGCTGCTTTTCAAAAGTTATTCTATTCATGAAAAGTTACGAGTCATTGGTGAAGATGTGAACAATGGTCTGTTTGATGTGTGTTGCTTGAAATGCTTTATCAAAAGGCTCTAAACAACTTTTGAATTATTAGCTTGTAACTACAGATAGTGACACCAAGTTTGTCATCAAAGGGTATTTTCAAGTCGACTTCCTTGGAAGAACTAGGAGTGAGAATTTATAGTCAGGAAGCCAAAGTCTGTACGATCGAAAAAATGGTTTGACCTGACACCCTCTGCTATATTTGGTTTGACTCCATATTTAAATTAAGTATATATGTAAGTATCAGAAAAGTGATGTTGGAAAACTGCTCGCTCTTGCATATAAAGCTGTTTTTTCTGAAAATATGTCCCTTGGCTCCCTGACTATTAGGGTCAATTCTGACAATTGTCCCAGCTTCTAATGTTCCTACCATCAAGGGATATATTTTAACATTACTCCAACTAGTTTTCTGTCAAGAAATTCTATTATTTGATTATTTTCGACAATACATCTCATATTTAATCATCAAATAATTACCCTGAAGGTTAATATGTTACAGGATATATCGTACGCCGTCCATTTGTTTTCAGTCACCGTGAGATTTTTGCACATCAAAGAATTCCAAACGTGTGTCACTCCAGCTTGTCCATGAACCTTCCAGCTCGAGCTCTCCGAGTTGACCAGCATGTACATTTCATACCATTGTTGTGCACGTGCAGCACGATTTGAATGGAATTGTGTAACTCTGTTATTCGAGAGCGGTCCTTTAAGACACATTTTGGACTGAGATGCTCTTCTGCATCACGTGACATTCAAGTGCTGATATTCTGTCGAAGTTTCCTTTTGCTATTAAGATGTTTTAACAGAGAATCAGAAAGTTAACGCATATATGATTGCGGTCTTCTTTGTGTTTATACGTTTATATTATTTCAGTTACATAGCATAGTAATTGGTCCTTAACAACAACGCTATGGAACAGTTTATCTAATAGATTGATATCATGTTTAGTTTCTTATCGTACCAAAGATATTTATTTATTTCTGGAAGTTGTAAATATATTGTATTTTAAGCATATAATTGTATCAGTATTGTAGACTCATTAATAAAATCATCATAAAAAACGGCTTTGCTTAAAGTTGTACAAAGAATTGACATATTGTTATTCATCAAACCTTTCTGAATTTAAAGCATTGTACTTTATTATAGCGTTTTTACGGGGATTAAGAAGTGGCATTCATAGGAACAGCAAGATTTTCTGAAAACAGCGTCTTTATGTGAAAATCGTATTTCGTAGCATATGCTTATCTCTATATAGGTTGAGAGACTATGAAGGAGTAAGAAGAAATCGAAAATGCGATTTTCAAAATAGATACGTTTATCCCGAAAATCTGCTGTTCTGATAATTATCATTTACCTACTTCGTGTTAGTCCTACGGTATCCCTGGGATTCAGAGAGTGTTTGCTGCATCAATATCATTTCATGGATATAACAAGGACAGAGACACCATAAAAATTTCAATACTCTCAGATTTAGATTCAGGCCTGGTACGGTCATTCATATTTGGAAACAAAACAAGACGTCTATTTCGATTCACATTTTGTTAATATGAATTCATAAAAGTATCAGAACGAGATCTTGTAATTTGTTTAGGAAAATGCGAATTGCTGAAAGCCAATACGAGGGTAACGGAAAAATGTGAAATAAAGTCAGAATATTTGGATCGTTATGAAGAAAATGGCATACAGTGATTGGTCCAGGAGGGGAAAACTAGCTCTCCCTCACCTGTTTCCCTTTCTATCTTTAAGAAATATCTACCAAATGGGTACACCCCCCCCCCTTTTTTTTTCAATTGGTAAACTCTTCTTCGATCAGACGCAATCATTACATGTGGAGGTTTATACATTGAACAAAGCGTTAAAAATAGTCGAGCATTCGATTTTCGATCAAGAATTATGTGCCTTCGTCTGTGTTGGCTTTAAAATAGTGAACCTCGCGAAAGTTTTTTGTTAATCAATAGCGTTCAAGTTTATAAATATATAATATATTCATAAAATATAGAATAAGGAACATTTTATTTAGAAACAATATCATCAATGTATCGCTTCGAATATCAGTGCAATTTTGACTTTTACAGAATAACATTGATCTGTCTATTATAAAACCAGTGTCAGATATTTTACGGTAGCTTCAAACAACATACAAGATCACCAACATGACATTGTATCGTATCTTGTGCGTGCGTTTAGAGTTTGTTTGGCAAGTTCGATCGATGTTGTCAGTGAATTGAAGGTTTGAAATAGATCGTGTTGTAAGTGATTTCAACAGAAGCTTCATCGGGTGCGGGATTACTTGTTGAGGAATAGAGGAATTTCCAGGAAAACATTGACGCTTTAAAAAAAAACATAAAAAAGATCAACCATGCGCATGTATTTCAGTTTTTCGCAGGATCGATCGATGTTGTTCGTCTTGGGTTTTTTGTTGTTGTCTTTTGTTGTTCTTCTTTTTTTATACCAGGAAAATTAAATCACAATGGAATAAAATGACACTGAAATATTATATACAATGGGAATGCACCCATAAATATATATATATATATCAACTACACCGTATCCGCATACAACATAGATAGAGTTTTATATCGATAACGCATATAATTAACCTTGAATACCCCCCCCCCCCCCCAAAAAAAAAAAACAACAACTAAGGAGTTGGAGTGTACTTTCGTATTTAAAGGAATATTTTCATTTCAAGTTCTAGAAATAGCATGAGAAAAAGTATGTTACGAAGCACCATAAAATGTTGCAAAATACTCTATTCCTCACAAGTCTCACACATTTTACAAAAACATTAAGTTTATAGAGGACGTATATATACACATTCAATATGTTCATACAATGTTTAACACAACTTACAATACAAAAGTATTTATAAAGTCTAAAATAAAAAAAACTCCTATCTTTTAAGATTAACAAAATTTCAGTAAATACTACTTGATTTTAAACACCGTTTTTACGTCTTTCATTCAATAGTCTAAACCCGCAATCCCTACTCACAACAAGTATAACAAAACGATACTCAGGGATGCACGAGTTATCTGCCTTGGCCTATGCGTATTCGGCGACAGGTGCGCTTTGTAAAAACAACAATCAACGCCAGGTGTCGAAAGGTGAGTGAAAACAGTAGCAAAATATCTCATCACAGTTAAATGCAATGGTTACATAACGCCCTCACTTGGTCCTAACTGTACATTTGTTTCGAGAGGTCAGATCTAAGAATTAGTGATTCAGGTGAACTCTTATTGTTTTACCTGGGACAGGTAAATTACCTGGACGCTGAAGTCGAAGGCACATTTATAGCAGTTTAGTGGGACAGGTTTCAGGTACAATAGAAACTCTTTATGGGGATGGGCTAGTTCTCACTGTACTTCTGATAGAGTTCAAGAGTTTCTGTATAAGGGTGTTTAAAGGGGCAGTAGCACGTTTTTAGGGGGAATATAAGGTGATGTCATGAAAATGAAAATTAATGGTTCCAAATGAAAGACAATGTATTTAAACTTAATGGAGCAGTAATAATTCAAATATAAAATGTTAAGTTCAGCCATGCGATTTATTTTCTTACACAATATGAATTAAAGGTGTTCACACAAAAATGGCCGCCAATGGATTTTGTGTAAATCTTCATACTTTGTCCTCTGACTATGGGTGATTGACTTGTGTGAAGAGATTTTTTACACTGTCATAATAATACATTTAACATAAACTTACAATTATCAGTAAAAAGTTTAAAATATAAAATTATCAAAAAACGTGCTACTGCCCCTTTAAAGAAGGTATTAAAATCTGTTATGAATACTGTTATCAATGTTTTAATAAAAGTTCATTCATGAACAATGCAAAGTTTATTTTTTAATGATTCTAATTAATATGATGTGTATTAGTGATATAATTAAATTGACAAATAAATTTTAAAAGCTTTATTTATGAATTAAATCATATTTTCAGCATATATTTCTGCTGTGAATAAACAGGAACTCAATATTTATAATTTTATAAGCCAAAAAAAATCTTAGTTTATGATTACTTTTTTTACAAATTCCAATTTAACCTTTTTTCAGTAACTTTAATTTTTAAATGTCTTACAACAATACTTTCAAAATCAATCAAAATTAAGAGTCTACCAAAGTCCAAGCCTAAGGCAAGCATAGAGATCATAACCTATGTCTACAATACGTTTGGAGTTTTATGGATATAGATTAATTCAAACAGTGGTAAACTGCCTATGGCTATTTTCACAATTTTTAGAAATAATATTCTGAAGAAAGTTCAAGGGGATTAATTTTAGATATACAAAATCTTTAACAAATCTCTTTGAAATCAGTGCTGATTAATCCCAAGTTTACATAATAAAAGTATTTACTGTGATTCTTACCTTTTGATCTTGGGGATTTCATAGAAATGTAGGTCTTAATCATTACCTCCACTATTTACCTTTTATTATATATTCACATTTCAGAAGAAATGTAACTTTTTCCTGATATGAAAGCCCACAGTTGTGTTCATATCAATGCATTGTTTTATATCATTCACACTCGTAAGTGTTTGAAATAATTTTGATAATTAAAAACAAAAATAATATTATCCTTTTCAGATGGATTGCTCATAATAAGGATTCATCATTACATATTGCAATTTAAATTTTTTCTCCAAGAAATCATAAGAAACAGCAAAATTCAAGAAATTAGATTTAAATGCAATAGAAAAACATTTCACATTTAACTAACATAGAATAACATTCAACAATGGTTTCAAAAATAAAATCAGAAATATTGATTTTAGAAGAATCAACATCAATTCCCAAAGATGTATATTTCAGATAACAAAATCTGGATTTATCAAAAAAGCATTTTATCTTATCTAAGAGAGAAAATAATTCAGTTGCACTGCAGGCAGGGATTTTGTTTTCATTAGGCTGTGATTGTTTACATTTGCCAGGGCTAGTTTACACCAAGAACAAACATGTCCATTGCATCTGACCTAGTGCCTGCTGAAGCTCTTTCATGCAGTTAGATATGTGAATGAGTCTGCTGTTGTTTTATGTAAGAACGATTTGTTTTTCTTTCATTATGTGAAATTTTATTTCTAAAACATCAATATCATTATTTGATGTTTCATGCAATTATATGATTATGGTACTCCTAAATCATGTGGATTGTGTAATTTGTCACCAGAATAATTTACTTGAAATCTTTGAAATTAAAGGTTTTGGGACAGTCATGATTTGGCAGGGAAGATTTAAATCTTAAAATCTAAACTTGATCTGCAATTTTTATTATTTACTCTCCTCCATATTATTTAAAAAAATTGGTACAAATAGGTTATTTTGAAGGATAACTTAGAATCTGTATTATAAAATTTTATTTGTCAATCTTAAGCTATCATTGAAATTATAATTGATTCCTTGACATTTAATTTTATGAATAATTTAACCATGATTTTATTGACAATGTTCATAGCAATAAATTCCCAAAATGCACTCATCATAATCTTACAAACACTTGTAAAATGACTGTAATTACTGTAATGTATTTTTCATTATTTAATTCAGTATTTCAAAATACGAATATTCATTTTAAATTTCTTATAGCTTCTCAAAGAGAGAAATACCTTTTAGTGGAAAAAGTGAAGTGAAGTTACTTGAATTGAAAACAAGAATAAGGCTTGTGTGACCTCTCACTTAATTTCTTTTGATTTCATTTGATTTCTTTTCATGTGATTTCATTTGGTTTCATTTGATTTTAGATGATTTAATTTGATTAAACTTGGATTTAGATTGATTTGAATTCATTTGATTTCATTTGATACCATTTAATTTTTCATTTGATATCATTTAATTTTTCATTTGATTTCGTTTGTTTTCATTTGTTTTCATAACATTTGATTACTGTTGTTTTGTGAATGTGATATCTTCAAATCTTATCTACATCATTCCACGATTAAAAAAAAGAGAAAAATTTATTTTTTGAAAATGATATATGATCTTTCAGTCTTAATTCTGAATTAAGTTATCAAATAGAGAAACATTATTTCCAAGGAACCTTCATATTGACCTTTCCATGAATGAAGACATTCTGTTATCTGTACAGGTATTGGAATAGGATAGTCTTGATCCCATCTTAAACTTATTTGATATTAGACTTTGCTCAGTCTTTTAATAAATATTCCTCTTGCTCGTTTATTTTGTTACTGAATATGAATTCAAATTTCAATTCAAATTTAATTGTTCAGCTATACCTTAGACAGATAAAGATTATTCAGTGTGTCCTATTCACATTTTTAATATGATATAATAATTGTTGTGGTGACTCTGATAAAGTCTAGAAAGCAGACATGTAAATGCATGTTATAGACTGACTGGTAGTCTTTTATAAGAATATTCAGATTTCTATCAATATCTATCGAAGTGGCATTATCATTCTGTTCTTCAGTTTTCCAAAATTATATGATTTGTCATACTTGTGTAATAATGATGATAATAATAGATCTCTTATACTGTGCATGTATCAATGACAAAGCACGCTAAAAGCAGCTTGATGTGTACCGGTATGTGATTCCCATGTTTCTGGCATGAGAGGAGTACTAACTATTACACCACTGTACTAGCTCCACAGTTTCATTTATCATCAAAATAATCAAATGTTCGAGTCATTTCAGATTCTAAATATATACGAGTTAAAATGACAGATTTCTTCAATATATTAGAAATTGTCAAAGTTTTTATTTTTATGGTATTCCGATAAGAATAGTTGAAATTTTAATCCTCTTTTTAAAAACGTTTAGAATACTGTCTTCAGCAGAATTTTTACAATGTTCATATATTTTGACTCCATCTGTTCAAATTCAATGTCACAGAGATGGGATTTCATTAATGTATAACCTTATGTGATACTTTTCAACTATTAAATGTTCGGAGCTTATTACATCACATTTACCAAAATTTCAACTTGCAATTTATTTCGGTTTGAATTAATTTTGTCTATGACTTACTACTTTACCAAACAATAAACTTGTTGTTTTTACACTGTTGTTGGTACTATGTTTTAATTTAAAATCTATATACCCTGGTATATTCTAACTGTATGGCTAGATATCCAAAGATTCAGTTCTTCCATTTCATAGCATTAGAAATTTTACAAGACAAGTATGAGTCTTGAAGATGAGGCAGATACCATGCTCAAGAGAACCAGATTGTTTAGGTAGTATCTGTTCCTCCTTCAAATGTCAGAGGAACATATGTTCTATGTACATGTGGAACGGAACACTCATCAAATACACCTTTCCTCTAAAAACTTGCTCTCCTACATTGTACAGTAAATAGGGTAGTACATATGTGCACCTTGATTATCAGAGAGATTTCTCATCAATTGTCATTCTTTTAGTCGGTCATCCAGATCCTAGAGCAAAAATATTCAATTGATGACCAACCTGACTAGAAAAGTATAGCAAGTTTAGAGTGCTCAGCCCATACAATTGGTGGTTACCTACTATAGATAGTTAGAGAACTACTTTTTGTGCTGACAGTTTTATGATCTATGTTTAAAAAGTTCATGTGATCAATGCCATTTAAGAATGTCACGGACCGTAAGAGTTGGTTATGCCAAAACAGGAAAATTTTACTGCTGAAATATATATCTTCTCAATAAATCAATTATTATATATTTTACAGGAAATGGCTGTCCAATAGTGGATTTGTTTTAAGTTGATCTCATCTTGAATTTGTGAAATAGATTTTCCATGATGTGAAATCATGGATACTTTTTCAATGCAAAATAATTCATCTATGTCATAGCTGTCTCCGTATTTAAATATTGTTCTTCAACATGGAAATACATAGCAAACTTAATACATTTATAAAGCATGACACCTATTGAAGCTTTTAAAATTGACATCATATTTATATTAACATTTGTAATTGACATCATGTTGATGTTTTCCACACCTTCCAGTTGGGAGCAAGGTTTGTTTTTTGCGACTAACATATGCATAATATAGAAGACCGGACACCCACCGAAATACGAGCCACATTGTGCACTGTACTACCCTATCACGAGCTGCGTATTTTGTCATTCTTGTTTACTCAATCACAACATGTTTGTGTTGACCTTTGACCTGTATTAGCTCACTGCAGGAAGCAAGTGACATGTGTCAGAAAGCATTTTTACTGAAACATTTTTAAACAGCGCATCTGTAGAAAATAGAGATTTGCACATTTGCTTGACCTTTATTTTCCTTTTATTACAGCATATTTGTAAAGAAAAATCTTCTTCGGTACGAATATCTATGTGCTTTGTAATGATGGAAAGCATTGTTTATTTTGATGTTTCAAGTTATTCAGACGTGGTCCTGAAATGTAAACCTAAAAATTAACAAAAATTAATCTTTAGCTGTAAGGCAAAAAAAGTGTTTGATTAACAGATTGACCTCAAAAGAATCCAAAGATTATTCCAAAATCGTATGATTCCAGCCATGTTTTCAATAATTGAAAATAACTGTTGAAAAATAGGATGCCGTTTCAACGACCAGTTACTTCCTTATTTTGTAAGATAAGAGATGATTTAATGTGTGGAAGTCAAGTTGGTAACACAAATGTTATTTTTGATGTCTGAAACCCATTTTCTATTGCCTATTTTTGGCACAACAGCCATACTTATTTTGGGTGAAATTTCAGTACCATTACATATTCAATCGTAATTTCATAAAATGTTTACACTGACGATCTTTCTTTGAAGAAATTATTAACAAAATCTACATTTTTATGTTAAGAGTCATGAATTTATTCAAGGTAACGTAACTTTGCCATAGCATCATTTTTTTTTTCTAATTTAGAAGGTGCTTATTTTTTTCCCGTATGTATATATCTTGAAAAAGAGGTTTGATATGTGGGTTTTAAACTGACGGGGGCTGAAACCAGAAACAAATACTTTTTTCTAGGATTCATCTATACTCTGTATAAAATTTTCAAGAGTTTTTTTTTACTTTAAGTGATTATTCTAAAAAGATTTTTATCCAACCATATTCCCACATTTAAAATGTTGTTTCATGTACGTGACATTGCTTAATGTAATTGAGAGACTTGAGAGGGTTCAGGATTATTTTACAGACAATATACTGTTAGCTTATCATAGTGTCACCAGTAAAGTATACAACTACCAAAATTTGTTTATAAAACACATTAAATATGAGCTTATGAGACACTTGACATATGTGTAATAATATGAAAATGAATAAATGTATGAATGAATGGATGGATGGATGGATGGATGGATGGATGGATGGATGGATGGATGGATGGATGGATGGATGGATGGATGGATGGATGGATGGATGGATGAATGAATGAATGAATGGAATGAATGAATGAATGAATGAATGAATGAATGAATGAATGAATGAATGAATGAATGAATGAATGAATATGTACTTAACATACTAAATATTTCATTCAAATATGCCCTTGTGAAGACAAGAAGACAGTCTAGCAGACTTTAAACTAAGTTGAAATCCAGATTTATTTTGTTTTATTACTAGGGTATATAAAAATTTCAATATTCAGATTTCTGATAGTTTTATGAAATATCTAGGTTTCATTGCAAGTTTTAAAGAATTATGTACAGATACCAGAGTTAAAAAGGCAATATATATCATATATTATCATATATTCTCCCTTTTTGACAACTATCAGTTCCCATGAAACTATTATATAATATTTCCCCTCCCCCTCTCAATTACCACCCCCCCCCCCCCCCCCCCCCCCCCCAGAATCTCCCAACTGTAACAGTTTTCTACCCATGTATGTGTTTCCCAAGAGTCTAATGTTTCTCTTTGACATAACAGAACTCTAACAGGTTTCAAATGCATTCTTTGTGAGGTCAAAATACTTAAACTGATACTTTCTCAAAAAGTGGTGTAGTCAAGTTTCAAAATATAATGAATATGTCATTCTAAATGAGTTTCTGTTATGGTTGAAGGAAGTTTCAAAACATTATTATTTTCTTTCTTTCATGAACTTTAAATTCTGCTTCAAGTTGAAATATTCATTACATGTTTTCTTGTGGTGGTCTATGGAGCAAAACTTTCATTCCATTGAAAAATATACCGATATGTGAAAATTATTTGTTTATGTCTTGCTGCAATGCATAGACTTTTTACCTTTTATGAGATAACAGACACTTATTCTTGTATAATTTTTTCAAGCAGTTTTTCAATTCTTTATTAATTCTTACTTGAACAGAACCTGTTTCCTTGCAAATTTTATCTGACAATGGCTTTCTTCTTACTTCAGTTCTAGCACACTTTCAGCTAAGTTTCATACTAAGGCATTAATAAAACCCTTGACCTTCGAAACTCTCTTAGTGATGAGATAGTCGTAAGTACCATACATTAACGCAGACTTAAGGTTTGTTTCTGATTTTGAACTTCTGACTTAACCATTTGATCACCACAAAACAGCACCATATAATATTTTTTTTTATATAATTTTTTTAATATCAATTTTCTGAAATAATATCAAGAAATACTTAGCCTATACCTTCAGATATGCCTTTATTAGCCCTGTTCATTTACAAAAACTACTCATAGGTGGCAACTCATATTGGCTCACCATGATTTTAAGTCTGTAGGTAAAGGGTTAATTCACCTGTATTCACCTGTATCTACCTGTCCTGTCATGCCTGATTACCTGTTCAGTAGGTAAACATGACACCTGCTTGTCACATCTCGTTAACTCACCTGTCGTTCACACCTCACCTGTCTGGCGTACAAGTCATAAGGACACTGGCTTTTGAAGAAGTTTGCAATCTGGAAAACAGTAATTGATTTTACATTCAAGATCTCCTCTATCTCACCTCTTATTCACAACACGCCTGTGTGACTTACAAGTCATTAGGACACTTGCTTTTGGAGAAGTTTGCATTTCAGAAAACAGTGCCAGTAATTTACTTTGAAGACTTCTTAATCTCACCTCTTATTCACACCTCACTTGTTTGACTTACAAGTTATTAGGACAAATGCTTTTGGAGTAATTTGCATTTGTTTTTTACTTTTGTGATCTCTTTATTTCACCTTTTGTTTACACCTCACCTATGTTACTTACGAGTCATAAGAACAAATGCTTTCGGACGAATTTACGTTTTGAGATCAATTTATCTCACCTCTTGCAAGTCACATGCT
Organism: Steromphala cineraria; assembly: GCA_916613615.1. Lineage (NCBI taxonomy): Eukaryota > Metazoa > Mollusca > Gastropoda > Trochida > Trochidae > Steromphala > Steromphala cineraria. Next base: position 62,222,972 of record OU744722.1, on the reverse strand, counting down.
TTTGGAGAAACTTGAATCTTTGAAAGCAGAACCTGATTTTACTTCAATGACTGTTTAACCTCACCTCTCATGCACACTTTACCTTTTTTCTTAAGTGTCATCAGGACACATGCTTTTGGAGAAATTTGCATTTGAGAATGCAGTACCTGCTTTGACTCTTTAGATCTCTTTATCTCACCTTGTGTTCTCACCTGCTTTATCTGCTTTCTTTAGGGATTTTGATAATGCTTACTATCTGTATAATTTCTGATACCTGTAATGCATGCTTTCAAGCAAGTTTATCTTATAACTGTTTATTTGTCACACCTTATCACACTAAGTATTTCATACCTCAGTCTGTTTACTTACATTTGATTATGTAACATCATTTGAAAGAACATTGTAAAATAGGTATTAACCTGTGCCTTGTTTGTGATTTAGTGATAATATTTAAAGCAAATTTCCTCATTGCACCATGTACAATTGTTTATCTCTCATGAGTTTCTTGTTTAACATTGATTTGATGAGTTACAATTTCTTTAGCCAGTAACTTTTCCTGAGTATTAGTAGCTTTTACTCTTAAAAGATTTAGATTCCTGTAAATAGTATACTTAGAAATGCCACTTGATTCATCAGAGAGAGCTTGAATGAATTTGGAAGCTTTAAACACACACTTAACTTCTGATGGGTGATTGCTACCAATTTAATTTAAACTTTCTGACAAATTTTCAAAGTCTAACAGATAGTCAAATGATACAAGTGTTGTAAAAATCTGGTCGTACCTGCTTATTATTGTTCAATTAGCAATTCCAATTATTCATAATTTGTGGTACATAAAACGCACTGGATGAGACCCTTGCTAGGAAATTACACCTCAGTAACAACTAAGTGATACAATCGGCAAACATACCCCATACAACATAATGTCTTATTACTAAAATTGCTAGATTGTATATTCATAGTAATTATTTTACAGAAATTGTAACTTACCTTTACAACCCATCATTATCATTTATAAATTACTTTACAATACCAAACATTATTGAAATAGTTTTGCTATTGAAACTGTCGAAATCAAAAGCATTAACCACATTACATATTTATACACAGAATCCATTTTCAATAATTACAGCATTCCTCATCCATTTGAGTCTATTGTCGAGTATTTTCCAGTAAGGTGAGCTTCTCGTTCAATACAGGTAGTGACTCACCTTTCAGGTAAAAATACTCACCTGTGTACTAAACTTTCTTACAGTCCTTTACTTTTTAAAGTTGTTTATGCAATCTTGGCAGGTATTTTATTATTTTTTTATTTCTTCAATTTTCAATTTACAATTAGGTATGAAATATACGTTATGATAAAACATGAAATTCACAAAATCAAAAATAATTCATCAACATATTGATTGTCAATGACCAAAAGTTTTATGAACTTTGAAGTTATTGTCTGAATTATTGACATGATATATTTTCAGAACAGCAAGCTTTTTATATATAACAACTTCTTTATTGTGAAAGGCACTATGTTTAAATAGCATAATTATGCTTACACCTGAACCACTCTTCACAGATATCAATTTTGAGACGGTCACTTGTGTTTAAAAGCATTTCTAAGTTTCATGAATATTTGTTGCATATTTTGTCTAAGAGAGTGCATTGGAGTAAAATACATGTATATTATGATATAGAAAGACTTTGATACAGTCTATGACAATTACTTTTATTGTAATGGGAATATTTCTCAAGTTTTAGTGTAGTCTTACCCATGCACTGTTTACTGTAATAACAAACTGAACGCAATGTGAATCAATCAAAATTTGTATAGACTTATTTACATCTCAGTACAACAAACTTCTTAATTTTATAAATTCATTTTCCATTTATTGATATATAAATCTCACACAATGTTGTCCATCATCATACACTTGGTAACAGTGCCCAAAACATCAAACTCCTGAAAAATAAAGAAGTTGACAAATCCAAAGAACTCTTCCTCAGTAGGTAGAAATAGTTTAAAATTATGTGAAAAAGATTGCTTTCATAAAACTTTAACAAAGTCTACTCTAAATTCTTTCAACACAAGGAACTATAAACCCCTTTTAATACCTCCTTTTAAAATCCTTAAATGTGAAATTTCTATCTCTTTATTTGTTTAGCCTAGCCTGCCTGAATATACATATGCATTAACATAAATATATATATTTCAGATCAGCGAGATGGGGAATTCCCTCGCCCCCTAGGCTAGAGACGGATAAGAATGATATTGCCCCATGCAATAACAGTGTTTATACCTGGTCATGTGACCTGTAAACAATCACCTGTGGAGAGCTATTTATAGCTCCGAGAGAGTTTCTTCGCATGGGTTGGAGCTTTTCCATTTGCCTGATCATTGTTGAAGGGGCTGGAGCTAAAAACTGCTGTTTCAATGGAAGTTCGGTTTTGAGGAGTTTGGATACTGTCCTGTCACTATGGCTTTGCTAGCAACATCTTGTACTATGAGAAACCAGCCCAACAGACTACTGGACAAGGGACCAAGCTATCTACGAACTCGGACAAATTCTAAACTGTTTGGTGAGTCAAAATAAAAAGTAAACAAGTGGCATGAATGAAGTTTGTGCCAAAAGGGGATAAATCTGTGTGAGGAAACTTGGGCTCTAGATGGTTCATTGAAGTTGACCTCATTTGAACTTTAAAAGATTTTTTAGATTTTATTTCTTAATTTGATTTTTGAAAAGTAACTTGATTTTGTTTTAGGAAGATAAATAATATGCTGTTATGTATGGGAAGTTGGGGTGATAAAATTCTAATTTATTTATTTCTTCCAAAGCTATAAGATCTATTTGAAATATTTGTTTGTATAATGAATTACATTCATTTTTTTATTTTTTTCCCAAAGTGTTTGTAACAATGAAATAAAATTTATTGAATATTGATTGATATATTTTCAAAGCCAACAGAATACGTTTTAATCAAGATAACATAGATGTGCGGACCTCAGGCCATATATATATAAACTTATTAATTAATTTAATACATCACATAGAAGAAACCATTAATTGAAAACCCACAGGGTAATAAATAACACACATTCTTTGAACTACTCAAATATTTCTTTATGAAAATAGGGCGACACAAATATCACCCAATACACAAATGTTTCACTCCTGATAGTTTTTACCCCTTAACATGAATAATTAAAAAACCACCACATGTTGATAGAACATTTTGACAAATTCTTTTCAATTTTTGTGAAAACCTTGTACCCCTGTTATTGATACTGTGTATTGTTATGGTTGATACTAAATATCAATGTGCATTGTTTTATGGATATTGACAGTGATATTGATTAGAAAATAGGCCACACAACATCTGTTTACCTTATCAATAAATGAGTGGCTGGTCATATCAGCAGGTTTGGGTTGCTTTATATGCTTGTATGCAGTCCATTTTTGTTGTATTAGGGCAGTTTTCGAATAATAATATTTTCTCTTTTACTTTTAATTTTCTTTCTGTACATTGCTTATCCTGACAATATATTTCAACTTGTATTGATTCTTGTATTTTATTTTGCCTTTTAAAAAAGTAAAATTTTTAAAATAATACAATAAAAGGTCATTAGTATTAGTTTTGCCTTTTATGAAAATAATTTAAAAAAATGAAACATTAAAAGGTCATCTCAAAATAGATGATGACATTAAGGTTTGTGATAATCCATTAATATTTCAAAATGGATTGATGCAACCATAGAATCATGCTTCATGAAAATGGTGATTTATTCAAAATCAATTCCATATTATCAAAGTGACACTTAAGGTTATGTATATCAACACCTGTATGTGACATCCCCATGTCTAGGACTGATATGGTCCTATAAAGGTCAAAACAAATTACAAATGCTAGATGAAGATGATCAGTATTGTTTTACATGAAAACAAATATGTTTATGAATCAAATTGAAAGATTTTACGTTTTTAACCATTACTATCCTGGACAATTTCTGCATTTTTTTGAAGATTATTGAAAATAATGTTTTTTAAAATGTCAGAATTTTTACATTTAAATTCGTGTTAACAATTTAACATGTTCATGCAAGAAAAAAATTACTCTCAAACCAAGCTCAATTTCTTCACCTAAATGTTCAGAAACAAAAAAAAACAATTTTCTATATTTTAAACCAGTTTGATATTCTCAATTACAACACAGTGGTAACCAGGAAGTCAATTGGTCAACAGAGGATGAGGAAAACACTGGTCAATCCTGTTGTCCTGTAGTGGTCAACATTCTGTGTGGGAGGTCAGCCTTTGTCACAGGGGGTCTTTACTGTCAACAAAAGGCAAACCTGACCTTTTTTGTTTGTAATGAAACTTTGTTGGTAGATTTTCTCTGTTCAGTACTACTTGTAGTAACCAACTTTGAGGTGAAATTGATATTTTTGATTGACAAATAACGTTACAGAAATTTATTGATTATTAAAATAATTTATGGTTTTACCAACTCCAACAAGCTGAGTGTAAAATTGAGAAAGTCCATTTGGAACATTTAATCATTGGTCTATAACCAACAAATTGAAGTACATTTTGATTTTATCTTAATATACCAAAGCATATTAATTACTTAAATAAAATAAAAAAATCATCTTTTAAAACTTGATTTTTCAGAGACTGAGCACAAACACATAAAATTAATCCTTAAAAAGTTAGACAATGTAGAGCGTTTGATAATTTGTAAAGGCTACAATGTGAACATTTGCTATAAGTTGTTTGAGAGGCATTTTCAAAGTTGGAAATATTAAGAATACAAGAAGTTTTATGGATGATCAACAATAAAGAAGTTGATCACCGACAAACAACATTAGGAAGTCTTCTTAACATTTGCTATATGTGTATCAATATGTATGTAAGTGTATCCTTTAACCAAAGCCAGGTTTAAGGACATCAAGCATCAACACTCCACCAGTCTTTCCACTTCCCTACCCCACCGGTCACAAAACGTCAGGAAGTAACTACGGTCCACTCCCTCCCATTTCTTCCGACCTGCTGGTCACGCGATGTGTGAGGTCATGTTATACCCCCAGGGGGTAGCCTGACCGCTTACCTGTTCGGTCGAGACAAGCAATTATTGCCTGGATTCTTAACGAGTTAACACCTGACATTCTTACCTGTTCAGATATTTATTCACTGGCTGTACATCATAAATCCATCCTCATAACATTCAACTCTGCCCTTGGCTGTTTGTAGTGCATATCAAATAGGTGTTGATGTCTATCGTGTAGGTTTTTACATTGTATTAAAACGGTGTTTGTTGTTTATGTCTCCAGGCTATTTGCTTTGAATAAGAATATGTGTTGGTGAAAGATTTGGTTAATTGTTTAGATCTTTCCCAATTTATAAATAATCTGTCGTTAGTAAGCAGAACATGTTGCAAATGATATTGCCTAGATTTCAATATATACTATCAAATTAGCAGTAAATTGTAGTCATATTTAGGTCCAAATCTATAGATTATATTCATCTCCATGTCATATGATGTTTGTCACATGTTTTGCCTAAATGTCATTATATCTTTTTCTTTCTCATTTTTTCTCAAGTCTAGAGATAAATCTAGATACATAATATAATAAAATAATGATAACACTAATTACAGAAACCTCTTCTATATCTTAAATTTGGGATATGAATATGTGAACTAAATATTATAACAGGCAAAAATTGTTCTGATATCTTGTAAATATATAAGTGATTGTAACAGACAATGTGTAATAATTGATTACCTTCCAGGTAAAGATAAGGCAAAGACAATGATGTAACAATCATTACATTATGCAATCAATGATAGATTAGGGTGATGAACATGTAAATGACAGATAAAAGCATCATTTTATCTATCACCTTGCCTCAGGTGTTTCTGTTTGACAAGTACCTGTTAAGGTGTGAAATGTGCTCAGGTAAAGAGGTAGCTGATTAACATAGGTGTGCAACAGGTAGATCATTATGTAGATTTATGCAGGTGTCAGTGATTTCATGTAACTGGAATAAGGGTGAAGGTCAACCTATAAATATATTGTGACAGTGTAAGTCATGACTGTTTATGAGAAATATGGATGTCACATACCCTTAATAACTCTCAAGTTTGGACATTTTAGTGTACAATGATTAAATCAATTTTATCATGTTCTTTGCTTGAAGAAAAAGATTGTCTAAAATAAGTATTTCTAAATAGAATTGTACTATATTGTGACAACTGAAGAATAAACAAAGTTATGATATAAGTGGCACAATTTTGACATTTCACTCTTTTAAAAGAGACAGCTTTAATGTGAGTTCTGTCAAGCATGAAAGTCTAATGTGTAATGTAGCTTGTCAGAAAAATAAATCTTAAGGTATGTTTTACCACACTTGAGTCATGCAAGGAAATGTTCTTTGCCCTATTCTTTTCTATTTAAGGTTGAAACTTGGTGTCTTATTTCACTGGTATTCAGTGTATGATTACTTGCCCTATAAAATTATCTGCTTTTATGATTTGCACGCCAGGTACATCAATGGAATTTAAATTCAAACTGACATTCGTCTATTGAAATTTCTGTCAAACTTGCTGACCCAGACTATAACAAAATGAATATCTATGGATGGGATTAAGGCATGACTTAAAAATGTGTGAAACTTGTATGTTCTGATGTGTTTCATTATGTTTTATTTTTAAAAGTTTAAACTCTCAGCCTCATCATGAATTTAGGTTGAAATGAGTTTAGGTTTAAATAATTAGTAAAAATTATACTACAATTCAATGGGATTCATCTTACATTTCAATTTTCAAGGTTACCTTTGTCATATTAATTGCTTTGGGAGCATGTGATGAAATTGCACTAAACCTAGATTGATTAAACTTTCCCTTCTTGTGAGTGAATACATCTCAAAAACATATCAATATCAGTTATTTATAATAACACGTGACCTAGTTTGTTGAATATTTCCTTAACGATGACCCTTCTTGTTGAGTCATGTGGGAAACCAGGATATCAGGTAGACCTCATTAGGTCAGGTAAACGTCGTTAAATACAGGTAAATGTGACAGGTATGACCTTCCTTGTGTCACGTCTAAGGTCAAAGAAATTCATCATTAGCCCTATTAGATGCATGTGCCTAGAGATAATGATATGAGTAGATGATTATTAGCTAGAATGTGAAGATTTATATACATGTAATAATAAATTACTTATATGTCAGCTTGGTATATAGGAAGTCATATAGGAAATATATAACCCAAGTTTCAAATTCAAAAGAAAATGTCAAAAAATAGATATAATTAAGAAAAGTAGTAAGATCTTTTCTCAAATTGTTTGTAAGGACCTTTGAATAATTTGACATCTGTTTAAATTCTCTGAATAAAAAAACAAGAACTTGACAGGCCTGAATTTGTTTTGAATGATGATCACACATAAGATCAGTCTGAAATTGATCCTGAATTTCATTTGGTTTTTCTTTAGTCAAAATATGATAAATTATATCTTTCAGAAGTCATCTCCATGATATTTTTTTCATTTTTGTATGTACCATTGTATCATGACATCTTTTAAATTCTCTGAATACAAAGATGAGGAGTTGACAGACCTGAATGTGTTTAAGATAATGATTTAACATAAGATCACACTATGACTGAGCCTCTGTGCCAATAACAGCCGACATGTCAGTGTAAGGAGTTTGTTAAAGACTTAACAATACTACCGTGCAATGTCAAACTCCTCACATTGTGTGAGTATGTTGACCTATACAAAGGTGCTAAACCGATGCTTGAATGGATGGCATTGTGATGATTCTTTGAGTGTAAATGCACAATAATGGGTGGGTCTTCATGCTTAATAGTTAATGATCATCTTCCTTGGTGACTTGTTTGATCTGGGTCAGTCTTGGATGACTTTCTCTCAGTCTCTACAGCATTAATTTTTCTTTTTATGAAATGTGATTGGCACTTGGTAAATTTCTTGATGATATTTAAAGCTTTAGACTGACATCTCAAAACATGTATGTGAGTACATAAGGAAATCTGAGACTCTAAAAGGGGTTTCAAAATTCTTGGACAGACCAGATATTGACATTTTAAGTTAAAATTCTTTTCAATTAAGACAGGAAAATTTGGGGAAAAGTGAGAAAGTAAAAATCTTTGACTAAACAGTTAAGGTGACTGATAAATTGAGGTAACCTGGTCTTTTTAAGATTGTTTGACTGTTTGTGTACTTTGGATAACATCATAACAAAGAATAAATACCTTCATTTCAATTTCATTCCCTAAGCTCCATGCAGTTTTTAACCTTGTAGAATAACAAAAGCAGAACAATCATGTGTTGATAGAAGCAAGGGCATGTTATTCCTACATCTAGAGTTATTATCTTATACTTATCTATCAGGTACACAGCTACAACTCTTCTGCTTAGGGTGGATGAAAATGTAGTCCTCGTTTATGTTGGATGTCTGGTTGGACCTCTTCTATACCAGATTGCTTGACTCTTTTGCTGATAAATGATTTTGAGTTGCAAATTTACAGTGAAAACTACATAATTTACAAAATAATTTGGGTTGGCAATTGAATGAAGATTGACTATTCTAGAAAATTTCAAGAAGAGTTTAAGATTCACATTTCTCAGCTGTTCTGAACTGATGATCAAAATTCAGAGAGAATTTGGTGATATTGATTTTAGCAAAAAGGTCAGAGTCATTTTTCTGCTGAATTTGTTAAATTCAATTTGACTAAATTTGCTGTAATAAGCAGTAAACAGCCCTTAGATGAACAATTATGAAATTATTTTTTGTAATGTATTTTGTTGAATTGTGCCCCTAATTATAATTTCAAGGTAAAACATTTATCTCCATTATTGAAAAGTTTGATCATAAAGGCAGTTTTTATTTACCATAATCCACAGTATTCAACATTCAAAAGAGAAAGACCTACATTTGTACATACATCTAACTTTATCAGCCAGGCAGGCCTGTAGAGAGAAGTTAGTATCTGAGGTTGGGTGAGAAACTAGCCCAGGTGGAACTATAGAGAGATATATGAGAGTAACTTTTTGACCTCCCCTCCTCCAGACTACCTACTATATCAGCTGAGCTTCCTCCTTCTATGTTTATAACTTGATAAACCTTAGCTTTATGATTTGGTTCTTATGTCATATAAAATGCATATGAAATATTAAACATAAGATAATATTTTCATAAAGTGACATTTTGATTAAAGGGGGCACCCCATTATTTTCATCATTTATTTTTGGCTTTGATATGAATGTAAATGGCATAAGACATTATATGATTTGAAAAATGTTAAATGTTCATCTACAAATGGCTTCTTATGATAAATACTTTTTGGATAAAAACCTTAAAAGTCATATTTATTCACAGGAGCTTAATTCACATGTCTAAGTTGAATACTAGCTTCTTTTTCTTAAATTATCACTCATAACTGTCATTCTGACTTACCGCTTTCGAAGTTTCCAAAATTACGTTTGACAGATTAGTGTGCGCCACTGTCCGGTTTTCAATGCATTTCCTGTCTTCAAACCTTCCTATTTTCACTATAAAACATAGAAACTTTTTGATCTAGTCGTCTAGAAGAAATTCATTGTCCAGAAAAAAACCGACAGCCATTTTTATGTGAACACCTTTTATTCCTTTGAGGAGGGGACATAGATACACATGGGTGATTTTTTTAGAGAGCAATCAAAGATTAAACTAAAACAAAGTTTGAAAAATTTATCAAATTACTTATCTGTTGTTTTAATCCTTTTAACTTTCTAGGCGGAAATACGTACTATATGAAATAAATTAAAACGAAAGTTTAAACAGACAGTCTGATATGATGGGTAACTTATATATATTTACATTTTAACACATAACATTAGCTTACAAGAAACAAGGAAAATCCAATAATCACAATGTACCCCTAAAACTTCTCTTCTGCAAATTTACATTCCAAAAGAAGCAATCAAAGCCTCTTTGAAAGCCCACTTGTCAAACTTTGCAGTTACTTATTTTCTGTTTACAACAATCACTGAATGAAAATATTCAGTTCTTTGACAGAGTCAATGTTTATTGATAACCGCTATGCAGTCGGAAGTTCAAAACTTCCATTGAAAGGTTAGCGCTTTTGACCATGTTCCCCCCTCTTTATTTGTTTTGTGTCCACTTTCTAAGAAAACCTGTCCCATCTTTGCGAAGGGTCAACAGGTTACAACCCTTGTTTGACTAGCTGATTGTTCTGGCTCTTACCGATCCAACTTAGTGAACTACACTCTTAAGACGAGAAGAGATCTTATATGGTCTCTTTAAACAAATCCTAAGACTGATAAAATATTCTTTTTTTTCTCTTAACAATTTTTGTATCATTTGTCTTCTTTAAATGGGAGATTATGGATTATGAGAAAAAGAATCTCATTTTCACATGGTTACAAACAATCTTTTTTTAAAAATTAAAACTCAGGAGAAGAAATTATTAAAAATTAAATCTGTTGCAGGTATTACAGGAAAACTTACACATTCATCATCATAATATCATCAAAATTGATTGTCAATTAATGAACCAAAAAGCCTGTCATTTTGTATGATAAGGATCTCAAACAGAAGTCTCTTTAACAATCAATCCTAGCTGAAAAGAATTGCTGAGTTTTAAAGGGGCAGTAGCATGTTTTTTTATTTTTTAAATTTTTCAATGATAATAGTAGGTCAGTGCTTTAGTATTATTTATTTTTAAAATCGCATTACACAAACCAATCCTCCATAGTCAGAGGACAAAGTATGAAGTTTCACATAAAATTCATGAATCCCAGGGCGGAATTATACCTTATATATTGGAATTATTGCTGCTCCATTTACTTTAAATACATTGTCTTTCAATTGGAACCATTGATTTTCATGTTCCCGACATCACCTATAATATTCCCCCTAAAAACGTGCTACTACCCCTTTAACGCTTAATCATATATAACACTGTTCCCCAGCTGGTGATATGAGTCAGTATTCTATTGTATAATAACTGGTAACACATGAGAAAGTACATTAATGTTATTACTTATTCTGATATATTGCTTATGGATATGATACACATGGCTGTGCAGTCAATGTGACCTAATATCTAACATACCTGACCTAGAAATGACATTGTTATATTACTTATATTATACATATAGTACCTGTCTTTCATGAGGTTGTCTTTTAAACTTTTGATAATGATTAAACTTTGTAAAAAAGATTTTGAGTAATTGTGTCCTGTTAATCTTTTTTAAGTCACTGAATGAGTGAAAATGTTAGAAATCAAATATGAAAGTATTGATTTTTTTCTCTATTATGTTAACATTTTGATTGATTGATTGATTTTTACGAAATCGTATGATATGATAACTAGTCAATTTTTCAACAAATTCTATGAAAAACCATTTGAATGTCATTGAAGTCTTGTCATGTCAATCCAAAAAACAATGTTACATGGTATTATATTGGATTAAATGCTCTATGGAAATAAATATTCTTGTCTTTTGGTTCAATCCGTTATGGGATTCAAACCCACACCAAAAGAGGCAGGATCACCAAAATATCAAAACTTCATTATAGGATCTCAAATGATTTACAACAAAAACATTCTTCAAATCCTGTACCCAAAGAACCAAGTACATTATTGTTTCACGTCACAGGGTATGTCATGGGCCACTCCTAAGCTATTGAAAAAAATCAATTCCAATATTTGCCAATAGGATCCAAACGGCAGCATGATCTCATGTGTTTTCCCAATTAACCCACACTTTTATGTGACGCCTTCACTGATTGGTCATTGAATGGTGATCTTATCAATCACACATTGGCACATTGTATCATATTGTATCGATACAATCAGCAATATAGCCAAGAGCTATGACAGATCAACGTGGGTATTTTATGATATTGATACAATGGTCATGAGACTATTGTGAGTAACATAGGAGTAGGTATTAGTCACAATGTACTTGTAGAAAGTAGGAAGTGATCTACCGGTATATACTTGATAATTTATGGTCGTTTATGAGCACTTCAAATATATATACTCTAACCTGTTGGTTATACGCAGTACTGTGACATTTATGACTTGATATGACCATATTATAAATCTAGTTTTAAAATATATCCTTGTTTATTTAAGTGTTTGTTAGTTTGCCTTCTATTACAGTTTAAATATTTTTTTATTGATTTATGTAATAAATTTTGTTGGGTATTATCGTTTCCTTTCAGAAAAAAATCTCCTTTTTTGTAAAACTGAATAATGAAAAGAAGGTTAGATGATAAGTAAATATACTTTTGCTGTGTGCATGATCAGATAAAATGTGAAAACATTGTTACACGGTATTATATTGGATTAAATGCTTTGTGAAAGTAAAGATTCTTGTCCTTAGGGTTTAATCTCGTATGGGATTCAAACCTACACCCAAAGAGGCAGGCAACAACCACCAGCACTGACCATATCATCATTGTACCCACTCAACCACCAAGTTCTTATATTAGTTGATATTTGAACAGTACTTACTGGAACTTTATACAACTACAGATACAAAATTGTGTTCTTCCTGATACTTAACAAATCAAAAAAAGGTATTTAATTGTTTTTTCTCCATTAATTCAACGTCTCCAATAATTCAACAACATAATTTTCCCCTGAGGTCACAAGTTTAAGCCAAAAGTTTTAAACTTGATTCAACCATTGCTTAAAGTCATCTTTCTAAACTTAGCATTAAAATTAAACATGTTCTTGATATTTACATCTAACATTTCAACCATAGTGACAAATGAGTGATCAAAATGGCAAAAAGGGACATTTTCTGTAAATCTTTAGAAAATTTGAAGGTTGAATTATAAAGAATCTACGGTATGGAGATTGATACGAACAATATTTTTTATATGAGCCTTTTTTTTATAATAAATCCCAATGAAAAAGGTGAAGATTCATATTTTTTGTTGAATCATTGCCTCCTACAAAAGTCATTGAGTATGAAAACGTGTTTAAACCCTGGCTAGATTTCAAAAGCTGAGTCATCGCTGATTGTCCCATTTCAAAGACATTCTGTATCCAGGTGAATATAAATATTGTCATTCAAGCTTACCTGGACAAATATACCTTATCAAACAGGATTATTGATGTGTCAACCAATGAGACGTGATGTGGGATATGGATCAGTGACTATAGCATGTATTCAAGCCAGATTATAATTTTAGTGCTTTGAATTGACTGACTTGAAACCTTTATTGCGCTGTGACCTTAGTAATACATAAACATTTCATAGAAATGTTCTGATTGGAAAAAATGTGATATAGGGTGTTAAATGAGTAAGACTCTATATATAATTTCCTAATTCTAAAATATTTTATATTTTAACTCTTTGATGACATATACCATTTGGTAAGGGAAAACTTTCAATACTATTTAAAAAATCAACTGTGTTTGACTTTTGAAGATGTTAGTTTTATAATGTAACATATTTAACACTTTGTTATTCAATAAACAAGCCCCAACCATTTGAGTCGCAAAAATTACAAAACTCCCTCCCTTATTGCCAAAAGGAAAGGAACTAGATTGAGAGTTCATTGAACATTCTAGAGCCCTCAAATGTAGGGTCAAAATAAAAAAATGTATGATTTTGGAAAAAAAGAAACAACTTCTTTAATTTTCAAAGAAAAGTTTTTTGTGAACATATTAATCACTGAAAAAGACCTAATCAGTGTTCTAATTTCATTAAAAATCTGACACAAAAGGTAAAAGATGAGACTAATTCCAACTATGCATGTACATCAAGTCCACATGCTTCTGGTGATGAGAGTAGAGTGACAACAGACTGATTCTGTTCTACCACATGTTTAGACAGATAGCTTTCAGCGCTCTAATGGACTCTGATAGCAACATGGCCACACACACACACCAGAACATGTAAAAACATGTACATATGGGCTCTATCTCTGTCTATCGTACTGAGATTGTCATTTGTGAAATCTATCTGTTGACTATTTCACTCGGTCTTTCTCTTTTGTTTCTAGTCTTTCTGTCTCACTTATAGATGTTCAGTTTCTGAAAAATGATTATTCTGCTATCTCATTTAAAGATCCGGTCAGTTTCTGAAAAAAAATAACTCTCAAAAACATTATTTTAATAAGTATAGTAGGAGCCTCGGAGAATCGGAAATTTCAGTTCACTGCAGATGTAGACTTGCTTTTATAGAAGTTTTGTTAATGTAAAGTGTTATTAACTACAGTCTGAGTGTAAGACTATCTTACCTATTATTTCTTCTAAGTCTGTCTTTCTCTCTCTCTCTCTATCTGGCTGTATCTATCTTTCTTTTTGACTGTCAATTTCTCGCTCTATCACTGCCTGTGTCTCTCTCTTAGGCTTTCTCTATCTATCTCTCATTCTTATACTCTCTCTCTATACACATACTGCACAAAAAAAGTTTATTTGAACATTTGGATAATATCTATAATAAGTAAATATGTATATTTATATATAAATAATATTTTTTATTTATTCATTAACTGCCCGATGAAATAGTTGTCATAAAAATACAAATTACCTTACTTATTTTGTCCAGTAAACTTGCATAGCTTTAAGATGACCCGGATATTTCATATAATTTTCAAGTAAATTCATAAAGCTCTAAAAAGGTATGACAGTAAGTTTAGTTGAGGTGCTTCATGTCAAGGTGACACATTATCTACATGTTTCTATTACTTATCTCCACTGAAAGAAGAGCACCAGATGAAACTTGATATTCTGAGTGCTAAGTAGACCTGTACATGCAATTATCCTCAACAGATCATGTTTTACAAAGGATTTACATCTCAAAAGCATTAAATCTTCCCATTGTTGATGCCTTATCTACTTTTGATATTGGATATCCAAGTTATGCTGAAATGGTTTAATCACTGTATCCTATAATCTTTAGATGAGAATGTTCTGAGGGGAAAACTTAGGTGTAAAATACTTTATCTGTTTAAAAGTTTGAAAAAAGTTTAGGAAACTAACCTAAATGACAATGACCTAAGAATAATGATTAACACTTGGTCACATTGACTTTTGTTAGAATGAAATGTCAATACATAATTTCATATTAGTGTACATTAAACATACTATAGAGGTTGTAGACAAGATATGGAACATGTCTCTCATACCAACACAATCAGTGCATTATACCCTTTTAACAAAATCAAAAGTATCACATGCTTTTATAACTAATACTCCCTTCAATGTTCAAGTTACATTTGAAAAGAAAAGAGAATTCCCACTAACTTTACTTGTTTGAGAGGCGTTTTAGAAGTTGGAAATATCAAGAAGGCAAGGAGTTTATTGATTGTCAACTTCTTTATTGTAGAACGTAGCGAGCGACATTTGTGTATAGGCCCTCATACCATTTTCAAGCAAATAGGAAA
This sequence comes from Steromphala cineraria, assembly GCA_916613615.1. NCBI lineage: Eukaryota > Metazoa > Mollusca > Gastropoda > Trochida > Trochidae > Steromphala > Steromphala cineraria. The sequence continues at coordinate 62,207,568 of OU744722.1, read as the reverse complement.
ATGGGAGTACAGCAATTTTCTCATAAGGAAATGATGATAAAAAAGCAATAACAGTAACAACAGGATATAAGATAACATCATAGAATGACATAAAAAAGCTAAGACAACATGATGACTGAAACATCGCTACTTTCTAAATGAAGAAGTTGATAATCCATAAACTCCTGGCCTTCTTCACTAACTCTAGGTCAAAAAGATTTCTTTCCCACCATTGGAGATTTATTTAAAAGCCATCAGTTTAGGATGTGGGACCTATCATCAGGTGCTTTCTGTACAATTTAAAAGGCAGGAAATGGTATTTGATCAAAGGGGATAAGACAATGAGGATAGGGCAGATCTTCAGGTATCTCCAGGTAACATATTGAGCCCAGGTGAAGATGAGGGGATACTTATATTTATACTCCTCATAAAATATTAAGCAACATGAATATTTTTTGGGAAAATAGGTTTATTATATAGGTAGGTAGCAATACATCGGGAAATAATGTAGGCAAAGAAATCTTTAGTATAGGTAACCCTAACTCAGATAATTGATGTCATTGGATGAATAAAACCATCCTTACAAACATGCAAAATATACAAAATACTTACGTCACAAATTTCAGATGTCGCATTATTTTTTATGAGGAATATACTTATATATGTTCTTCTGTTGTTGAGAACAAGTCATGTTCATTTGTTCTTTAGGATCTACTACTAACAATAAGGTCTTTTTCCCTACCATGTAAAACAGCCAATTGTATTAGGAACAAAGGTTTTAAGACAAGAGAGAAGGGCAGCTCTTCAAGTATCTCCAGGTATCTTCAGGTAACACATGGAGCCCAGGTGAAGAGCAGAGGATACTTATATATACTTATGTATACTTATGTACAGCTGTAGAAGCTACAAGAGTAATGAGTTGTGTATCCCACTGATACAAGTTCCATATACCTCCAATCAGTCGCCAGGTGACTTCACTTCTCACCTGGCTCCGCTAACGATCTTGTTTACCTGAGAGTATTGCTTCCTCCAAGCCAGTTGTATATGTATAACAGTTGCAGCAGGGGATAGTGATACATGAAACAGCAGAATGTATTTTAAAAATTACTGACTGTAGTATATAGTGTCATGTTGTTCCTGAGAAATAAGTTTATTTGTTCAATATCTTATATAAAACTTACATAAAAAGGAGTCCTGAACAAAACTGATGCCATTATGCTCTTTGGCCATGATAACAGACTAAGGGCAATCATACAAAAGCACTTTAGGAGAATGGATGCTCGGAGTTTGACCACACAGAAAATGTTTGCCTTTCGAAGTTTCAAGAAGACAAGGAGTTTATGGATTATAAACTTCTTTATTGTGGAGAATGGCAACATTATGGTATAGATTCTTATAACATTTTCAAGCTTTATATTTTGTTGTTGATATTTCCAATTATAAAGACATGCCTTTCAAACAGCTTGAAGTTTTACTTGATAATAATAAGGCCCAAATATTTTCAGGAAGCTTGAAACAGCTTTTTGCATATATCAAAAATCTTTGTCTCTTCCAGGTTCATAACAGATTCAATTCCAGACACTTATATATAAATCAAAGGAATAAACATAAACCACCTGTCATTTGAACTTTATGAAGATGGGACGATTATAGAAGATAATCTCCATCAGAATATTAGGGTGTCTGTGATGAAATCAGGATAATATGCTCAAAGGCAAAAAAAGCCGTATCAGCAATATTAGCCAACCCAAAATAGCTCCATCAGCATTATTCTCCAACTCAAAATAGCCTCATCGGAAGACTGTGTTTACCATCGCTAAGAATGGCCGACTACAATATGATAGCTTTCAGATTAACCCTGGGAATAATTAATGATTTGATGGTGTAATTATCCCCCAACATGGAGCCAATTTAGATAAATGAGGAGATATCGATGGTCGAAACCTGCACGCACACATGGATGAACTGATAGCAGTTCATTATTATAGGAGGAAAGAGATACAGGTCTTCAAAAGGTTAGGACACTCCTGCAGATAAATGAGAAGTTGCTGATACCTAAAATGTCCTGAAAGTGATCCAATAATTCAGCTGTTCTAAATGTACATCAAAATAAGGGGGAGGTGAGGTGAGATGGGGCTTAATATGCCACTTTTAAGAATATTTCACTTTATATCACAGCTGCTATAGTATTGCAGGGAGAAAGCATGTAACACTATTGTGGCTATGCATTGTGGTGAAACCTGTGAGCATTGGCTTGAACTAGCAAACCATAGATGAAATACAGTGTACTGCATGTAAAACAGTTCTCTACTGCAGACAAAGTTTCAAAGCCCCTGGCAGGATTCAAACCACCGACCTCTTGATCCGAAGCCAAACACACTAACCACTGCAAATTATATAATACTGTGAAATATATAAACAAGCTCTAATTCTTGAAATTCATTAACAGGAGCAAATTATGGGGTTTTTTATTTTGTATTTAATTTCATGAACATTTGTATTTACTTATTTGTACTTTTTATAGGGGGTGAACAGATTTAGGTCCTGTATTTTCATTACCTTGAGTGAAATAATTAATTTACAACTTCAGAATTTTTTTTTGGAAACATAGAACTGGACATGTTTTCAAAAGAAGGAACTAGACTATACATGGAAAATTAAATTTGTTTTCATGAATAATGAGTTTTTTTCCTTCTGTTCTTATCAACTCCATTCTTCATTGAATTACATTATGTAAAATTAAATTAAATGCTATCCTCCATGCACTTATCCCATTCAGAGAATCTTTGTTTTTATGGTCTTTCCTTTGTCTTGCATTACGTTTCACAAACCACAGTTTTTTGTGGTCAAAACTCCTTCATTTTGTGGTTAAATTTTTTTGTTCTTTATATTTTTTTATATTTTTCTTAACCTGTAAAAAAAATTGTGTTTGAATTATTCGGTTAATAAAGGTATATGTGATTATTTTTAGGGCTTGCCCAACTTTTAATGGTTCAAATTTTGTAAGAGAATTTATAAGTTAAGCCACAGCATATGGTAAAAAATGTATATTGGTATATGGTATTATTGTTTGGGCATGCCAAACTTTTAATGGTTCAGATTTTTAAAAAAATTTATGAGTAAAACCACAGCATATTGTAAAAACTTTATATATTTCAGTGACCAATTTTCATAGTACATTGGTTTTCAATTTACTCTATGAATATAAATGTTTGTTAATTTGCTGGTACATTACATCTATTTTTCAAAATGACATTTTTATGTTTTTGGCGATGCCTAATATGAAAATAATGCTTCTTCCTGATGTAGGGTTACAAAAGTGATAGAATTAATTCATATTTGCTACACCGCCTCTTTTGAAATTTCCTCATTCACTGAGTTTATTTTTGTAACAATACATGAAACTGTCTCAACCATTAATAAAAGGTTTACATGTTGGCTTAATTCTGCATTAACAGTTCATCGAAGCTTAAGAGTTTACTTTAGTGTCAACAGATATTGTGGAAATGTAAGAATGGAACCCTTAGAAATGGGATTTTCAATTTTATTATCCATCCCAAATCTAGACTTGCTTTTCAAGAGATTATGTTTATGAACAACATACTCTTTTGGTTCTATTATTCAAATAAGTCAAATTTGTATATTAAACTTATTCAAAGTTGGGCCAAGTAACAAAATATAGCCTTTACTCAAGCATATGTAAATGCCATCTTGTAATGTTGCACTAAGTCACACTCCTAATTAAGATACTCATTTCTCATCTCCTATACGTTTTCATTTAATTTGACATTGCAATGTTGATTACAAATGCTTCATTACATTGTTTATTTATGTTTATTACAAATGAATACAAACAAGCAGAAATTGATTAAGAACCTATCATGTAAAGGAGCAAGATGGAAGTTCCTAACAGATTCCAGGTGTTCGGAGCTTTGATGTTGCATGGTGTGTGAGGAGTTCAGACAAGAGAGCAGCCATCTTTGGTCTGTGATCATTATTGTGTATGGGTGATTACACACTATAATAAGGTGGAAGCTCAGCTGAGATAAATATACATTGGAGCTTACAAATGGAAAAATAAATAAACTTATATGGTTGGAATGTTGATAGAATTGCTATAGAAGTGGCTTTATGCATCAATGAGTGCATTTGAGAAAAGAAATTTAAAGTACACAAATAACAGATATTCTTTTAGTTTTTACTTATAGTTGGGTTTTTTTACTTCATGGTCATATTTGAAAAACTGGAATTTGATAATGTCAAAGATTTTATGCATCATTTAGTGCATTCTCTAGCTGAAATTCAAAGGAAGATATATACAGAATTGCAGAGGTAACTTCTACGCTTTCTTTCAGTAGACATTTAGATTATTATTCTGTGTTCACTCAAATATGAACAATAAATTGATGGAACGTTTCAAAAAAAATTATATTTAGTGAAAAAGTATGTATCATTAAATCATTTGTGATATAGTCATACGGCAAGGAGATTTGAGAAACAATTGAAGGGGCATAACTCTTGGATGCCTACTACAAGAAATGTTACAACTTAACTAGCAACATTCTTGGTTCCTGTTTAGGAAAATTCTTCGCGAATGTTATGGTTTATGAATTATAAGTATATAATTCTAATGTTATGAATTATAAGATAGGAAAGTTTGTATTAAAGAATCAGAACCAATATTTGAAATAATTAAGAAAGACTATTTAAATCAAGAAAATTTAATTGAGGATTACTTCAATCATTTAAGCGAAAAACTGTTAATTATGATTTTGGTTTAGGGGTTTGACATAGTCTTACCCGGTAGTATAATCTTTTGCATCAATTAATTGTAATAAATATGACAAAATGTTATTATTTTGACATATATGAAAGACCTTGCCGGCAATGATCAATGCCTTAATTTCCCCATGGAAATGATATCTGTGATAACAAAATCCCTAATGATCTTATAAGGAGAATAAGTTGTTAAATCAGTCATTCAGAAAAAAGTTTTAACAGTAGTTTCTGTACATATGTGTCAGCCTTAACTTCAGTTTTGCTTGGTAAGTATTTACAAATATCTAAAATATTTAGATTTTAATAAAATTTCATAGCTAAATATATAAGGTCTCATTGTTTTTTTATAATCCTAATTTTCTTTCATATAATGGTTGAAGTATTTCAAACAAAACTCTTAATACAAACCTTGTGTGCAAGAATGATAAAATTCAAGATAAATTAATTTCTTTAAGTTTGTCAAAATATGAAAATTACAAATATATGATATGGAGAGGTTTCAATTTTGATCAAATTTGAAGTAGAATTCATATTACTGATATTTGTTCGAGAGGGTCAGTTTTGATGCCACTAAACCTAAGAGGTTGCAACAATATAATTTGTGTCATTTTGCTTACTGAAGAGATAACAGAATTTAACTATGAAATCTAATAAGTCTCCTATATGTTCTTTATAAGTTGTTCTTCTCTCTTAATGATTTTGATTAATAGAATGCAATTTTTTTTCATCTTGTACAATTTTTTTAAGATTTAAACAAATAACCAAGAGATGTACTGAAGACATTGTGTTCTTTATAAGTGTTTCTTCTTTCTTGGTGATTTTGATTATTTGAGTGCAAATTTCTTTCCTTGTACAAGTTTTTTAAAGATTTAGACAAATAACCAAGAGATGTACTGGAGACATTCTAGACTCCAATCTTTTTGAGAAAATGAAAAAATAACATCTTCTCCTTCTGTTTCGTTTTTTCAAAGATCAACAAAAAACGTAGACTGTTACCTTCTCAGACTGTAGTTTCCTCTGCACCTGTTCAAATTCAAATTGTTAAGTCGAGGGAGTGAATCTAAGTTCACCGTTTTTTTCCTGTTTTTCTCATTTCCTGAAAGCTCTGAAGTTTCCATAAAACTCAAAAAGTTTTATTAAAAAAAAGTGTGATTGACTATTCAAAGCCTCCTTGATCTCAATAAAGTATGTATTAAAATGTTTTAATTTTATTTCCTATTAGCTTTATTTCTACATTACAGTTGGGAATCATTTGATCAAACTTTACTATGAGCTCATCAGAATTCTATCATGTAATCCAAGGTCTCCAGGCTAATGAACTGAAGAGCAAATGACTTTTTAAACTTTTAAACAATTCAACCTTCTGCAACATCTAGAAGGCATAGTGGAAATTAGAACAAAAAATAAAATGACGGTGAGATGCTAGGTGAAAATTTGGTAGCCTTCGTAGGGGGAAGCAAAAAGAAATTTGTTTTAAAAAATAAAAAATGTATTGTCAACAATATAGGAGATTGTAAATGAATTGCTTAAAATATTTGAAAATTTAAGTTATTGAAAGTATGGTGAGCGGAAGTGGGCAAATTTGATTATTGTACTGTCGTAGAAGGAACAAAAACCTTCTTACATATTAAATAAGGGAGTCGCGATAATATATATTTAATTGGCAAAATAATCTTGAAAATAAAAAAAAAATCAAACTATAATGTTTTTTCCAGTATGAACTCATAATGATTATTCCTTATGAATATTCTATCCTATTTTCTGTTTAATATTATTGATCAGAATTCTCAAAAATATGTATAATGATGCTCTTTACCAATAGTCTTGTAGACATTAACTTGCAATTGATCTTTACTATTCCATAATGAATTCTTATATTATCTCTATTACACCCATATAAGAACTGAGGGCCATTTTGGTCTGTCTGGGATAAATAAATTATTCTTTTCTTGTATATAGCCTATCAACTATATCTACATATTAAATATTCATATATTGAAATGTTCTGTCAGGCTATGAATATGATCCCGACAGATGATTTTCAATACAGTTCCTAATTGAAGACTTATCACTTTGCATATTGATAATTCTTTGTCCATGCTACTTGATTGACCCTGAAAGAATAAAATTGTTTTGCTAGAAATTATATCAAGATTTATTCTTCTCAGTTCCTGTACATTATTTCTTATTCAATGGAAGGGAATTTGTACCTGCCTTTGTCAGATGCCAAAGATACTATGAAAAATATGGCAGATTCCAAAATATGTGCTGCTGTTTATTCAGGTGACTGTTCCATGTACACAAACATGAAAATAAGACATATTTTGCAGACAACACAAGTTCCCTTTAGAAGAAAACAAAGAATAATTTATGTTCGCAATTAACATTAAAAACATTAGGGTGACACAGTACTCGATTGTATGAAGTCTTCAGCTTTTAATTGCTCACAGAGTTCTATTCCACATTCAAGGACTTCAAACTACAACCAATCTTGGCTCAATATCAAGTCCATAATCCAACGATTGATTATATTCTCATTTACCCTCTAGTGTTTTGAATAAAACAAAAAATTATCCAGAGTTGCCTTGGGTTCCCTTATCTCTCGTGCTCTTCTAGTAATCTGGAGTTGAGTGTGGGCCAGGCGGGATAGTTCATCCTTTAATCCAGGGATAGAGAGAAAAGGGGATGAGGTCATCAGTCTGGGGGAGATTGGGGAGGTGGGGAGGGAACAAATCCCTCTCGGTTACGGTTTGTGTTAACATTATTGAAAGCCTGAAGCAATACCATATTAATTCTTGAGTCATAAACTTTCGATATTTTAGCCCATGTTTTGCACTTTAGTCTGTTGATTGTAGAAGTTGTCTATTGAGGCCCTTTAAGACTCCCTTCCCTGGTTTTTGGTTGGTTGGTTGGTGAAACTGAAAAAGTAAATTCATTATCACCTTAACTTGGTCGAATATTAGAACTCTTTGACTCAGAGACAAGCAATACAGTATTTCGACCAATTCTCTACCTGAAAAATAAGTTTCTTTAAACAATTTCTTGTAATCAATATGGCTCCAAGAATAGTTTACCATTGTTTCATTGATCTATCAGAACCTTGTCCATCTTGCATCACTGTAACCAGTGTTTAAAATATAGCCCGTCCGCCAGTCCTTGACTGGATACTTTTTGCCAGGACTGGTTACTTTTTGGTCAGGACTGGTAACTTTTCAAAATATTTCTTTATTTTCCCCTAATGAATGGACCAATTAATTTCAGGACAGGCTAGGCTTCTAATCTATTTTATACACTGCTGTAACAGTGTTTTCTTGTGGTAGAATCATAAACCCTTCTATTATCACAGAGGTTTCTAACAGAGTGTTCTTATAGGGTACTATATAATCAACATGATAATTGGTGGCAAACTCTTTAACCCCTAACCTGACAATATTAATCCAAGAAAAGACATTGAATAAACAGACAATTATCAGCCATTTTCAAGATATTTTCTATAAGAACAAGTTGTTTACAGAATCTTTTGTCATCCACAACAACAGTGATATTAAATGCATAACATAAATATCAGTATGCTGCCATTCATAATTGTATATCCAGTATCAACTTTGAAAAAAAATGATATTCTCCTCACAACAGTATATTAACGTCTACATGCATCAACTTCATTTATGTTCCTACGTCTTCTACCCACCACCATCCCTTTTCAACCCCAAGTCCCCAATCTGACATAACCATGAGTGACATATTGAATCTCTCACTATTGTAGCAGAAAAGAATCCTCCAATGCCTTGCTATTGATCAATTGTTATTCTGTACCTTTGCTGTGTTACAGGGGAAAATGCACTCTCATAATCACCTAGACATATCTTCACAAAACAAACCAGAGTGCATGTACATTTCCATCCAGGTACAGGGATATTTCCATCCTTATCCTGACCCTCTATCTCCTCCACTCCTAATATCCTCTTTATCCCTCTCCTCTCTTCCATTCTCTGCCATTGACTGTGTAACACATATCTTTTCTGTATTACAGAAAACAATGCTCAAAAGGACATTGGTATAAAATATTTTTAAAAAAAAAATCCAAGTAAAATTTCCTTCCAAGTGTATCTTTTACCTTTATCTCAATACCCCTCCCTCACCCCTTTCCCCCTTTTTCCTCAACTTCCTCTGCTGCTATCACCCCCTCCCTCCACTATTTCCTTATTTTTGTCTCTTTTTTCATACTACCTTCCTCTCAATCCCTATAATCTCCTTTCTTATCCTGCCATTGACAATTGTAGTACTTTTCTTTTCTGTTAAGACAAAATAAATGCATATTCATGACAATCTGTCTCGATTGCAGCCTCAACATCCTTGGAACAAAGATTTTTTTTATCAAAGCAATACAGAATATATTCTTGTCCCTGTAAACATTCATTTATGATCCTTTCTCCATCATTCTCCTCTTTTCTTTTCTTTTCTCTCTCTCGCCTTTAACTCTCCCCCTCTCTCATTGTACTACCAGTGACTGCATGTGATAAATGTATCTGTATCTATTGCACCAACTATACCACATAAGAAAACATTTCTGTATCAAACAAAACAGTATAGCTGTGTACCTGTGAATATTCCTCTGTTATCCTTTCTCCTATTTTCTTTTCTCTCTCTCCCCTTTACCTCTCCCGTCCCCTCTCTCTCTCTCTCATTTTCCCCTCTATCCCACTGTAGTACCAGTGATAAATGTATCTGTCTATTGCATCCACAACATCACATAAGAAAAATATTTCTGTATCAAAGCAAAACAGAGTATATACCTGTCCCTGTAAACATTCATCATTCTCCTTTCTCTTGATCCCTCTCCCCTTTACCTCTCCCCCCCCCCCCCCTTCTCACCCACCCTTCCATTTGTACTGCAAGTGACTGTATCTGTCTTTATTGCACCAACAATATCACAGGAGAAAAGATTTCTGTATTAGAGAAAAATAAAGTATATCTGTGTACCTGTAAACATCCTTTCTCAAATCATTCTCCTCTTCCTTCCCTCTCCCCCTCCCCCCTCTCTCCCCCTCCCCCCCTGTACAACGAGTAACTGCATGTGATAACTGTATCTGTCTCTGTTGCAGCTGGCAGAAGACGGAGCGCTGTGGAACTACTAGAGGCCAGCAAGCCCCAGTATGTGAAGAGCAACTCGGCGCTGGATGGCCGTCCTCTCAGTCTCAGGTTCTCCAAATCCTTCAGCGTCTTTGACAGGTAAAACATTTACCTTATTCAAATTTCATTTCTTAATACAGCATTAGCTGAATTTCAGGTTTGATAAGTTGAAATTTTGAGCATTTTTCTATTTGAGAATATTGTTGCTTGGAAATATATGAGCTGATGTTCTGTGTTGCAGTTTCTAGTTATGTAATACCAGTCTGTTATCTATTATTAAGCTCTGATATTTTTTCTAGATTTTGGATTTTGGAATAAGAGCATGTTTGATATGAGCCTTTTATGTTGTTATGAAACATATGAACTGAGGTTACATATGTATGTTTAATTGTGAATGTATTTAGTTATGTAATAACCTGGCTGATATTTCTTTTACTCTATGAAACAAAAGATGTATCTTCCTTAGAGTTCAATTGTTCAAGATTTTATGTATAAATATATTTAGATTTTGAAAATAATTTCATCTTTGTTATTCTTATATGTGATTGTATAAGTTCCTGTAAATTGAGTTTGATTGGTTGATACTTTGAGAGTCTATTAGACTGTTGTTTGCTTTGGAATTATAACAAATTTAACGGCTGTAAATGGTTCAGTTGCATGGATTTGTAATTTGTGATATTGATACTAGCATTGGTTTTTATGATTATGAGGTTTGGATATGACAGGTAATATTTTGAAAGAAATTATTTTAGGTGTTTACTTGGAGACAAGAAGATGCTTCATGACATGTTGTTGGTTACATGTAGTAATATTTTGGGGTTAAAGAATCTTAAAGAATGAAGATTTTTAATCTTGTTGTAAGAATAAGTCATCTCAAACATTTTTGTGATATCAGTAAAAAGGTATTACTAAAATTATCTGTAAATGTCATGTCGTGAAATGCTAATCGTTTGAACTTTGAAAACATGTTGAATTGTCAGTTTGTGTTATGTTCCTGTAAATGTCAGACGTAAAAAAAACAGAGAGACTTAAAAATACTTTTAAATTCTTACTTTTTGCATGCCAAGTCACCTGCTGATAACTAAGTATGTCTCTCTATTTTTGCTCAGTTGAAAGATGCTAAACAATGGCACTTGCAGACTTACATGTAATCTTCAGAAACATATTCCTTTAACAAGGTCTCGATATATCAAAAATTACCATCGTCATTATATGAATCTAAGGTTGTTTCTTAGAATAAATAGAGAATTCTTTTGTACAGACAAAATTCCAAGGTTTTTAATCTTGGTTTTGTAATCATGCTAGGGATTCTCATTCAAGTAATATCCATCCAATATGTTTCAGATGACAATCAATAGCACAATGCACAATATGTGACTCTATTGCCTGAGCAAGTACATAAAAGAGCCATTTCAACTTTTAAACTACAATGTAGCTTCAGCAGTGAATGTAAATTCTCAGATTCCCAGATCAATAGGAAATCTATAATAACTCGACACGCGACTTGGTAGGGTGAAACTGTTTGGGAGTGATCCAGAGAATTGTTTAAGGTCTATCTGGTTTTGGGCAAAGTCTACGTGATTCCATCGCCTGACCCAGTACATAAACAGGGATGTCCTCTTGTTTTCTGAAGTCCACCACCCTGTTAGTGCAACTAGCTAATGGCCGTATCAATGGAAGATAAGAATGGATTTACAATTCAAATAGAGACCCATTAGACTGCAAATACTACTCAATCTATTGCAACAACTCACACCATCTTGTCAGCAGTGCTTGATGTGGGAAACAATCGGAGCTAGGTTAATTTAACCCTGTATCAGCAATATTTTAAATATGTAATCAATCTATGATGTGATGTCCAACCATTTTGTCAGCAGTGCTTGACATTAGAAACAATTGGAGCTAGGTTAGTTTCACCCTGTATCTGCAATATTTTAAATTTGTAATCAGTCTATGACATGATGTCCAACCATCCTTGTTAGGAGTGAATAATATGGGAAACAATGAGAGCTAGGTTAATTTAACCCTGTATCTGCAATATTTAAATATGTAATCAGTCTATGACGTGATATCCAATCATCTTGCCAGCAGCGCTTGACGTGGGAAACAATCGTGGCTGGGTTAGTTTAACCCTTTATCAGCAATATTTTGAAATATGTAATCAATCTATGACGTGAGGTCCAACCATCCTCGTCAGCAGCGCTTGATATTGGAAACAATCGGAGCTAGGTTAGTTTAACACTTTATCAGCGATTTTTATAAAATGTAAATCTCTCTATGATGTGCATTGTTCGAAATAATGCCCGCCCATCTACCAATTGTTGGTTACCTTCAGATCGGGCTTATTGAAGAAGAGGTTAGTAAGCCTGTCTGGCTTGTGAGATGTTAGAGGTACTACCTGTCTTTGCATTGCAAAACTTGTCATTGTTTTAGAAGGGCTGGTTGATGTTTCAAAATGGTAGGGACTAAAACATATTTCAAACACTGATGACGTGATGTCCAACCATCCTTGTTAGGAGTAGTTGACAATGGAAGTCATCTGACTGTTGAGTTCAGCTTATATCAGCAGTTTTTTAAACAATTAATTATTCTGCAGATTGATGTTACACATCCTATTTAGTAACGGTGGACATTTGAAGCTAAGAGATCTAGGTTGAGTTAACATTGTGTCTGGCTGGTTTTGAAAAAGTTCTTAATCTATAGCATCAAGTCAACATTTTGTTAGAATTCATTTGGCATTGGAAGAGTTTTTGGTAGGGTTGAGTTAACCTTGTATTTTGAATATTTTGAAATGGTTTTTGATCCATAGAATTTCACAACATCTCTGTTTTTAACAAACTGGATTCAGTGATTCAATATTAGTTGTAATGATTTCAAATACTATACAATCTCAAGATTTAATCTTCATAATTTTTCAGCATTCATCAAGTAATGATTTTTTTTTAACTCTTATACCCAAAAATTTGATTAAAAAGGTATATCAAAGTCATTTTGTAAATGTTTTAAAAATTATATATTAAGTTAACTCCGACGATAAATGGATGAAATACAGACAAATTCTGGTTTTTGCAACAGATGTCAGCGTATGGCAGTTGTTGATGTTTGTTATTATTACCCGGAATATTGCTAATTACAAACTGCAACGAGCATTTTCTGCTCTATATTGGCCTGTGGAATGTTAGTATTGGAGACATAGGGAAATTCTCCTGTCAAAATGATGACTCTTTGGAATGTGGTGTTATGTGTGTCCATTACTGATGATCTTAGAAAGGTTTAGAGCAAGGAGCATTTAGTACGCAGTATATCAGTCTGTTGAATGTTACTGTTAGAGAGGGTCTGAGTGATATAAGCATGAATTCCCCTGTCAGTTATGATGTTATTGAGTGAGTGATATAAGCATGAATTCCCCTGTCAGTTATGATGTTATTGAGTGAGTGATATAAGCATTAATTCCCCTGTCAGTTATGATTTTATTGAGTGAGTGATATAAGCATGAATACCCCTGTCAGTTATGATGTTATTGAGTGAATGATATAAGCATGAATACCCCTGTCAGTTATGATGTTATTGAGTGAATGATATAAGCATGAATACCCCTGTCAGTTATGATGTTATTGAGTGAGTGATATAAGCATGAATACCCCTGTCAGTTATGATGTTATTGAGTGAGTGATATAAGCATGAATACCCCTGTCAATTATGATGTTATTGAGTGAGTGATATAAGCATGAATACCCCTGTCAGTTATGATGTTATTGAGTGAATATTATAAGTATAATATTCCCCTGTCAGTTATGATGATGTTGAGTGAATATTATAATATTTCCCTGTCAGTTATGATGTTATTGAGTGAATATTATAAGTATAATATTCCCCTGTCAGTTATGATGTTATTGAGTGAATGATATAAGTATAATATTTCCCTGTCCGTTATGACAATTCTATAAGCCAAGAGACTGAGTGATATAAGTATGAAATTCCCCTGTCAGATAGAATATTGCAATTAATGAAGGTTTGAGTCATACAAGAATATTCCCTTGTCAGTTTTAAGTTATATCACCAAAGAACTGAATGATACAAGTATTGTTTACCCTTGTTTATCAAAACGTTTCTATCACTCAAAGACCGGATGATATAAGTAGTATATTCCCCTGTTGTTTGTAATGTTATCAAACCTCCAGCCGCAGGAATGTTTTCAGTATTTACGCATGTCTTCTAGAATTCTCAAGAGGACGTTTTGATGAGAAATGGATAAATATCGTCTGTAGGCTTTTAACCTCAGAGGAACTTTATGTAACTTTCAATTAAGTAAGCATGGTATATCTTACACTGGACATATTATTGATTCTGAAAAACATTTTACAGAAATGTGCAATGGATTCAGATTTATTTTCGAATTTGATAAATTGATCGTGTTTTTATACTAGCAAGCCCTAAGACGATTAATGTAAGGAAGACTGTAATTTTGTTATCCTTAGATACTGCATTTTTTTTAATACTTTCTTTCAAAAGAGTAACAAGGCATAGTACATTTTTCTCCTAGTTTTCACTTTTGAAGGATGATTGATATATCAGTGTATGAAATGAGAACTGTGTTAAGCTTTTTGAGCTTTTTCCTAAATTTTACCATTATCATTTACAAAATACCTATTTCGAGCTTGCTACTATTCAAACTTTATTCAAACACCATATATGCATATAGAATTACAGATATATAGATATCATTATAGATATATGTATATATATTTTATTGAATTATAGATATATAAATATCATTATATAATATGTATATATATTTTATTGAATAATAGATATATAAATATCATTATACATATAAGTATATATATTTTATTGATTGTCAATACAATATACGATTCAAAGAAAGTCAAAAGTCAGTTGATTTGAGCTTGAAATTTTATAGTCTGATCTTCAATCTTAAGTACCAGCAAACCAAACACCAGTGACTTCCAGTAACATTTGAGTCACGTTCCTCTAATCGTTGCCTGAATGGCTGGGCTGCTAGAGTCTCCAGTTGTCTAGTCAGTGAGTTCATGTTACTTACTCTAGCCAGCTGACATTGTTAGTGTATACCCTCATTAGGGACTAATTATTCAAGGGAACAATCCACTTCATTACTCACTGGACTTCAGTAAGGTGATATTTATACAGTCAGACAGTTCTGTTTGTAAAGCTAATGCCCAAATGGATTTTTTTGTTGGAGAGAATTTGTTGTTTTGAATTCTGAAAGGAATTGAATGTTTGTAAGGGAGACTTTACATGTTTCTACTATGAAAAGGGAATTTTAGCATAAGCTAGATGATGATTTTTTATATGAATGATAGTTCTTGTATATGATAAAAATATTTGCATGGAAAATGCCACACACAATTGAAACTGTTAGTTTATGTATCTTAATAACCATGTGTTTCCTCTCAATAAAACATTAATGATTTTAGGCCAAATATGAATTTTTTTTTATAAATTGTCAAATTTCACAATTTTACAACCTAAACAAAACCTTTCCTTTCAACTATTAAAAATATTTTGATTACTTATATCGTTCTATAAAGCATTTTCCAAGTTCACACACAATCACACACAATTACTTGTTATTGATGAATATAAAGATAACTTGGAATCAGTCATCTCATTACCTAGAGTGTCAGACTTATCAGAGTGGTACGTTATACACCAAGGTCATCATCACAATGCTTTTATTCCACTCTTGGGCCAGCCAGTAGTATTCAGTACCAGAGAGATGTGATATTGATATGGTCATGAAGCAATCATCTGACTACCGTATTACATCTTATTACCTCTAGGGTGAAAAATGAGTAGTGAAATATTTTCAATATGAGCACATGTGCACATATTGCTATGAAATTGCACACATAAAACAATTGCTGATGATTTTGCTGTAGACGCCCTGTGCAAAAGAAATGAGCTGTTGTTTGTTTTCTAAGAAAATAAACTTTAAAAAATCTGTAATAAGGAAATCATTAACCTCAGAAGTATTTAATGAGACTTTAATACTGGAACTCGAGTAATACAAAAATTCACACTCGTTTCTTAAAGGTTATGACACGCCTCTTTGTGTAGTCTAATTGAATGATTTGAATTTTTCAATGATTACTTGTGTTGACTACAGTACATAATGTAGACTGTTTGACAGAATCAGATGATAGGCGGAATAGCTTCACTATCAACTATCCGTTTTCTAAAACTTGAGCGCCAAGGGTTGATTTTATAGACTATGTTGGCCTGCTTGGCAAACTAAATGACTAAGCATTTTGATGGGCTATTCCGATCTTGTATGTAAAGGATTCATTTTTTTTTTTAAATTTATATGTTGGACCACTTTCCAAAACTGAATTAATCACTTGTCACTATCAACATCAAGCTTAATTAACAAATATCCATTTTCTAAAACTTGAGTGCCAAGTGTTTATTTTAACGACTGTTTGACAAATTAAATCAGAAATCAACTATGGATTTTTTCTAAACGTATAGCGTCCTTCCTGGTCAATATTGCAGACTCTATATGTAGACCTGCCTGACAAACTAAATCATTGAGCTGTCAGTTATCTCTGACAGACTATTCTAATCTCCATCCATTTTCTAAAACTTGAGCACTATAGAGTTTCACTGTGTTTAATACGGTAAATGTTAGGCTGCTTTACAAACTAAATCATTGAGCTGTCAGTTATGTGTGACAATCTATTCCAATCTCCATCCATTTTCTAAAACTTGAGCACTATAGAGATTCACTGTGTTTAATACGGTAAATGTTGGACTCTTTACAAACTAAATCATTGAGCTGTCAGTTATGTGTGACACGCTATTCCGATCAAGGACAGTTTCACAATTCATCCCCCTATGGTGCATTTCAGCTTTCTGATTCTCTTTACAGATATCATTAATCGTAGCGATGCCTTGTATTCAATTGTACTGATGTCTTGTACTATACAAGCAGAGATTTAATTAGAATTTCATCTAAGTAGAATTAATTAGAAGTTTTGTTGTAGATTAAATTTTATTCTTTTACTTGTTGCATCTTTGATAATTGAATATTTGGGCATAACGTGTCAAATACTATTAAATTCAGTTTAAAAATTAGTAACAGAGTTTTTTAATTTTGATCATTAACGTTTCAATTCTAACTTTTTATTATACATTTTTGTGAATTTACTTAATTCATAAATTCCAAAAACAGAATTGTATATTAGCAACATGAGATTTGTAATTATGAATATAAAAACAAGGCTTTTTTAACAGTTTAAGAAAGAAAATTTCTCAAAAGTTTCTTTACTGTTTTACAGTTATTGTGCCCAGTGAAATAAGGACTTTGTATTAGAATTACAATTCAATGGTTTAACTCCATTTAGAATTTGAAATTAGAATGCATTTTCTCTGAATTGTATTATTTATTTCACAGGCAATCAGAAATATTTCTCTTCCTTACACTAGATTAATTTTGCAAGAATCTGAATTTTTGTCCCTTTGCATTAGAAGATAAATCATAAATTGAAAGAACTGGTAAAAAAAATAGGAAATTATTATTATTATTATCACAAATGACAAACCCAAGAGTGATGATATGAACATTTTAATCTTACAAGATAACATAAGATAAGATATAATATTTTACCACATAAACTTATCATTCATAAGAAAATAAGATGAGATAACAGTCATATAAGAATATCGGTCATATTCTCATATCAGTCATAAGAGAATATCAGTCATATAAGAAAATCTTTCATATTATCTTATCAGTCATAAGAGAATATCAGTCATATAAGAATACTGGTCATATTCTCATATCAGTCATTAGAGAATATCAGTCACATGACACACTTCTGCAGGTACTCATCTCCATTCAGCTTAAAATAAAAATACTTCACCTCTAAACCAGAAGAGTTAATAACTTAAATACTTCACCTCCAAACCAGAAGAGTTAAAAACAAAGATACTTCACCTCTTAACCAGAAGATTTCATAACAAAAAAACTTCACCTCCAAACCAGAAGAGTTCATGACAATAATACTTCACCTCTAAACCAGAAGAGTTCATTGATCATCTGCAATCTGTAAACAAGGCTAGATTAGTTCAGATGTCCAGGAAATGACCTTAATCAGACTGATGGACTCTAGAAGTGCTTGTACAAATCCCTCAGTAAGCCGGTCGATGCAAACTGACATATGATTTAACCATGAAAAACAGATTGTAAATTATTTCGCAATTCATCTCTGGAACAATCGCCTTTGAAGATTGAAGGTATTGGTATTATGACAGATTGGATGTAGTTTACAATTTCTCTATGATCTTCAGTGTTGCTTTGATAGGAATTGAATCTGACGATGAAATTATTTGATCTTTTGAGATAACAGGTTTAGGCCTGCAAGACATGTTACAAATGATGATGCAAATGAATGAGATATGTTTTTCAATTGATAAAAGCTTTGAAACATCCAAAGCCACTTTAGATATTGAATTTTGAAATATGTGCATGAGATTCTGCGATATGTAATCCTTTGAGGAAATACGAAAATGATATTTATAGAAATTTATTGAAATATGAAATCTCATATTTCATAAAATTACATGCAAGCAGATGTAAAATGTGTGAAAAGTTATTTGTTAATATGAGAATAATGATTTTAATTCCTGACCATATTTCTCGTCTAACTAAATTCAAGTTTTGAGAAAAAGTGTTTAGATTTTTTAAGGGTCAGGGGCGGATAAGAATTTTCGATAGGAAGGGATGGGCCCTGAGGATGTCAAAAGTACAACTATTAAAATGATGACTATAGATCCAAGAATATTAGTCCATGGGAAAAGTAAATTCTTAGAGAATTTAAATTCCGTTATCCTACCTCATGTAAGAATCTCGATCTCTGATTGGTCCATGTGACTCTGGATAAAAACTGATATCACCCTCTTGAGCGGGGTGATAAATTATTTATACCCCGTCACATAAAAAGCATGAAATAAGCATGCAGATTGAGCGTCTTGAAATGTACAATGTATGTTACCTCGAACACATGATCAAGCTGGTTACCTTTGATCAACCGATATTTAGCTTTGAACAAACTATAGTCAAAGGGCTTACACAGTTTTTCTTACTCTTCTTACTCTTTATCTTCATATTGTATGTGTTTTGTTTAAACAGTCAGTAAGATAAATTCGTTTTACCATTTGGAGGCGGGGTACTTGGGGGGATATCAGCCTCGAGCTTGGTGTTATGCAACTCGCCTTTGGCTCGTCCGTAACACCAAGGTCGTTGCTGATATCTCCCCATGCATCCCGCCTCTAAATGGTATAACTTATATTGTCAGTATTTTCCTTATTTACTTTTAACATACAAAATGAGTAATAATCTCAACATTTATATTGGTTACTCTCTTGGGAGGGTTGCGCACCCCCTGTCTTGATCTCCTTTTTTTTATCACTTTATTTCTTTTGATCTTGAATTTGCACAAATCTTATTTTCAGTTGGTCCATTACACTTCCTGTCACAATCTGTCCTGCATCTTACCCTTAAACATTAATGAAGACTATCTTTCCTCTCCAAGAAGCCCCCTTCTCAATGCTAAATGAAGTCCTTCTCCAAAAGCTACAAACTCCAGTGTCAGTGATGAGTGTGACACATTTCAATAATGAACAAAATCTAATTTTTGAACAAAAATGTTTTTTTGGTATCATTAAAGTCCCTTGATGTGTTGTGAGCTCTGACAAGATTGAAATGTCTGATGCTGAATGTGAAATGTCATGATACAAAAATAAACACTCAATCCTTCTGGGATCAAAGTGAGTGATTATAAATACATAATTGATGTCACGGTGACCTTTGGGTGTTATTTCTCTTACATGGCATTTAATTCAGTCTGTGAATAGTTTTAATATTTTCAATGAATAAGTTTTTCAACCTAAAGGAAACGTTTATAGAATAAGAGTCATCTTTGATAGTATTTGGAAAGTTGATTTTCTTGGTTATATTTTATTGCAGATGTAATATTATATTTTATTTAATAGGACATTAGATGTGCCTTTTGGAATTTTCAACTTCTTGTGATTTTTGTGGTTGTCAATTCTTGAATTTCTGTTTTATTGAGGACGGGTGGAATATGTCATCTTCTGATGATTCTTGTTCATCAGGTGAATGACATACAGTAGAAAACGGATATAACAAACTCAAAGGGACCAAAGAATTTTGTTTTATATATCCGGTGTTCGCTATACGCATATAATTTAAATGATATTGATAGTGACAGGACTTGAAAATTGGTTCACTATTTCCGATTGTTTGCTATATCCGAGTTCATTATATCAGTGTTCTACTGTATAACTCTATATAAAGCCCCTGTCACACTTCAGCGTATACTCGCAGTGTACGAGTTGCGTATGGCAATTTCTCTCATACGCAGCAATACGCACCCATGCGCAGGACACGTAACTCATACGCATCTTGGTTGTGTTAAGGTCGTTTCTTATACGTCGGCATGCGCTTGGGCCATTTTCATACGCTTGATAGTTTTGAACATGCTCAAAACTATGCTGCGTATGGTTAACACGCAACGCATCAGTTTTACATCGGTCGACTGCGGTACATGTACGTAAGGTAATCGTGATGAGTTTGCACTTCATACGCAGTGTAAGTTGGTGTTCCGAACGAACGCACTGACAGCGCATAGAAGACGTACACAAAACGACCTTCAAGCAAATGTAGCACGAATGAAGAACGATCTCAAACCGATTGATAAACAATGGAAAATGCATGGTCCAGTTTTTCCTTATGAGTAACGTATGACAAGCGTACTCATAGCGTACATAGGGTACATCGTGAATTTGATATAGATACCATAACGAAAGGGTTGGTGAGCATAATACCTCCCTATGCTATTAAAATTTGAAAGTTTATATTGTTTTTCCTTCTTTCATATAGCACATTGATGCTTTAGTTTTAAAGAACTAACAATCGAAACTATCAAACAAATACACATTAAAATTAATTAACCAATTTTTAAGAATTCCATCCAAGTATTTATCAAAATTATCCAAACTTTGAGGATAGAAGCAAAATTAATGAAATATTTCTACTACTAATTTTAATTTAGTAAATCAAAGATGATAAGATATGAATTTAACAATAAATAATATAACATTTCCATGCAAACAGAATCATAAAGAAGCTTAAGATTTGTTTTTAATGTTTTCATTGTAAACTTCTCAGTTGCAAAGTGATTTCAGACTATGAAATATACCAATAGACTAAACCAGTGCACTATTCCATTGTTTTTATAGGAGTTATCCAGGAAAGTTTTTAATAAGTGTTTTACAAATGTAAGTTATCCTTGAAAAAGGCAGGTCCGGACCAAATGCGACAGGATGAAACCGATGCTATTGTTACAGCATGATATTGTGAGTAGAGCGTGGGTGCATGTAACAGAAAAGAATCAACCAAAGTTTTAATTGGGAGAAGAATGTTTAATATTATGATATTTCGGAAAGTTTCATACCTCAATCAAGGGGTATGTATTCGTACAGAAATGTATCAAGCGAAAACTGCGGACTGACATTTAAGTGTGATAACTCCTTTAATCACATGTGTTAGAGAAATGGATTCAGGAAACTTAATTTTTTTCAGTACACTTTTGTTTAAGTAGTTGTCTTGCAATTGGTAATAAAGCTTTTCGTTTTCGCGAGGTCCCTTTGTATAATATATATTACCTACGAAAACGTACTACAAAGACAGAAAGGATGGAAAGTTATGTGAAGACGCAACGGGCTCGTAATATGCTCGCTTTGTTTGCGCAAGACATGCGGTAGACAAAAGTTGTGAGCGTCTAGAGTATGGTATGTATGCGCTCTGCATGTGCAATGATGTGCCACTATAAAGTGGGGATACGCAAATCATATGCAACTCCAACGCATCCTCAACGCAAAGAAAACGCAAAGTTCGTAAATCAACCGCTCCATGTGCAGTACAAGTAAGGCAAATTACGGTAAATGTTTGAGCGTACTGGTTACGTATGAAAAACATTCCATAAGCAACTCAAACGCACTTGCTATACGCTTAAGTGTGACAGGGCCCTAAGACCCTGTTTGTCGGATGCTGTAATTTCATCAATTTTACTTTTTATTTAAAAGAAACTTTATGTATCGATTCACAAATTTTCATTGATTGATGATTAGACCAAACACCAATGCCTTGTAATGCTGTAGAAAGGATCTTCACACTTGTAGTGTTTATGAATGGCTTCTCTTCTCAATGTATGTTTGAAGACCATTTCATTATCAAATTGTCAAATATAAATTAACCAAAATGTTACCTCCAGAACCATGTTTCAGCTGAGTGATAATCATGTACTAACAGCATTATATGTACAGACCAGTATACCCTCTTGAAAAGTTTCCACAAAAAATATCCTAATAGCGGACTGTCCCTCTAAGTACAGTTCTTCATGGCAAAACGTCCCAGGGGTGATATGTGAAGGGTATCAATACACTAACCCCTTGGTGAGAGTTGCAGACAGAGTTATATAGATAACATTACTGTATAACACTCCTCGCTCCATTAGTTTTATGAATCATATCATCTAAATAATTTGATTTGTATTATGATACATGCAGCAGGAATATATAGATATGGATATCCAACACAATGGGATAGCCGTGAATTCACTAAGTGTACTATTAAATTTATCTGAAAGAATTTACTTTAGGAAAATCAATGTGAGTTTGTGAGGAAAGAAAATGTTCTTGAGACAGTCCGACTTTTCTTTCTACAAATTGGTTGATTTTTACGTCATGTGTCAGTGTCTATCTTGAGTGCAGTTTTTCAATGTCTTTTTATATCCAAAACTTGCTTTTTGAGCGATATTGTAGTGGATTGTTTTCTACTGAGTAGATAGGTGATTGTTTTCAAAAGAATGTAAAAAGGCACATTTTAAACGTTTTATATAAAAATGGTTGTTAAAGCTGAATATAAGTAAGAAAATTGTTTTGGAATTGTGTTTGTTTGAAGATTACATAGAGCAGTTAAAAAAGGTAGACGAGGAATTTGATGTTTGAAATGTCCTATGTTTTTTCATGTAATATATATTTTTGTTTTAGTATGTGTACAGTATAGTCTTGTCTAAGAAATATGATCTACAAACTACAGGCTAAGTATTGTAATAGTTTTTGCTTTTGTTCAGGAAATATCAAGATTTGGCCACACTATTTGAATTATGACTTAATTGGTATGAAAAGTACACAATTTCCATGCAGTTATCAAAATCAGTCACTTGAATTACTCAATTTATAAGTTTCAAGTTTAAGGAGTTGGAAGCTGGGAATGAATGATAATAATTGGATTGTGACATTGAGCCAAGAGACTGATACTGTTTTTAAATCATGCTTAGACCTTTTATCTGTGTCAACATTTCCTCAGAAGGTGACATTATTGTTAGGATACAAAGATAACAGTTTAAACCATTCGGGATCGAAGTGAGTGATTATTAATACATAATTGATGTCACATTGAATTGGGACACAATGACTTCATCAATTTGGATAATTTAGTATTTTGTTAATATTTGCTAAACCTTAATTCAATTATTTCATTATGCTGGATTATTCAAGTGTAGAAGCTCTGATACTTTTAAGCTTTATTGAGTATTTAAAATTTAATAGAATAAACAAAATAATTTCCTTTTGTTTTTCAAATGTAAAGATAACATTTCAGACTCCTGAAAGCAACATTTTGTTTCATATTCCAAAAATTAGGATAAATTCATGAATATATATATATAAAATTTACAGATTGAAAGTTAGAATACAATTTTCTCTTTCACACTCAATCTCAAAGAAAAAACACTTAATACTGTGCTTACTGCACTGAAAGTTTCTAAAAGTTTGGATAATTCTCTGTTAGCTCATCTTCGGGAAACAAAATAAGAATAGCACAGATAAAAATATCTTGGTATACTGTTACATCGATCTTGGATATAAGGCTTCCCTTATAAAAAATCAATGAGATTTCGGTTCTGTTCTCCATCAAATTCTACATCTAATGGCTCTGTTTTTACATGTTTCAATTTGTGAAAACAGACATCCAAACCTTCAAGAGTTTTCCTGAATTTTGTGGTTTTTGTACTTTAAATTCAAAACCACAAATCAATGTCATTTTTAGATGAGTTTTAGAATGGTTGTTCTTAAATCACTTCTCTTTTTTTTTTGCATTTAAAATTTGTTTGTGAGTTTTCTTACTGAAAGTGTGTTTAACATTGAAATACATGGTCATTATTAAATATTTTAAAATTCTCATGTCAAAATTGACTCTCATAAAACCAAAAAGTTGTCTTGATTTGTGTAAATATTTGATGAGGTTTTAGCAAAAAATAAAAAGTTTAATAAAGAATAGATTAGGTGACATCATTCCTAATAACAATATTGTTTTTAAATCTTTAACCAATATATGACTTTCCATATTCGATAAAGAGGAAAATTCACTTCTGCATCCATACTGTACATTTCTGTAAAGAATCTTTATTTCATGTCATGTCAACATTTCTAAACTTGGTTACAAAGATTTGAAATTTATAACTCAAAGATTAATAATATCCTTTACCGTTTCCAATCATATTGAATCAATTGTATTCAAAGGTATCCAGGAACTGAAATGTACTGCAAGTGAACAAGTAGGTTTAGAACACAGGCATTGATTTATGCATACTTGCAGTTAATGGAGAAAAAAATTACCTCATCGATTCCTGCAATTAAATAATTAATCAGGACAATGATAGCTATGAGTGAGTCATGAACAGTACACCTTAATCAACCCTCAATCTACCTTAGAGTATTGCCAATGAGTGCATGTCATGATCTAATGTCAACTAAAGTTTTTAATTTCTGATAACGTAATCAAATGGGCAATACATTTTGCCAATCATGATACAGAATTCTATATGCCAAGCTTAAAGCTAATGGATAATGTTTGATATCTCCAGGGTTGATAAGTGCAACATTTTGCATGCGGTTTTGTAGTCAAGGTCCTTGGGTACAATATGCAGCATACTGTTTACACGTTTGTCTGCATAGATAATCAATTGCTGATTGTTTCTGTCAGAGGTGTATTGAATATATTCGTTGCTGAATGCAACATAGCGATAGGTTTACATTTAAGAATACATGTCAGGGTTTTACATAGTCTATCAGAACCGAGAGTCCTGGGGACTCAGAGCATATATTTTTAGGAGTCCTTAATAACATTATAGAAGTTTCATACTTAATGGAAAGGTTAATAAAGAATTGCCTATAATGGGATAGTTATTGGTTGATGTTTTAATACCATATTGACATGAAAATCGTACTAAAATTTGTTTTCATTGAATGATTAGATATTCGTATCAGAATAATACTGAGTCACAGAGGACCCACATGATTAGTTTTTGGGGGTCCTCCTGACATTTTCTGCGTCAAATACTCAGGAAAGTTGCATCCCGTAAAACCCTGCATGTATATTTATGTCATTTTGAACTACATTTATTTATTTTTGAAAGATATTTTTTTTTGCAGCTCAATAATCATGCTTAATAAGAGAGATAAGTTGTATATTTAAGGGTAATAAAGAATTGAATTAAATACAATTTACAATACAATAGTGTTGTGGGCAGCGCTTTATCCCTGCAATAATACTAGCAGCCGTGATACAAGGGAAATATTCTTGAAAGCAGCATTAAAGCCCAAATCACCTCATCTCACCAGAGAGATAAGTCATGGAGTATAGTGTCTATCAGTGGTCATTTATCATGACACATAGTTACCACGATTCTCAAAAACAACTTATCTATCACAAATGATTTTGAAGCATAGAATATCTAGTTGATCAGATGATATATGGCTGCACGCACGATTACAACAATTCATGCCACGAGGCTATTGATGATACACCAGAATATTGACGAAATATAGAATTACATAATGCGGACATAATAGGATGATTTATGAGTAATTGCAACAATTGTGAAACAAGTCTACTGATGTTCCATCAAATTACTGACAAAAGATAGAATTACATAATGTTTCAATAATAGGATGATATGTTACAGTTATTACGTTATATCTATGATTCAAATAAAGACAGACATTGTTATTACTCAAAATTAAAGGGAAGGAGCATTATTTTGAGATAAATAGGAAAATCTCACAAAAATGAAAATAAATATTACCAATTGAATGACAACATTTATAAAACAAGTGAAGCAATTCTAAAAGAAACTGAGGCAATGATAAAAACAATACTTTATTGTCCTCAGTAAATAAACATGTTGGAACTTTATTTTGTGCCGATGACACCTAGCTGGCAGCCACACTGCAGTGCCAATTAAAGGGACCAATCGAGCGGGGTATTTTTTGTAGAAACGAAATTCAGGAGGACTTTCCTGTTTACCATTATATATGATTTGTACATGATAATTTCATACTTAATTTCAAATATGTTTGTGAGGTTAGCATTTCAGTTGTTCAAGATTTATCAATTTGACAAAGAATAAAGTGTATCGTTCAAAAAATAAAAACATTGTGAAATAAAGCCAATCATCAAAGCTACGATCGTGGAATGCATTACTATGACAAAATGCTGTCGTAACTGATAACTTTTATTATGAATTATTTGTAAATATGCTCATCTCCTATCAATCAAGTAGTTATTACTAAAAAAAATTAATGAATGAGCATAATACAGCACATTTGATAAAACCCGATCAAGTGGTGCCTTTAATGTATAGTTCTGTCTTTACAATGCTGAGTGTCCAGCAAGGCAGTGCCGATTCCAATCTTTAACATTTCTTTGTATGACGCGACCGGGAATCAAACCCTGGTCTGCCAGGTGACAAGCAGACACTCTACCAACTGAACTATGTTCCCTGTACCAGCATCCATTTCCCAATCTACAATAATGAAAGGTATTTAACAAAAATGGTTCTCAGCAGTTTTCACTTTATACTTGAGAGATTCTTCCATGACTAAGGATTATAGTGATGAGTATCAAGATGTTTGACCGCCATAAGCTTATATTTTTGGGAAAATTTAAAGAAGCACTATTAAAAAATAGAGCCATTGGCTCTGTAGCTCATCAGGCATCATATCAAGTTTGCTTTATACAGGCAAGATGAGCTAAAAATGAAACTGATGTTACCTATTGCAAGAAAACCTATTATTATTCAACACTTTCTAGATCGCCAATATCAGACAGTGAAAGAAGTCCAAACTAAAATATCCAAGGAGAAATAAATTTGCCATAGACTGTCATCTAATGGAGAAAAATAGGTTTTTAAGATTGTGACCCTTGTGACCCTATTTGGGGTCATGGGGTCACGAAATCTACAATTTAGAATCCCCATTGGCCAAGGAGTCTGCACATATAATTTCAGCTCTCTAGACCTTTTGGAACTGGAGAAGAAGATGAAAATATGTTTTTACGGTTGTGACCCCTGTGACCCTATTTGGGGTCACAGGGTCACCAAAGTTACAATTTAGAATCCCCATTGGCCAAGGAGTCTGCACATATAATTTCAGCTCTCTAGACCTTTTGGAACTTGAGAAGAAGATAAAAATAGTTTTTTAAGGTTGTGACCCCTGTGACCCTATTTGGGGTCACAGGGTCAACAAAGTTACAAATTAGAATCCCCATTGTCCAAGGAGTCTGCACATATCAATATTAACTCTCTAGACCTTTTTGAACTGGAGAAGAAGATGAGAATTGGTTTTTAAGGTTGTGACCCCTGTGACCCTATTTGGGGTCATGGGGTCACGAAATCTACAATTTAGAATCCCCAATGGCCAAGGAGTCTGCACATATCGTTTTTAACTCTCTAGTCCTTTTAGAACTGGAGAAGAAGATGAAAATATGTTTTTAAGGTTGTGACCCTATTTGGGGTCACAGGGTCACCAAAGTTACAAAATAGAATCTCCATTGTCCAAGGAGTCTGCACATATCCTTTTTAACTCTCTACTCCTTTTGGAACTGGAGAAGAAGATGAAAATATGTTTTTACGGTTGTGACCCCTGTGACCCTATTTGGGGTCACAGGGTCACCAAAGTTACAAATTAGAATCCCCATTGTCCAAGGAGTCTGCACATATCACTTTCAACTCTCTAGTCCTTTTAGAACTGGAGAAGAAGATGAAAATAGGTTTTTAAGGTTGTGACCCCTGTGACCCTATTTGGGGTCATGGGGTCACGAAATCTACAATTTAGAATCCCCAATGGCCAAGGAGTCTGCACATATTGTTTTTAACTCTCTAGTCCTTTTAGAACTGGAGAAGAAGATGAAAATAGGTTTTTAAGGTTGTGACCCCTGTGACCCTATTTGGGGTCACAGGGTCACCAAAGTTACAAATTAGAATCTCCATTGTCCAAGGAGTCTGCATATATAATTTTTAACTCTCTACTCCTTTTGGAACTGGAGAAGAAGATGAAAATAGGTTTTTAAGGTTGTGACCCCTGTGACCCTATTTGGGGTCACAGGGTCACTAAAGTTACAAATTAGAATCCCCATTGGCCAAGGAGTCTGCACATATCATTTTTAACTCTCTACTCCTTTTGGAACTGGAGAAGAAGATGAAAATAGGTTTTTAAAGTTGTGACCCCTGTGACCCTATTTGGGGTCACAGGGTCACCAAAGTTACAAATTAGAATCTCCATATGCTAAGGTACCTGTACACAAAATTTCAGATATCTAATGTGTATGGTTCATGAGGAGAAGTCGAAAGTGTCAAAAGTTTACGGACGGACGACGGACGGACGACGGACGACGGACGGACGGACGCCGGACGACGGGCCATGCCATAAGCCCATCTGGACTTTCAGTCCTGATGAGCTAAAAATGTGTGTTACTGTCCCTTAAAGAGCATAAGATATCAATATCACCTTCATAGGATTGGCCAATTTTAGCGTCAAGAATAATTGTCTGGGCATACTCTGTCTGGGTTATCTATTCTTGAAATCATCATCCAATCATTACTGAGGTGATAGCCATTTCATCAAATTGTAAATCGGTATGATAGTTATAGTCATTTTGTCAGATATGGATTACACCCCTGTTTATGGTTTTGGATCCTTATGGTATTACATAATGCTAAAATTGTTTCTGTATTATCAATTTGTGAATTTTTTTTGTTCAATTGAAAATTATTTGCTTAGTTATAACAAATTTGAGGTACCCTTTCTAAAGTCATTTCATGAATTAACACATTTAGTTTTAGGTTTGTTCTTGAATTTAAGTTCAGTTAAGCAGAGAATAATATTGAATGAATAATTTGTTGAAATTATTGATAAAGATTGATAAAGATATAAAATCTGAGGAAGTGATTATTTTAGTGAGCCAATCTTCATTTTGATGACAAATCTGGAAAAGTAAACATCAATTTGTTCTTGATCAATATTGTTAATTTTGAGGCAGAGGTTTTTTGACAAATAGTTAATGAAAAAACTGTGAGCTTCATTTTGAACTACATTTATTTATTTTTGAAAGATATTTTTTTTTGCAGCTCAATAATCATGCTTAATAAGAGAGATAAGTTGTATATTTAAGGGTAATAAAGAATTGAATTAAATACAATTTACAATACAATAGTGTTGTGGGCAGCGCTTTATCCCTGCAATAATACTAGCAGCCGTGATACAAGGGAAATATTCTTGAAAGCAGCATTAAAGCCCAAATCACCTCATCTCACCAGAGAGATAAGTCATGGAGTATAGTGTCTATCAGTGGTCATTTATCATGACACATAGTTACCACGATTCTCAAAAACAACTTATCTATCACAAATGATTTTGAAGCATAGAATATCTAGTTGATCAGATGATATATGGCTGCACGCACGATTACAACAATTCATGCCACGAGGCTATTGATGATACACCAGAATATTGACGAAATATAGAATTACATAATGCGGACATAATAGGATGATTTATGAGTAATTGCAACAATTGTGAAACAAGTCTACTGATGTTCCATCAAATTACTGACAAAAGATAGAATTACATAATGTTTCAATAATAGGATGATATGTTACAGTTATTACGTTATATCTATGATTCAAATAAAGACAGACATTGTTATTACTCAAAATTAAAGGGAAGGAGCATTATTTTGAGATAAATAGGAAAATCTCACAAAAATGAAAATAAATATTACCAATTGAATGACAACATTTATAAAACAAGTGAAGCAATTCTAAAAGAAACTGAGGCAATGATAAAAACAATACTTTATTGTCCTCAGTAAATAAACATGTTGGAACTTTATTTTGTGCCGATGACACCTAGCTGGCAGCCACACTGCAGTGCCAATTAAAGGGACCAATCGAGCGGGGTATTTTTTGTGGAAACGAAATTCAGGAGGACTTTCCTGTTTACCATTATATATGATTTGTACATGATAATTTCATACTTAATTTCAAATATGTTTGTGAGGTTAGCATTTCAGTTGTTCAAGATTTATCAATTTGACAAAGAATAAAGTGTATCGTTCAAAAAATAAAAACATTGTGAAATAAAGCCAATCATCAAAGCTACGATCGTGGAATGCATTACTATGACAAAATGCTGTCGTAACTGATAACTTTTATTATGAATTATTTGTAAATATGCTCATCTCCTATCAATCAAGTAGTTATTACTAAAAAAATTTAATGAATGAGCATAATACAGCACATTTGATAAAACCCGATCAAGTGGTGCCTTTAATGTATAGTTCTGTCTTTACAATGCTGAGTGTCCAGCAAGGCAGTGCCGATTCCAATCTTTAACATTTCTTTGTATGACGCGACCGGGAATCAAACCCTGGTCTGCCAGGTGACAAGCAGACACTCTACCAACTGAACTATGTTCCCTGTACCAGCATCCATTTCCCAATCTACAATAATGAAAGGTATTTAACAAAAATGGTTCTCAGCAGTTTTCACTTTATACTTGAGAGATTCTTCCATGACTAAGGATTATAGTGATGAGTATCAAGATGTTTGACCGCCATAAGCTTATATTTTTGGGAAAATTTAAAGAAGCACTATTAAAAAATGTGTGTTACTGTCCCTTTAAGAGCATAAGATATCAATATCACCTTCATAGGATTGGCCAATTTTAGCGTCAAGAATAATTGTCTGGGCATACTCTGTCTGGGTTATCTATTCTTGAAATCATCATCCAATCATTACTGAGGTGATAGCCATTTCATCAAATTGTAAATCGGTATGATAGTTATAGTCATTTTGTCAGATATGGATTACACCCCTGTTTATGGTTTTGGATCCTTATGGTATTACATAATGCTAAAATTGTTTCTGTATTATCAATTTGTGAATTTTTTTTGTTCAATTGAAAATTATTTGCTTAGTTATAACAAATTTGAGGTACCCTTTCTAAAGTCATTTCATGAATTAACACATTTAGTTTTAGGTTTGTTCTTGAATTTAAGTTCAGTTAAGCAGAGAATAATATTGAATGAATAATTTGTTGAAATTATTGATAAAGATTGATAAAGATATAAAATCTGAGGAAGTGATTATTTTAGTGAGCCAATCTTCATTTTGATGACAAATCTGGAAAAGTAAACATCAATTTGTTCTTGATCAATATTGTTAATTTTGAGGCAGAGGTTTTTTGACAAATAGTTAATGAAAAAACTGTGAGCTTCCGCCACTTTGGGATAATTTTGGTACCTCTTCATATATTATTCATTTAGAAATAATCATGGCTGCCTTTTAACCTAATACAGAATGTTAACAGTCAATGTCGATTTATAAGTGTCGTTTTCAATTTGCCCCTCTTTCGATCCTACCAATTTTGTCTCATTTTGACCCGAATTTCGCAAATATTCTCGGTGTCAATGGAAAACTTCTGACAGAATAACAGATTTGAATGGTTACTTTTCTCATCACCATGGTTACGCGATGATCCCGAGTTGCAATAACATTTCTGAATCACTATGTTTTTATATCATTTCCATATTTTGGTGTCATGATAACTAGCAAAATTCATGAGAATCCTTAAATATTGTATTTGGTATAGCATTAAATCTCACATTTTGAGTAATGTAATTTCATTTAGATATGGATGATAATATAATTGAATTGCATGTTATTCATATTTTTATGATTAATCCTGACAATTTAAATTCTTCAAATATTTCATAAATCATTCATTTGAATTAAAAATAAATTTTTCAAAGGTTTTGAGGAGGATAGAGAATGGTATCACTCATATATCATAGTGATCAACTCTGAAATTTAATTTCTTGGAGAGTATTAAATTTATTAGGATAGGGAATATCATTACTTGCAGAGCAAAATCAGTTTTTTCGTTAGCAATATTGAAAATAATAATTTTAATCTTTTAGAAGTTTTTCGCAATAACATTTTTATGATTTATGTCTGAGACCAGTTAAACCTTAATCCAAACAAATTTAATTTAGTGATATAAGTAATTTTAAGAAACCATCATAATATTAAGATGAATTAAGTTTCAAATCAAAATTAATCTTTCCACTACGTGCTTAAACATTGTTCAATTTTGATGGACTCAAGATTGTAATACCCTTCCTAAAAGGATCATGTAAAAAAACATAAGATTATAAAATGATTAACCTTTAATTAAATGCACTTACCATATGCACACAGTATTTTAGCCATGAGATGATTACTTTGTCACACAAAATTATCTTGATGATAAAGTCTTAAAATGTTGCATTGAAAATTTATTTATCCATGGATTCAGAAGATGGATTAGAACCCATTTGAAATGACTTATTAGGAAACAATTATTCTATCCAAAAAAATATATCACACAAAACAATCAGTGTGTCGAATAAGTGCAAATAATCATTTTGTCCCAAATTTCCACAAAATTAAATCCCGAAAGTAATATATTTCCTAAAAAATCTTGACAGCCATTTTACCAAATGATTACCCTTTTAATCAAGTGGAATTGACTTTTTAATCTGGACACCATTGGCAAATGATTAACATTTTTTATTTGAAATTTAAGTCTTGTACCATGTAACAAGACCAGCGAGCTCCTAACTCAACAGAAAAGTGTTAAATTGATGGAAATGTTGGTTTAAAGAGGTGCAAGGAGTCTGCCAGGTCGAAGCCAGTTAAGAGGATATTATCGATCCTGAGCAATGCAGCTATTACCTTCCGAGAGCTGTCCAACATTTTTGCATCATTGTTCTGATGCAGTTGCAGCGGTTATAGTTTCATTGTTGATCAGTGCTCAGCCCTCGTTATTAACTATCTGATTGGAAGTGATCGTAACCAACAATTATTTTGTATTTTTAGAAGATAATTTTTTATGATTTGCTACAATTTCCGTTGGATACAATATGTTTATATCTTTTTATAATTTTTACTGATATTCAATTGAAATTGTTGGAACATTAATAAACAACAGGTAGTTAAATCCAAAAAAAAGGATTTGGTTTGATTTTTTTTTGCCAAGGTTCATCTTTATTTGAAAAATCTGTAATAACAGGCTATAACTATGTGTGTAAGGAAGTGAATGAGATATCTTGCTGCCCATATGTCATCATAATAGATGAAGGGATTTTGACAATTCCAGTCTTTGTATCAATTAATGGGGATGCAATACTTCATTTACATCATGTACATGTATTTGGCTAGTTGGAACATTATTTGGGCTAGTACTCTCAGGAGTAGTCTGTCATCCAGATCCTAAAGCAAAAATATTCAATTTTCAAAATTTATTATTCAATTGACGACCAACTTAGTCTACTAAAGTATAGCAAGTCTAGATCACTCAGCTTAAGAAGTTTGAGCATCTTCTGGGCTCCATTTTGTCATGATACATGAATTTTTTTGATATTTTGTCAGATTAAATGTTATCTGTCTCAGGAGTGCACTAGTCTGAATGGCTAGTGTGGCAAAAGAACTTCTTTCAACCCCTGATATACATGGAATGTTTTACTTTGATCCTGTCATTTGCAAGTTTTTACCCAAAGCATATTCACAATGTCAGTGCAAGCTTCCTAACACTCTAGCCTTCCATTAGAAATTTATTTTGAATTTTTAATAAAAACCTACTTCACCTTGACATCTTTCTGAAAGAAAAGGTAACCATGTTACTTTGTATCTATGAAATCTTGAGGTGTTTATATGGTTCAATCAAATCCTATCATACATATGAAATATTTGTAGATGACAAAGATACACCAAAGTTTCAACTACAAAAGTCATTTTCATTATACTAAATACCAAGTTAAATAGCGTGAGATAGGTAGTTGTTTCTCCATACACACAGAGTTAATTACATATGTGACAAAAACAATTGATGGGTCTGTTCCATTTGCAGACCTAATGGACAAGACTGTCCACAATTTCCCCACTGCAAAAGTAAAACAATGTGATTATCTGGATAAAGATTTGGTCACGGACATTCCGTTTCCACGGTTACGTACGACTGAAGTTTACTAATATGCACTTAGACCTGTGTTAGTGCCACAAGGCATCAACTGTAGATAATTTTTGGAAAGAGATGGAAATAATGTCATATTAGGTACACAGTTCATCATTTAGTCTCTTTATGTCTGGAGTTCTACTGCGGAAAGTCAACAAGCATTACGTGGAAGGAGACAGCTATAGGTTATGTCAGTGTAACCTTCAATGAAATCAATCTCCTCTATCTATGGACTTTTTGTGTGAGAACTTTCCATGTCTTGGAGCCATTCATATCATTTTTTTATTCTTTAATTCTCTCTTTACTTCAGAAAAGCAAGTCATACTTATCTAAATGTTTTCGGTTTGAAATATGATCATTAATTAATGATTTTGACAATTTTTCGTACCTTTGAACAAAGATAAAACATTAAATTTCATATATATGACATAATTTCATTTAAGAACTATTAAATCTTACTCAAAACTAAAATAGTTTGCCTTGGTAGTCTTAGTTTGTTTAATATCAACATCATACAGTTTTGTATGTTTATGAGATTTTGAAGGGAAGATTCTTTAATATTTTGTGATAAATTTAACAATCAAAATTCTGATAGATTTGTTGTTCTTATTAAATCAGAATGTCTTTCAGAGAATTGAACAGAAATCAAATCCAAGATGAACTACCCTCGACCAGATTATCCGTTTGTGTGACATAACTCACATGTATAATTTAGCCGCAGATGTGTTGTTTACAGACAGAATTTTGATCAATATAGTAAGGCGTTTGAATCAATTATTAATTTGCCCATGAGTTTCAGATACCTCATAATCAATCTTCTGGTTTAAATTCATAGATTCAATTTTTTTTTTTAAATCTTAATTTTGAGCAATGATTATTTAACACCCTTTCATCGATGAATTTAATTTTTAAAATACAAAACTTTATAGGACCCATGATTGTAATATCAGCCTGCATTAAATTACTAAAAATGACTTCTTATCCTGATCTGTAAGAAAAGAAAAAAATATTGTTTTGATTCTAGCTATAGAATAATTGGCAACCTTTTTCAGTTAAAGTGACATTCTGTGAGTTGTTGCAATTACATATGCCAATTAAGCCTTATGATTGATGACGCTTAGCCAGGAGTTTTGACTGTTACTCAAATATTTATAATAAATGCTGTAGTAGATAGACAATGAACCTCTTATTGAATGAAAACCAATGCATATATCAAATAGTCAATGTTTTTTTGGGAAACTTACCTAAAGCAGTTATTGGTGTTCATAGTCTATACAAAACAAAAATATATGAAATCTTTAATACATTTGATATTTGTAGTTTGAATCCTTCTGGATGAAACTCGAACGGATCGGTTCATCACCCCAGGGATTGGGGAATAGATCTTTGACAATGGGCCATTATCAGGGTTATCGGTTATTTTCTGAATTTTAAATGGGCCCTTGTACATTATATCAACAGTAAACTTCATAATTTTAATGGGCCATTTTTTCCTGCAAAATAGCCCATGGCCCCTGCCTTTCCAAATCACTGATCACCCAAAAGACCTCAGTGTTCCATTCCTGCACAGGGTATACCAAAAGATATCTAGTGATGGCACAGATCATTAATAGTAGGATTAATATTTCTTTAACTGTGGCTGCAAAATCAAGGTCCTTAGATCCACAGTCAAATCCTGTATTTGAAAAAATGTTCTTTTAAATTATATTTTTTGTTCTTTACAGTTCTGAAGAATCCTTTACTTACCAGGGAATCATTCAAGTCACCCAAGCTATTAACTGCTGTCCAATTGTGCTAAAAATGACACT
Source organism: Steromphala cineraria (assembly GCA_916613615.1). Lineage (NCBI taxonomy): Eukaryota > Metazoa > Mollusca > Gastropoda > Trochida > Trochidae > Steromphala > Steromphala cineraria. The sequence goes on along the minus strand of OU744722.1, from coordinate 62,171,407 downwards.
TGATATTTTTGGTGGTCAAATAAGATCCCAGGTTGTTATGCACTAAGTATGCAAGTGAGTGTCCTGACATTTCATTTGGCCCTCTCCTTTAGAAATTGGAATCTAAGAACGCTGTTTGATTGTTCCATATGAATATTTTGGACACAAGTGCTTTTAACCCTTATTCAAACATGGAATAACAGTCTGGGATCATATTTGATATCAAGGATATATCTTATGTCAGTTTTAAGCATTTTCTAATACATGTAACATTAACATATTTAGGAAAAAGACCTTTCTTATCTGGTTCATAAAACAAACATGTTAAGAGTATCCACAAATGTTTGTGCTTGAGTCGTTATTAGCCCAAACATACATAGTGCCATATATTAAGATTTAGAGGGGTATTTAGAATATTAATAAGTCTTCAATTTGTTCATTATTTTAATGAATAATGAACCGTGAGGTCCTGTTTTTACCCAAGACATCACACAACAGTTAATAAGTGTTTGAACTGTCTTTTTTATTGTTTTGTTCTTTTGTAAAGTTTAACAAGAACTATCACCCATTGTTCATTGTGCTATTTTGATCTGTATCTAAAGATTTCAAGACATTGAATTCTCCATGCCAATTCAAAGATTCGTTCTTCCTCTGAAAGTGATACTTTTCTGCTTTTAGCACAAAATAACATCACTCGGAGATGAACCTTCAAACTCATATTACATGCATTATTCAAAGAAGTTCAATCCTATATTGGTCCTAAGATCGTAATACAGTGTATGTTTAGCCCATCTTTACGAAAGGAACTCTTTGTTGTAAGAAGGAAGAAAGAACAATTTGTTTGAAAGAGAAACAAGGTGTTAATTTCCTATTGATTCAACACCATCATGTGCATGAATGATCTAAGTGATGTTATAACCACGTCTTGTGCAAGATTGATCCTTGCCATACTACTCTGCTCACATTCAATTAAAGCCGAGCTCGGTGTGCATCGTTGAGACTCTCATTTCATCGCGTAATGGTAATGAAATGACTACCAGGAGTCCCTGGCTTGAATTGGTCATGTACTGGAACTATTTATTGGGTTTTCTGAGATAAGTTTGGATGTGTTTAATAGTGAACAATGCCTTTGCTTGGTAAATACTGAACATTGGCTCCAGCGGAAGAGAGAATCGAACTCTTGAAGAGATAATCAAGGCAGATATTAAAGACTTTGTCTCGGTATTGATATAGTGGGGTTGAACGATAGAAGTTACCTGACTCTGGTGTTACTTAAGATCCTAGTGAATTATTGATGTCAATTAAAACAATGTTTTTATAGATTCGACTGGGTTCTCTTTCAAATAAGGGAACAGATTGTTAAATTGACTTCTATTGATTGACACTGATTAACTTTTCATCTGTTGCTCCAGGTTGGATAGTGCTGTAACCACAACCCAGCGCCAGCGGTCGAAATCTGAGTACAACATCAGCAGCTTGGCAAGTGATAGCGGCAGTGACGGCGCAGATGACATTGTGGATGGCAAAATTGTCGCCTCAACTGACAAAACTGCTGCACCCCAGCCACAGCAGCAGAACATAGCATGCAGACGCACACTACACAAATCCACTGAAGCAGTTCAGGGGAAAATCAATATGTCTGAGAGAACCTGTGAAATAAGCAGGTCTCCAACCGGCTCGAAGCCACGAGGACCTGACGCCAAGGCCAGTGTTAACTCTCCTGTTGCTGCTGCCCGAGACCCACACGTGAGCCTGTCCTGTCAGGAGCTCGGAGAGATGGCCTCCAACCGTCCCCCGCAGATCATGTCAACCTCCCAGAGTGCTCGGACAGGTGAGATCGGGGGAGCAGTGGACAGCAGTCAGACGGGGAATACCTGCACACCTGTGCATAGATCACACTCAGACTTGAACTGTAGGCATGTAAGGGACAGCTCAGTGGCATCGGATAATAGCTCCCGGTACTCACGGGCGAGTGCCGACTTGGAAAACTTTTTCAATCAAATGGGGTTAGAGCGAAATGTTCTTGATCCGATGTTGCGACTGCAGGAAGTTCATGGGAAGAAAGAGTTTGACATGTTTGAGAGTGTGAGTTCGTTGGATTCTCCGGACACTCGAAGTATATGCAGTGGAATTTCCCGTAGTGAGAAGGGACTGTCGGACACAGAGGGTGCGGACAAGTCTCAACACAATAGCAATGTTGTGGAGAGGAACGCAAGGATTATCAAATGGTTGTGCAGTGTCAAAAAAGCCAAAACCAACCTTCCAGGTCAATCATGACTAACCTTGACATAAAAGCTATTTTATTCTTCGTGTCATACTAAGTATGATGTGTGTCGTGTCATCCTGTCATCGTTCTAGATATCACACTTCACTCCATATCATTGAAAGATAAAACCACTTAAATTGTCAAAATGACAAATATTCATGTATGCAAGTGTCTTGATGCATATTCAAGTTTATGCAGAGCAGAGATTCAACCAAGATAGTGCATAGACTTCATCAAGATTGGGTTTGAATGAGACTGTTGAGAATGATTTCAACAATAAAGAAGCCAAAATATCAAAATCATGGCATGCGATGTAAAATGCTATGAGATTTGAGAAACAGGTTTTGTCCAGATAGTAAAGTAATGGTATTAAATTAAATGTAAAATCCAGTGACATTGAGAAATATTGTCAAAAATGGAACAAACCAAACATGTCAAAATGCATCAATATTTTAAAATGTAAGCATATGTGAAAAGAAAAGAGATCCACATTTGTGTCTGTAAAATGGACCTTGTTAAAAACAATAACTTGGTTTCATGCTGTAAAAGTGCAACTACGTCAGAGGAAGACTGGCATCACCTACCAAAGTGTTAAGCAGGTGCTTGACCAGTCTAGGAGTGTGTGATGAAGATAACGGACTGGCTGTATTATGCATATCTAGAGTCACCTCAAGTGCTTTCAATGTGGTAACCTAATTTATGACTGGATTTAGCGCCTGGTATTTCTTGGCAAGTACAATGTGTGACCAAATTCAAGAATTAGACTGTAAACTTGAAACATTATATATTTTTTTCAGTTACTTGATTTCATCAAATTGCTGTTTGAATGAAAATAAGTAAATTGTGCTCTTTTTGGCCATTTTTTAATCCGTCACTTTGATGCATTAGAAAAAATCATAAAGTTAATTTTCTAATCAAGGGGACAATTTAAATATCCTGAAACAGACCGTTTTTTTATTAGTCATTTTGATGCATTTGAAATGAATCCTAAAGTCAATTCTCTTATCAAGAGAACTATTTGATGATCCTGAAACAGCTTAATTTATCATTCTGTGTTGATATTTATTTGCAATTGTGTTCTTTGTGTGTTGTGTAGTAAACAAGAGTATATAGTTGGATATCCATAACAATGCAATCAAAATCACCTGTCGCGTTCATTTCAATCTGTTGTATATATATGCAATATTTTCAATAATGCATTTTACAGGAACAATTTATGAGTTTGTGCAATGTCACATGCCGGTAAGCAATGTTAGCAAATGTAGTAGGAATGGATCTTTTGATAAATTGACAATATGCGTCAATTCAAGAATATTTCAGCATGCAGATGCAATATGGAAAAATATTTAATCATGAAAAACTATCAATTACTTAAAACTTCTACACATAGATTTCATTTTGAATTTCATTAACTTAACTTGATAGAAATATATTACATGGTTTATATGGGTTTTTCTGAAAGGTATGTAACAATAATTTTTCTAGACATTTGTGACAAAAACAGTTAAAATATCTGTAACTGAAACTTAACTTGCCATACAATTAAGTTAAATATTGTTTAATTGACATATAATCCTACAGAGTTATAGTTAATGATATTCCTAACTTGCTACATTTACTTAATTACTAACAGTTAAACATTTCATAAACATGTTTGATAAGATGATATGAAATGCCAGTATTATCAGGCCTTGAAAATGAAAAAAAACATGGGCAATTGGGTCACTTTTTTTCTCCAACTGCACGTGAGGTTATTATTTCATACATGATATGAAAGTTTATTGTTAACCTGTTATTGTTACATATCATTATTTTTAATGTCCTGTTATTAAGCATTTTATATCTAAATGGTTAGTGATTATCGATCTTCTTGTCAAAGAGTGTTTTAATGTTTAATGAGTTAATATATTTCTTACAAGTTCTTCACTATGAATATCAAATTTCATTAACTATTATAGTTGACAAAAAATCTTCAGAAGGGCTTTATGGAATGATTTGGTAAGGAAAAACAAATGTTGCCAAAAACAAACAAATATTAAATTAAAATTGAAACCCCTATACAAGATTGATACTTCGTAAAGAATTACCTCATTGTTATTCTGTATTTCAAGTAATTTAATTAAAAGAGAGGTTTCAAAAATTTAAAAACTCTGAATTGGGTTCTATTTATGCAGAAAATATATTACATGCTTATTGCAGTTATATACAATTTTCCAGAAAATCAAAATGTTTGTTCAGGCTTTAATAAAATAGCAATGTTTCTATCTTAATATTTCATGACAAATGTAGATTTTACAGGAGTTTTAATTTGAGAGGGTACAAATATTTAAAGATACTAAATACTGATTTGATTTTATTTCCAATAAAAATCCAAAATAACAATCTTTGCCTTTACCTTAAGCTTTACTCTGAATTTCGTCCTTCTTTCAGTAATTTTTTGATAAATATTCTGTATAGCAACTAGAAACTTTTATTCATGCCACGAATGATGCAGGAAATTTTGATAATCAAACTCAATGTAGATGACAATTCACATGTTTATTTTGTGATATACATTCCTAGTCTCTTGAATATTTATTGAGAACAATAACCTTACGTAACCACATGCTATATTCAACCAAAATTCAGAGATTCTTGATACATATCAATAAAACCATATCTCCTTATTATTGAAAGTAAAGTCCTATGCAAACAAACATTTTTTTTTTTCAAAGTATTTAAATCATTAACCTTGTCGATAGAAGATAAACATAATGATATTACAGTCCCTAAATAGTTTTCTAGATATTATAATGAATTTTGAATTGTTAATACTAAGACACATTTTGTCCCTAAATATATTTTATGCTGAATGTGGAATGATTGTATACACCTAGGAGCTATCGTTCAATATTTACTATCAGGAAAATTACAGCAACTATTTTCGATACTTGAGATAAATAGTATTGAAAAATATAACCTTTCAGACACAATGTTTGACCTATAACAGCAAAATGAAAGTAAAAGAACAAATATCAAATATTGTTTATACATGAATTTCACTCAATGTAGGCAAAGGGATATGCTTGTGATAAAAAAGATAGTTCTTATGATTGTCAATCAAATATATCAAAATCATCAAAACATTTAATTGTCATGAATGCCTGCATGTGTCTGCATTGTTCGATAATTATCTGAAGGGGCCACTGGCTTTGACTATCAAAGGGGAACAACTCACTCTCAAGCATTTCATATTTCAGCTCAGTGAACTTGCAAGGCATGAAATAATTGTCTTATGCTGAATTTACAATAAATTGCATTTTATTTAGCTTAATAATTAAGATCATGACAAAAAAAAATTAACATTCAGATTTAGTTTGTGACTCTTGTTATAATTGATTACTGTATTGTTTGACATGTTATTGTATCATAAAAGCTATATGCCTATACAATGTTTGACTGAATAAAAAACCAGAAACTTATGTGACTTTTCTTTTTTTGGTTCTTCAAAAATGTACAGTGTAAAGACGGAGGGTCCCACTGGGGGAGGATGGCTCGGAGGGATGCCTAGTAGGGGGGTGACCGGTTTCGTCCAAGTTGGACTACAGGCAATTGAGAGTGTAGCTCTTTATATAATGTGCTTAAGTCGGAGATAGAGATAAACCTGTCGCTATTCACTTCAACTCTGAGAACCATGGCACAAATGACCTCCCATTCGAGATCATAGCTCAACTCCGAGAGAATCCGGAGTTAGAGACTACCACTAAAAAGAGACAATCTCTTGAACTTAATTGGATTTTTATGCTTCATACATTCCAACCGCAAGGCTCAGTGATAAATTATAGGCTGAAGTATCCACCTTGGTCTTCACCTTCTTTATAAATGTAGTTTACAAGGAAACAGTATGAGTAATATTATTAAACAAAGAGAATATATTTGAACGTGAGTACTCGAGATATAAACCCTGAGAATAAGGAAGTTCATTTGACTCTTGTCAATGGTGAAAGGAAATGAAAACTGGAAGAGTTTCAATGAGGAAAGAGGAGTTGCAGTTTGTGTTAAAATAGCAATTGAAGCAGTCATAAAATACACAATACATCTCATAAATGTTTATGTACAAGGGTTTTCCTGAAAGGAAGACCAGGGCTGCTATGAGGAAAATAGGGTTTTATGACAACTGAACACTGAAATTAAACAGAAGCCTGGGCTTATATTCGGAAACATTGGATGGTATTCTGAAAATAATTTTTTTTAATTAAAACTACAAACAATAAATAAATGGCATGGTTTAGAAATACGGCTTTCGTATAATTCACTGAAAAAACTATACTTTATTGCAAAAAAAAATTATGGGTAATGCTACTCTATTTCGATTCGAGTATGTCGATTTTCACTCGTTTTAATTATATTTACTCCAAAACAGAGACAGTAAGTCACGGCTAATGACGTCATAGCACAATTGACATCATGATCCATTGTATGTATGTATTGTATGTGACATTATTCACAAAATCTATTTTATTGCAGGATAAAGGTGACAGGTTGGGTGGTGATCTTTAAAGAAACAATACGCTCAATCAAAAGGAAGCTGTCAACCATTAAATTAATTTCTTTTCAAACAAAAAGAAAGATGAAAATATATCTGAGTAATTGGCTCTGTAGCTAATCAATTTTACATGATTTATTATCAATGTCAAGTGTTTTCCTTGGGAATCAAATAAGGGGGTTGTTCTGCCTTATTCCAAGGTAAAAGGGTCCCTCTTAAAATTTCGAGAGAAGCCAAAAACATAGGTTAGACTCACAGATAAATTTGTCAGTAACTCACCACAAAGTTTCAGTTTCATGGGTGCTGCAGGGAAGTTTTAGGTGCATTAAGCTCTTCTCAGTCAAAAAAAACGTTTCAAAAAAGGTTTATGGAAACAATGAATCTTCACCACAGTAAAATCTGTCAGTAAATCTGTCTTCCAAAGGTACAAAGTACCTCCTGGATTAACATTTAGTCTCAGAAGTAGTTTTTTCAATATTGACAATATTCTTAAACAAATCATGTATTATAACAAAATTGAGTCCAGAAGATGCTTTAACTTCAGAAGCTGAACAATCTAGACTTGCTATACTTTTCTAGACTTGGTAAGTTATCAATAAAATATTCTTGCTTTAGGGCCTGGATGACAGACTAGGTACCTCCCAAAAACATTTCAGTTACATGGCTGCTGCAGGGTCCATCTGGTCTTAACTAAGTCAGTCAGAAAGTCAGAAAAAAGACTTCAGGGGAAAGGTTTATTTAAATTTCAATAAACAGTTAAAACACAAGATCACATCTACATGGAAAGAGTTTGAAATTTGAATTTTTACATAATGTGATATACATTATAATTAATAACATATTATCTGAGTTAATACAGAAAGCATTATAAAACAAAGATAACTATCTGTAATACAATTAAGGGAAGACATTTAACAGGTAGGTATTGTTAATACGATACCTTAGGGCAAATTGTGAACGTGGCTATGTACACCTTCTCTTTGACATTTTCCAACTGTAATTTTAGAATAGACTTTTGAATTGAACAGAACATGTAATTGATTAATGCTTATACCATATCTGATTTATCAAACAGTGGAGGAAATAGACAACCTATGGAATCATTAGTAAAATACTATCCCCAAGGCAAAAACAGAAATTGACATTCTGCAAACTTTATATAATAATAACAAACCTGAGTTGCCCGAAGAGAAGCAAACAAATACAGCAATACACTGTAACAGAAAGGTACATCATCTGTGGCTAGCAGTAAGACAAGACGTAGTAGTATTAGTACTCTGCAATAATTGTTTATATTAGTTTAACAATTTCATATAAGCTACATAAATAATTCTGATGTAACTAATAAATAACAGTAAGAGCTGCAATATTAACACAATACCAATATATGGCAATGCAGATTGTGCAAAACATTTATTGCAATATATTTTTTCATTTTTCATATTATTGCAATATAATCAAACTAACAAATATCAAGGCACCATTAATTACATGCTCAATGTGCAAGAAATTCATTTGCGTTCAACAATATGTGTTTTGTTGTTTGATAGTAGATTTTTAGTATATATGCTATCAACATTTGCTTTCAAATTTTATCTTTTAGAGTAATCATCTATGTTTTCATTTTGATAGATTTGAAAAGTATTTTATGAAATTTATAATGTTTAAATTAAAAGTATTAAAAGTTGATTCTAGAGTTCATTTGATATATTAATGAGGTGTATTATCTGTAAATCACAATATATTGCAAAACGAAATTTTGTGCAATACTCAGCCTTAATAACAGTAAATGGAACAACAATAACAACAACACGAACATATAAAAGCTAACACGAATACCCAATACTATCACAGTTGAGGCTAGGATGAGCACCTGAAGCTGGAAGTCTCCACCACTTGCAGGAAATAAGTTATATCTTAATTCACAACATTTCATTGAACAACTTGTAGCAATAAGTAAATAGATGAATAATCATTTCAAAAGAAATTTGAGTCCTAGATAAAGTATACATATTCAATTTTCCACACAAAACCAAACAATGTGTTGATCAAGATCACTACCGTCAGTTTCGGATGATTCAGGTCAAGTTATCTAAAACTTTTCTTTTGATCATGAAAGTTAATGACTTGATGTTGAGATTCTATTTGCAAAGATATTCATTATGAAGTATGAACCAGTTATAATATCTTTGCACTAAGAATTTGTCTAAAGTAAAATCGAAAATTACTGAGATGAAATGACCACACAACAATGTTTGAAAAAATGTCTGTTACAAATACTTTGCTAATATTTCTGCCTTGCTATAATCCCCTTGCTACTAATTCTTTGTTCATTTGCAAACACCTTTTGTAATATCTGATCATGACTCATTTTCTTCCGTACATACATGTATTATCACATGATAACCCTTGTTTCTTTAATCTGATACAATCAATTTAGCACTGAAAGAAAATCTATTTTAATTCAGTATATGCGATTCATAGGACATTAATATTTCAATAATTAATAAGTAAAAAGAAGAGAATAGCCATCATCAACAAATGAAGTCACCAACCATAGTTACAAGATTTGCAGAATTTGCAGTTACATGTTTGGAGAGTTAGTACCTCTTCATCTGATTCTTGTCGCCTTACCATATGGTCAATTTCATCATTTTCAAGCCTGACATTTGGGTCCTTTTTTTCATTATTTGTTTTGTTATTTTTATAATCTTTTGATAAAAAATTATCCAATAAAGCACAGGCAAACCATAATTAGCAGCTAATATGTTTGATTTAACTGATATTTAGTAGCTATATTGCAAGAACATATTAATAATTACGATCTCCAAGTGGAATTGTCACCAAACTTTGTTAAACAAAACATAATTCACATACTTACACAGTTAATTTTGATAATTTGATTTCTCTCAACAAAAATGAGGTATGATAGAATAGAATGTTACTGGATTGTGATACCAAAGGAAATGTCTGTGAAAATTATTCTCTATGCTCCAATGATCAATTTTGATTCAAAGAAGAAATACATGTTAATGTACTCTGATTAGTCACAAGTAGAGACTTTAAATTGTCATTGAAATTAGCGACTAATTGTTGTTGTTCTAGATTATGTTCATTGTTTGCATTTATAAAACAAGATGATTTTATATATTTTCTATTAATACATGGGCAATGGCCCCTTTGAAATAGCAGAAATTACAGATAAGACATGAAATGGTCCATTGTCAAAGATGCTTTAAATTTGAGTAAAATATTTCAACATAATGTTTTAAGCCAAAAGCTAAATATAGGAATTCTGGGTTAGTTTAACTTAGTATTGCCATACTTGAACCCTCTGATTACTACCATTTTCCAAAATTAATTTCTTGTTATCGTCTCTTAACCTCTGTGATTGAACTATGATTTTCTGTATCTATAAACGAGAAATTGGCTAAGAAAAACTAGCAAGGAAGAAAGTGAGCTTGTGATCTTGACTGGCAAGAGTTTGGTCCTATGTGAAAAGTTGATCACCTACATTGTAAATCAGTGTCACTTTAATGATATTATGGATTCATTGGTATACATTGATTAAAAATAGTCCAGTGATTCATTTTAAAACAGCAAAAGTAATCATTATTTCAGATCCTTAACAATTGAATTGGTTGAAGATAATGTATACTTCAAGGAACATTCTTGACATCTACCATTGAAATAAATGCTATAAATAGCTTTTGAAATCATTCATAATAGTCTCAAATAACACTTTTGATTGATGATTATGGTTCTTATAATAAAAAATATATATGTATTATATACACACATAATTATAGCAATACAAAAATGCAAAGTTTTTACTTATTTTTTTTTTTTTTTATATGAAATCAGTGTAAATACTATATAAAACAATTTGCAATGAATCCACAATACAGTTTGGAATGTATATATCTTATGACAAACTTGACCATTGAAACCAATGTTTTGAAAGTCATGAAAACATTCTTAAACTTCCTACGTTTCACAGACGTTGAGTCTTATGCAGAGGTTTAGCTCTGTACTTCTTTGAGAGGCCCACTCTGATTGGTCTTGTGCACGTTTTGAGGGGGAGGACACACGTCAGGGTATCTTCATCTAGAAATAGAAGGTTCAAAATATGTACTAACTACCTCTGTGGGCAAAGGGAGATAACTTCATTCTTGAATCAATTCAAGGATTGACTAAACCAATCAATTAATCTTATTATCATCTTTCTATGCAGTGTTGAGTAAATAATAATAATTATTCATTTGTATAACGCATATTTTCCAACTCGAAGATACTCAATGGTGATCAGCTGAGTCATTCTTGCATATAATTATTGGCAAATGAGACCCATTCAAATGAAAAAGTATCTTTCTTCTCTAAACTTTATTATTAAGGTACAGCAAGCTAAAAATGTGGGGAAGAATTTCCCCAGGACCCCTTTAGGAACAGCACTATATTTATTCAGATTGTCAAATAATCAAATGACTTTGAACAGCTAGTTGATTTTCAAAGCACTCTTACTGAAAAAATAGTCATAAGTCAATGTTATTGTTAAATGACTGTGCTTGTGACTGTCTTAGCAATTTTAGTCTCAGCTTTAAAAATCTAAGTTCTGTTTTCTGTTGATTTTAAAGCAAAAGTCAGATAGTTCAATATTTCTAAATCTGTGAGACAATAAAGGAAGTTAACATTTGAAAGAAAAAATATTTTAATAACCTACCACTATTCCTGGCATCAGTTGCAGGGAGCTCATCCAGGTTGAGAGATGGAGCATATTTCCATTTGAAACACGGAGCCTGTTCTGCTGCTACACATTCCATTGCTTCAGGTTCCTTGTCTGCAAGCATTTATATCACATGCATTTAGAATATCAAACGATTATCTAAGTTTATAATTAAAAAAATTTAATTAGTTATAATATGTATCATATCATGGCAGGAATTCAACCTTGGTATTAGGATTTGCATATGTTCAAACTCTCCTTATTGATAATTATATCAACAGGTGGTCAATAAAGAATGTATATTGTGACTTTTCATTTATACATTTCTTAGCTGAAGAAAATAATAGACCTAATGACAAGGGCAAGCCGAATTATGAAAGACATGAGCGAACACATCTTATTAAGCCATATTTATCAATACAATCATTCAAAAATTATAACATACTAGTCTTATCAAACAGTATAACTGTAAATGTGTCTTAAATATAAAAAAAAATTATCATCATTTGAAACATTATACATTCTTGTATTCATAACATAAATCAAATTATTTAAAAATTCGGTAAATTCATCATAATTAAGACTTTGAGATTTCCATTCAATATAAAATAAAAATAAAAAGTACCGTATTCGACTTGATAAGCGCCCCCTAACGGTGCTTTGAACTAAAATAACATTATGTGCCCCCTCTCCAGGCATACCTTATATGACAAACCTATGACATGTTACATAAAAATGGTTTAAAGACTTGATTTCAGTCCTCCTCTTTAATCACAGTAATTGGAATTGAACTTTTCTCTGAAAAACCATATGCAGAATCATACAAACATCTTTATAATTCGACTGAATGGTTAAGACATTTAAAGAAGCGCCCCCTCTTTCCAATTTCTTAACCGCCCAGGGCGCTTAATAGGTCGAATACGGTATAAACAAATCTTACCTTTCAATTTGAAGGATATGTCATGATCATACATGGAAACATCTTCACACTCTGGGTGAAACTCATTCCTGGGTACTAAGAGATCATGTCCAAGCTCTGGGACTACACAAGCTTCGTCTGAGGTGTGGATAGCTCTGTGACTTGCTTCATATTTTACTCCTAAGTAGTCTCCTATGTTCACCTGTGAAATGGTTGCAGTGAACTGCTGAGTGCCAATGATCTGATCTTCAAACTGGTCACTGTAGATATCTTCCTTAGAAACTTTCTGATCATTGAAAGTATTTTTCAAAATGTTTTGCTGAACTGATGAGGCTGTTTTTGTAGGCTGATACTTCAAACAGTCTGTGTTATGAGTGCTTGAATTGGAACTCTTATCTGACGAAAGCCCACTTTGTGAAATTGGAATGTTTGGCACAATTCCCATATCATTTTCTAAACTTTCCGTGGAAGTGTTAGAGTTGTCTTCTTGAGTAACACATTTTGTCACTGAAACATTTTCCAATGAAAGGTCTTGTGGTTTGCTGTCCTCGAAATCCATTATGTTTTCATTTGTCATGCTGTGCATTGTCAATACCTTCTCTCGTGTTTCCTGATTAAGTGCTTGTAAAGAAACAGAGAGTGATAAATCATCATTAGCGTGGGAAACAAATATATCCTTTTCATGCTCATTCTCCTCAGTGACATGTACATTCTCCTTTTGAAAAACTTCTAAGTTGTTAAGATGATTTGATGAAGCAACTGCACCCACTCTGTCTACTGATGCTTCACATTCACTCTTTAAATCTTCAAATCTAGTAAGATCTTGATTGGAAATAAGATCTTCCTTTGACAGATGTGTTGTGAATTTGTTTTCCTTTTTCATAGTCTCCAAATCTAACAATTTCAAATTACCAGGCATATCTGATACAGATATGCTTGTATTTGGTGTTACTCTCTCAGTTACTGGTACTTGAATTTCAGATTCTTCAATTTGAATAGTTTGATTTTCATCATGGTTGTTAATCGAGACTGCATTTTCTGATGAAATAAATTTGCCTTGAGGAGACTCTTCCAAATTCAAATCAATATGCACACTTCTTTCTTTCTCACATGTAATATTCGATGCAACATATTTCTCTGAGCATGTTTGGCTCAAACACACTGCCTCCTGTGGTTCTTCACTCACCTGACTAATTTCATTTTTGGAGATCTGAGTCATGGGGGAAGTCTGCATACATGCCTCAACTTCACATATGTCATTTTGGGAAGAATTTTCAGCTATAGCAGCAACATTTTCATGCGATTTTCCAATTTCCTGCTGGTAGTTATCGTGACATGGCAAGGCTAGAGGAACTTGGCAATCTGTGGATGGTTCAGTCCGTTCTCCAATCTCCATCACGTCAATATTGGCTTCATTGATTGGGCTGGAGTTTGTAAGGCCTGAACCTGCAGTCAGATCTTGGGCAAGTGATGTACGTTCAGAGTACAAGCCACTCTCATTTTCTGCTCTCATATCCAATCTGTTCTCATCAGAAGCACTCTGATCAGCTTCGTATTGATTGATGCGATTGTTTGCATTTTCATCATGTTCTACAGGCACTATACAGCAGTTCTCCACCAAAGTTTCTATGACTAACTCAACATCTGCAATTGTTTCTTTGTCACATTCATGAGTCAATAAACTAGAACACCCCTTTTCAAGAGAAGTTTCCATTTCAACATCATCTTCTTTTATTGAAATGTTTGTCTGATAAGTAAGAGGAATATTTGATTCAACAGATGTTGTCTGTTGAGATGATTCTGATCTACAGACGTTTATTCCATCATGTTCATTAGTTGCACATTCACTAATTGATTCATGTTCCTCTAAAGATGATTTATTTGACAAGTCTGCAGATTCTTCCAAACTAACTATTGATTTTTGAACTGCTGTTAGATTGATCACCTGTTCTTGACTGCATTTTGGGATTTTATCAAATTGACAAGAAGAACAAATATCATCGGAAGTTTCATCAGTCTGTGTGATATCTGGAATAACTGAAGGCATAAGCTTCAATTCACATGCAAATTTTACTTGTTGACTTGATATACATTGCTGGGAGTCAACTAATTTTAGCTGGCTAGTACAGCCTTTCTCAGATATTCCACACTGTGACAAGCTTTGTGACAACTTCTTCAAACCTTGATCATCCTCAATATCACTATGATCTGAGGAGATATTTTCGGTCACTCTTAATGAGGCAGCATATGTTTCAAATGTTGCCTGTGAACCTCCAACATCAGTGTTATTATTGTCACAATACAAATGGGTGAGAGTCTTTGAAACTTCATCAAGCACAGAGCTTCTTTGAAAAGAGCTTTGATCCAGTAAAATGTCACTGAAGCCATTTTGTGGTGAATTGAAAGGCACATAAGAAAATAAAGAGCCATCATTCTTTTCTTGATCACATCTATCTTGAATGTCACTGCATGCAGTCTCCTGACTTTCATGTTCCTCAGTTATTTTTTCATCATTGGGATTAATGCATTCTTCTTGAAAATTCTTCTCATCCCTGTTCGGTATTTTTAATGGATCAATTATATCTGCCTGGCCCTGTCCATCATCAAGTCCAGCTGGATTTGACTCGTTCATATTTATGCTTGTTTGTTAGTTGACTGACTTAGTGATTTTGTACAGCTTTATGAAATGGGTTAAGTCCCTATAGCATTTCCTCTGAAAAGAAAATAATTGATTTGATTTATTTGAAAGAAAATACTTCCATCAAAGAGCTTAGAAAATATTTCAAAATCCAAATATGGTTGATTAAAAGTAGTTGGTAATTTGTCCTCTGATGAGGGACTGGTTCAAGATTTTTAAAAATAAATTGACAATATTTTAGTCAGAAACAAAGTTTGAAAATTACTTCTATTTGTCTGACAGAGAACATTTCAATCAAGTTATAGTTTTGCTATTAGTGTCATAAATCATAAGTTCTGACAGAATATCTGCATCCCAAAAAAAAAAAATATCTGCAAACTTTTCCTGTCAGAATTTTTTTATTGAAGATGCATGAAAGCCAATTCACAATCTTGATGAACTATGCAGTTTGTTTTATGTAGAGAAGTAGGGATCTTTTCGATATATTATATCTATCACAATTCATTGTGTTATCAATATGGTGCAATTTCTTAGTGGCATTACTGTGAGCCTACTGCAGTAGGTATTTTTAATTTGTTTGAAAATATTTCAAAACCTTATAAATGTATAGCTATATATATAAATGATTTAGGCTTTTGTAATGTATGCATAAATTTTCAACTTCCAATTCTTTTGCAAATTCCTAGTGTATGGATTATCATAACTTACTTTTAAAATAATAACACCAAAACATCATGAAAATTATTTAACTTTTCAAACATGTTTTCAGGGGCAAATAAATAAATATAATTGAACTAATGGTCAAGTAGATATCAACGTATATGTCTTGTGAACAAATATCTTCTTGTTTTTCAAATTATCCAAGTTAGATGTTTATAATCAATGTTAATCATGCACATAGGAAAAAATCGAGAGCCTGTCATAGTTTTAAAGTTAGCCTACAAATTTCCAAGCTGAATTCATCCTGTATTCAGAAGGAGAGACGAATAGTGTTAAAAGAAGTCTAACTTCAGCTATCAAATAAAAAAATAAATGTTCAAAATACCTGAATCCATGAGAAACAGCAGCTTATGTATTTCCGCTAAACAGATACTACATGATTTCTGCTTATTGCCGACTTCGAAGACTTCAGAAGAGAAGCAGACGACAACGGCACGTGTTGCCTTGACCTTTCATGAGGTCACTGTAGTTCATTATGCCGGGGAAATAACGCCAAGGACACTCTGGTCTTAGAAAAGAATCATTAAAATTTTATTGATATATCTAAACATTACATCAGGTTTATCATAAGAGACATATGAATCATTCAATGAATGAAATATGAGATGACAGCTAAAGAAAACTTCACGCACGTGGGTTTGTTTACATGTCTATAAATAACCATATCGTTGTAATGAGAGTTGCGAATAACGATGAAAAATATTGATGAAAAATACATTAGTATCTTCATATCGAGTTAAAATAAACAAACTAGTGACAAAATATGTTTTTTATCCAAACGTAACATTTAACTTCCTCACCTGTCGACGTCGGTAACACCATATTTGGAAAGTGGTTGACCAGCTGTTGACCCGGAAGTGAATTAGTTGTCCTCCAAATGGCCGAAGATTTAGGATTGCTTTTCATGGATCGCTAAATATAGATGATATAAGCCTTACCACTCGGTATAAACAACGGTTGTATACAGGTTGGAAATATTTACTTATTTTATTTCATATTTCTGTTATGATTTTGTCATTGAAGTGACTCCATGTCAGATTGCCGAGTCGAGTCTGATCGACCGTGCCCCGTTTGCACGTTGTACGACGAGTGTCAGCGATAGTAGTTTAGGTTCAAGATTCAGGTGAATTTTTACAGGTAAATGAACCGGTTTTAGCGAGAATTCATTCGTTTTCATTTTAATAACGTATCTGATTAAACATATGGCATCGCAAAAGGAATTACAGTGAATGAGATTGTCCCCATTGTTTGTGTAAATCCGAAGACCGAACACGGAAGTGAACGAACATTATCTTGTGGTGTTACTAACCTGGGTCAAATGTGGTTGGTAACTGAAATGTAGTGGTCTGATTGCAAATACATACATTTCCTTAAATGTTTATGTATTATTTAGTTGATCCCTTTCTCATTAAACCAACTTATCCCCTTGATTCTATGTGGCTGTTCGTAAAGATAATTTAAAGTAGCCAGTAACAGTATGTAAAATGGAAACTGAGTTTGATGCATGCTAAAATATTAAATTGACTTTGCCGTGAAGTGACTTAGATTTTTTCAACTCAGCATCTAAAATTTTAAGATATGCAGTCTCTGATTTAAGCAAATTATCACATATTATGAACATGAGCTTTCTGTGTGTTGACAATAATTATTATTCTTCACTTGTAATTTACAATGTTCAAAATTTAACTTTTCCATGCAAGTGTATACTGTATACACACTTATATTTCCCCAGAGTTCAATTGTAGAATGTTGATAATGAGCTATGTAACACTTACAACTGCTCATTACATATAATTATCTGGTCAATTAGCCCACTGGTGTATATGTCAGGACATGATCAGTACAACACATGTTTGTGATAAGGAAAAAGTGTGTATTCACATTGTATTTGTATTTGAAAACATTGTCTCTGACTGTGATATGTGTAAATTGTAAATGTATCTGGTCTTGACAAAGAATATTAATCATTTTGTTTTTAAAGAACATAAGTTATCAAATTATCTTTAAAGATTTATTCAAATCTGATTATCAATGATACATAAAAACTTGATAACCCAAGATACCCTGCCCCTCATATCTTATGTGAGATGAGAAACAATTGTGGTTTGTTCTAATATAAGATCATATTCTTTACTGAATTTTATGCCATAAAGGTATACAATACAAAATGCCAATACATTTTGAATGGTTTGAAAATGTTAAATAAAAAAGGCTACCAAAAAAATGCAATGTTATTTTGAGAGGAGGAAGGGTTCATGTGCTATCTGTCCGCTATCTGGACTGTGTGTGCTATCAGCGTGCATGTCTGTAAAGCCAGGTTATTTTCCTCTCTGTACTTTCTTATCTGGGGTGAAAGCAGTATCAACCTGCTGTAGCCACCATTTTGTGACTTAATTTTGTACTCAGGGTAAAATATTGTACATTTTTGTTACCATTTATGTATTCCTGCAAGTGTAATTCATTTACCTGATTTGATATAAAATGGCAGAACTTTTGATCAAAATAAATCATAGGGCAGTGTCAGATCCAGGAATTTTATAAAAGGGTGTCATGTAAAAGGAAAAGGGAGTTTACCCTGGGTTTCAATCCTTTTATATTGGTGATTTAAAAGAAAATGCAAAGTTCTCACAAACTGTATTGTTTCAATATTTGGAATCTGGAAACTAATCTTTATGATATTGAATGTGAGGAATACAACAATGATCCTTGGTAATTGCTACTCAACTGAAAGGGGTCACTTGTCCAATTTTGAACAAATGGGACTTCTCATAATGATAGGGGTATCCTACTTCACAAGAGCTTTAGAGACACGTAAGTTGAAAGAGGGAGCACATGCCCTCAAGCCCCCCTAAGAACAACACTATGAATGGCTGTTTTTCATGTCTACAATGACTAATGAAACATGACACTCTTGTGCTTGTTTGTAAGTTGAATCAATATTGTTACCTTCGTCACAGGTCATTTGGTCTATCCAAGTAAAAACACCACTGATGCATGCTAAACCAGTTCCACTTTGTTGAACAGATAAGGAATGTAGTTTTACTCATCATCTTAACACTTGACTCACATATATGATTCGGGGAATAGAAAAACATAGCAATAATATTTGATTTGACAGGAAAGAATTAAGCAGATCACCAAGATGTCCCAAATTATCCTTAGTAAAGGAAATATTGATGCAAATGATGAAGTATTTGCATTTAGAACTTCGCCTATGACTTTAATTGAAAGTTTCCATGTGTTGTGAAATAATTTAAATTAATATTTCATGATAGCCATTACTCTTAGATGTTGCTGTAGTTGTTTTGAAGTGAATATCGGAAGCTTGGTTTTCTTTTGGCTGTATACATGTTTCATGTGTTGTGAAATAATACAAGTTTTATCATTGAGGAAGTTTTAATCTTACAATGAGCACACTTCACATACCTGATGTGTATCTCGACCCTAAATAATTCATCACTGATATTGTGTCATGCTGTGTTTCAAGTCAAAAGAGTCTCTTTAAGGCAATGATTACTTATAGTCTGTAAGTAAGTACATCAACACAACCAAAGTATTTTTATTTTACAAGTTCAATATAGAAATGACCTCGATGATTGTGCATGTTGCTTCCTGTGTAAACATCGACTCGCTAACTCGCTGGGCTGACGATACTTGTGCTTGGTCTCTTGATTTTTTTCATCTGCATCATATAACTCAGGTATAGACCTACCCACAGGAACCCGATATCGTAAATAAAATGTAGGTAAAACGTGGGTAAGAAAGATCCGTTCCTATATGTATATAGAGTAAAGGAATAAAGGCATCCATGTTGCCGATCTCGACTCACTTCCGAGTTAAGTCAAAATTATCGCTTCAAATCGGTGACATCTCATTCACATACACAAGAATCTCTTAGTTATACATTTCTCAGCAAAACTTATCTTGTTTCAAACACATGTCACCCTTCAAATAACTTTTATATCTATTTAAATTCGCAAATCGACCGCAGAAACCTCTGGGGTGAACGTTACTCCGCACCAAATGCCTCTCGGGCGATCTGATTGGTCCGTTAGGCGAACTCATTTAAAGCATCGCTTTACAAACAAAACGGCGTGATTTGGACAGTGCAATGTTTCGGAAATGATTTCGCTATCAATTTCTGATCAGAAGATTGCTTTGTCTTTAGTAGAAAATGAACATTCTGTTGTTTTCATTGGCCAGACAGGCACCTGTAATACTGTCTTGATTGTTTTCTTAAAAATTGAAAGAAAGTGTATATGAACATGTCAAAACTCTTCACGACTGGGCTTGGCTCAGTGATGTACGTTTGACCGAAGTTGAATTGCCAAACTTTCTGTCCAGTGATGAGGTAAAACATAAGAGTGATTCACTACAGTTATTTATCTAAATATCAACGTCAAAAATCTAATTAATATTTTCTGATGTTTCATTCTGATATTTGTGTTTTTCAGTTTTCAGTGTCATGTACAACATCCTCAATTATCAGGGTGTAGGTTTATTCGTAGATAAAAAAACTGAATACCAGTGCTATAA
The DNA here is from genome assembly GCA_916613615.1 of Steromphala cineraria. NCBI lineage: Eukaryota > Metazoa > Mollusca > Gastropoda > Trochida > Trochidae > Steromphala > Steromphala cineraria. The sequence continues at coordinate 62,151,101 of OU744722.1, read as the reverse complement.
TTTAACATTGTTTGTATTATGCAAACAAAGGATGTATTTATAAATATTTATAATACATTATATATGAAAGATAAGTTTTGAAGGTCTCTTCGAAACTGTTATCTACGAACCTAGTGTCTCTACGAAAAATCGGTCTCTACAAACCTGATTATCTACGAAACCACTGGTTCCCAATTATCAAAACCTTTTGTGAATACTTTTATAAATAGGCTGTTAATTCTAAAATAATGTAAAACAAAGTTTGTCTAAAAAATTATTTATGATTGCCAGCATTTTATTCATTAGGTGTACAAGTTAACAAAAATATGCATTTACAGTTTTGGTAAAAAAGATTCCAAATTGACATTAATAAAAGCTATTTTTTACATAACGTAATTGGTAAAAACCATCAAATCACAATTTCTAGAAAAAAATATAATCTTATCATTCCACAGATTGTGTTAATAATGTTGATACACTTTTGTATAACACAATGTTGTGGTCGTGTTTCACTTTACTTGAATTGAATTGTTTTACTTGAAATAATTCAATGATATAATACATCAATTTAAATTTACTGATATGTAAAAGTATACTATTATGATTTTAAAAAAATATTTATTATTTTCTTGTAATAATACACAAGAGACAAACAAATCTTGAACCTCTCTTTTTTAAATAATGAAATGGAAATTTCCATTTATTAATTCTACTGTGTGTGAAGACAAGCGACTGGGCCGTCACAACCCCCTAGTGCAAAAAAATGATTCTACATACCAAAACAAATAATCATTTGACTCCATTGTCACAACCTGGTTTGAAAATGGTGGAACATCAATAAAAATCGCTTTTTAAATTTTACACGATGTTTAGAAATTATCTACAGAAATTCGCCCTTACAATTAACGGACCTATCAGATCGCTCGAGAGGCATTTGGTGCGGAGTAACGTTCACCCCAGAGGTTTCTGCGGTCGATTTGCGAATATAAATAGATATAAAAGTTATTTGAAGGGTGACATGTGTTTGAAACAAGATAAGTTTTGCTGAGAAATGTATAACTAAGAGATTCTTGTGTATGTGAATGAGATGTCACCGATTTGAAGCGATAATTTTGACTTAACTCGGAAGTAAGTCGAGATCGGCAACATGGATGCCTTTATTCCTTTACTCTATATACATATAGGAACGGATCTTTCTTACCCACGTTTTACCTACATTTTATTTACGATATCGGGTTCCTGTGGACCTACCCCCCCTCTCTGACCCCCTAGAAACTGGTGTCAAATTCCTGGCTTATACCCGGTAAGTTTATCTCAGTAGGATGCCCATTGGCCAATGTACAATAGATACAAAATGAACTATAACATTCAGATGATATGTTTTGGATGATTACAAAATTATGATTAACATACATTTTTGCTAATATTTAACAGAAAGACTCTACAAAATTGGTCACTGATATTGAGTCATGCTATGTTCAAAGTCAAAATAATTTCTTAAAAGTTGATGATTATTTATAGAATTTTCGCATTATTGAAACACAATAAATTCTCGTAGTATGAAAAAGACACATGAGCCTTTCCAGCACTGAAAGTTCATATGCAAGTACTCCTAAGATTAGTTTCTGTTTGGCTCATGATTACTTAAAAAATTATTGAATTATTGAAACACAATAACATATTGTTGTATGAAAAGGACACATGAACCTTTCTAACACTGAAACTAAACTTCATATGCAAGTACTCCAAGGGTTAGTTTCAGTTTGGCTCATGAGTTTAGACTTATCCTTGATGCTAGCAACTACCCTCGGGAATGCTTCAAACAGAGACTTAATGCATATTCTAATTGTAATGTGTATTCTCTCCACTTTGCTTTACAGATACAACATTTTAAGAGAATCATCACATATGGTTTTGTGTCCTAATGGATAGCCATATCATATTTTCCACAATGATGTGACTCATTAGATAGTTCATTTGATATGGTGTAAGTAGCATCCTATTGTGTGGGTTGAAATAATATCAAACTTGTAGCCATTCAGACTAGTGCAATCCTGTAAGAAATATCCCTGCTGCATAACACATGAACATGATAATGTTGTCTTTCACAAAGATTCCTTCATACTTTCAGTTTATTTTACTAGCCTGGCATCTATTTTTTAGCCGTTGATGGTATCTATATTAAGATATAACCCTGCATTTTCTAAAGAATCTACTGTATGTGAAATAGGCATGACTCTCCTATTAACACCTGTTTCTAACAGATACTGTGGCAAAAGGTCTCTGAATATGATATATGCCATGTTTCTAACAAATGCCAGTTTCAAGTGAACTTAGTGGGAATAAGTTACTAACAGAAGTAGTGCCTGCATATCTTTTAGATGAATTACAGTATACAATATATCATATTGTCCTAAAGTCTTAGTTCATTTAACAAGAGCATATTATAATTGTCCAGTATTGTCATGAACTTGTTCAGTCTTAGTTCATTTAACAATGAGCATATTCTTTATTTATTTCCGTACTCAAAAGGCCTCAGGCCTATAGTACCGGTACATTACATATACATTTGGTTATGCATATTTACAACAATCATGCTACAACATGGTGTCTATAAACAGATGCGTAGAATATGTACATGGACAGGTTTTCAATTTCTTTATTATTCAAATTTTTTAGCAGATTGATAAACTTACACATATTTGGATCTAGGTAATATTTTTCTGTAATATATTTCTTTCCAATGTTATCATAACTAGGACATACAAGTAAGAAATGGTATTCATCTTCAATTTCATTTGAATCTGAATGGCATAATTGGCAGGATCTTTCTTCTCTACGTACATTTAGATATCTTCCTTTCTCAATAAACAGTCCATGAGACGAGCATTGAAAACGTGCTAGACTTACCCTATATTTCTTAACGTTTAGAGCATATTATAAATGACCAGCATCAAATTATATAGAGTTGCACTGAGGAATTGTGATCTGATTATGTACAATTGATGTGCTGAACTCTACACATAAATTGATTGTTCTATATTGGACTACAGGCAAGAACATGCCACTAGCCCTCCAACCGTTTAACAAGATTGCCTTGTAACCAATTACCTTATTTTGAACCAGAGAAGTTAATCATATCCTAGCTAGCTTTGTGTTTTAGTTTTCAATAGTAAGTTTGATGAAATAGAGGGTGTGTTGTGGTGAGAGGATTTAGATGTTTAGATGTTTATTTTAGTCATTACTTGTTGAGACAGTATGCAACACAAAAAATACATTGCAATAATTTATTTATGACTTCATTATGATAAATATCTTTTAAAAATAACTTTTCATAATTCATAGAAGATATGGTTTTCAAAAATGTATAAAAAGTTAGAAACAATGACTCGAATCAATTTATTTCCTTTGAGATTGAAAATTTGATATAAGATATACCGGGTAATCTTTAAACATTTTGCCTTTGACTTATATTTTCAACTTTCAGCTAGATATTTTGGAATCATATTCTCAGTGTAAGATAAATTTTATTTATATATCCTTTCTAATGTGTGACTTCAATATACTTTATGATACTTATAAAGACTATTTCACTGATCATAACATTTGATAAGGTCTAGTTGAGTCCCTACAGTAATAAATTTCATGACCCATGGATTTAAGCACAATATCTTCTATCAAACCAGCTGACAAGTGAAATGTATTCTTATAATGCGAAATGTACATATGGGAGGCGTTTACCGTTTGTCAAATAAAAAATGTCTTGGAGACATTTCACGGAAGGCATGTCATTGTGTATATATGTAGGACACTTGACACATACACGGCTAACCTACTTATAGGTATTAACATCAGGTATGAGCTGTATCTATATGTATATGCATTGCTTAGGCTACCTTGCATATGAGCTGTAACCATTTATGTGTATGTAATTATGTATGCAATTGCTTAGACCTCCTGTTATGTGAGCTGAACCTATTTAGGGACAAACCAGTTATCGATAATGAAATCCTAAATATCTATCCTTGATCTGGTTGTCAATGAACATATACATCAATATCTTTTTATTTAAATTAAATCAACAGTAGAACACGGATATAACGAACTCCAAGGGACCAAAGAATTTAGTTCACTATATCCGGTGTTCGCTATACACATATAATTTTAATGATATTATATAGGGATGGGACTTGAAAATTTGTTCACTATATCTGATTGTTCGCTATACCCGTGTTCTACTGTATATTCAAATTCAACCATTAAGTTTGGTCCATTTGAAAACATTGTCTAATGTTTTTTTTTTAAACAGTTATTTAAGAGACTGAAAGAAAGTGTATCGGTAGTATAAAAAGTTTTATATGTATAAATAAAGTGGTTTTAGAACTTAACTTGAACCCACAAACGCTTTTAACCTCAGATTATTTGCCTGAAACATAACCACTTAAAAAGCGTGTCTAGATTTGGTTTGCTTATGTCATGCTGATATTGAACAAGTCTCTGGAAGCATTGACTATCCATAAACTATTCCTAAGAAGCATAATTTGGTTTGTGTTAATGTATATCTTTTTACATATATAGATCTATTAGATCTTTGTTTTTGTACTGGAAATTGTTCTTTCTTGCATGTATCTCGATTGGCAAATAAGAGAAGTCTAAGTTGGATGCAAGGTGCAGTCGGATGTAATTTCAGATTTGATATTTACAAAACATTGCACTGTTTACTGAAAAGATCATCTGATCTCTCGCTATTTCATGATGTGCTGATGTAAAGTGAAATATTTCAAAGACTTATGTATCCACCCACAGAATCTGTATACATCTTTACTCATTATTTATTTTTCAAAGCCTAAGTTAATTTTTCTTCCACATTTAAGAGCTCTAGATATCTTTAGATCAGGATGTGTAAACGTTTACAGGGGTCGAAATTAGTACTATTGGGGTACTAGTCATTCGGACTAGTGCATTCCTGAGAGCACTAGCCCAAAGACATTCTGACTAGCCAAATACACCGATATGATCATATTTTCTTCAAATTCAACTAGTCCTTCGGACTACCAGTCATTGCACTTTACTAGCCCAGCATCCTTTACACTAGCCATGGGCTACCGGGCCAGTGCTAATTTCGAACCCTGGTTTACCTATTCCAATAATCACCAGTTGCAGTCATTACTTATTTATCATACAGTAATCGTGGATGGCAAACCTTACAAACTCTTTAACATTGGGAGAGAATAATATTAACAGATCAATTATCTTAATTCAAAGATTTTCAAAGGAAAGTTTCCGAAAGTTTGAAAATTGTTAATTGGAAATAGGAAATGTTTATCTTTCAGTTATATATTTTACAATCTTATTTTTATAGATATTGTAAATAGAGAATACTAAGTACATGTAGTTCTGAGTGCGATCGCTATCACGTGCAATGTTTCAGTGTTGAATAACATGTTATTGTTTCACAACTGTAGAATCGCCAACGAGAGTGTGATAAATGTAAGTTAATAAACTATGACAAATAAACAGTTTGGTTTTGCAATTTGCTAAAAATTGTTATCTTTAACAGCCCCGCCTACTTTAAGTAACTGGTCTGTACAAGCGCTCTCGCTAAATTAAAAATGTTTCTCTTTATCCTCTGTTTACAACATTCATGCATAAATCATGCATACTGCATGCATAGTTTCAATAATTTATCTTTGAAGTATTTATTTTTCCTTTACATGTCGATAATATCAAATGATATTCTCATTGTAAACAAGTAATGATTACCTTTTCTTCCTAGTCAGTGAAATGGGGCACTTTCCTTATACAAGGGTTTACCTGACACGCCTTTCAGTGTTATCTCATGGTTGATTTAAACTTTTATGAACAGTTACACATAGTTCTACTAAGTTTCATTTGGAAAATTGATATGATTTGATTGCTCTTGAACAGATTTAAGAATTTGTTTTCTCTTTTATTTAAGTAACCATGTAATATGTTCATCTGCAATGGAGTATAATGTATGTACCGGGTATATATATATATATATATATGTTATCTGTTAACATTTATATACACGACTATAGAAGCTATTAGAGAAAATAAGATTTTTAGCTCATCTGGCCTGTAAGGCCGCATGGGCTTATGGCATGGCATGTTGTCCGGCATCCGTCCGTAAACTTTGTGGAATTTCGACTTCTTCTCCAGAACCATAAGGCCTGGAAAGCTGAAACTTTGTGTACAGACTCCTTGGCTAGTGAAGATTATACATTGTAGCTTTGGTGGCCTTGTGACCCCTGATAAGGGCCACAGGGGCCAAGCCCTAAAAACCTATTTTCATCTTCTTCTCCAGAAGCATAAGGCCTAGAAAGCTGAAATTTTGTAAAGAGACTCCTTGACAAGTGAGGAATTTGAATTGTAGATTTGGTGACCCTGTTGCCCCTAATAAAGGCAACAGGAACATCCTTAAAATCTATTTTCATCTTCTCCTCCTGAAGTATAAGGCCTAGAAAACTGAAACTTGTCGCCTATATACTTAACTTTATGATTGGTGACCCTGTGGCCCCTACAATGAGGGAATCACATTGGCCACACTCTACAGCATAATTGATAATGAAGCCTGATGAGCTACAGAGCCAATGGCTCTATTTTTAAGGAAAACTTAGCTTCTTTTGAATTAATTGAGGATTAGAATTTGAGATAAATAGACCTTAAAATTCTGATGAGGAAGTTGACCTTAGCTACTGTTTCAGTAGGTACATACAATATATAACCACTTCATACTCTTGGAGAAATATAGACATCTTAGGAACAATATGTGATCCATCTATAGTTGAGGATAAAATAAACAAACTGTCAAATCCTCTCATTAACCGTGAGATACTGAGGCAAAAATAAATATTCTGTGATTGTTTTGCGCGAGGTTATCAGAATGAGTCACCAGGTGGCGACACCTGTCTGACATTCCCTCCATAGGTAGATATGGTCGTTAAGATGTTTACCTGTAAGACTATACCTTTGAAAGATGTTTGATTTTCTCTCATATTTGTTGTTTATGGATACTTCAGTAGCCCTCTTGGACATTGGGAACATTTTAATGGTAATCACGACATAACGACCGTGTGGGCGGGTGACATTTCATGCCAGGAAACTAAAAAGGTATTGTCGGTGCATATGCATTAATTCATTCTGTCTCAGTTAAATTCTGGAATGAAATATGTCATTGTCACCTTGGATGATAACTTTTTGAAGGAGGTTGCGATTGTTGTGATGATAAACATTTAATTTTGTTTTTGAATATAAATATAATGGTGCTTGTTTTGAAAATCATTTGGTTTTTTTTATGAAATGATGTAGTGCATGTAGGATTTATGTTGCTTATTTATGATGCTTTGAATAGTATTATGCAGTGATATTCCTGTAAAGTGTCTGTATATTAAATTTAATTTCTAAAATGTCTCCTCAAGATATCAGTTAGTTTGTTCGTTACTAGAGTCGTACTCTACCTTTTGTCAAATTTGATCAACTTTTGTCATGTTCTGACAGAATTGTCCTGTTTGAAAAAAGCATATAGCTCCAAATGATAAAAATTTCTTTTTATTTGAGAATCTGGAAAATTAAGATTTACTTTATTCGAAATGATTTGTCATGATAAGGAGATTAAAGTAAACTTCAGTATGATAATAGTTCTTGTATAATCACTAGGGTTTGGTTAATTTATGGATTTGAGAGATTTTAGACAGATCAACATTTAAGTCACAAACAAATTCAAAGAAATCATAATTTGTCTATTTGAGATAGGCCATCAACTAAAGATTAAGCTTTTAAGAACGTTCTAGAAACCATTATATTTTTAATGACACACTTATCATAAATATCCCCTGAGCTGGTTATTAGTTGTATTAATAAAATATGTAGACCTAGTGAAGAGAGGAAATGACATCATCTCTGTAGTACTTAAATAAAATTTCTTGGTAGCTATTTTTGTGAACATATCTGACATATAATCTAATTTTGTGAGACAAATTTATTTTCAATATCCATTGTGAAGGAACGCAATCAACAGGCAGGTTAGTCAGACGGATGATATATATATCATCCTTGTACTTTGATGGATCTGATTCCTAGTATTTCATTTGATTCTGGATCTAGTTTAGGATGTAATATCATATCAGCTTGATCTAGGTTTTTGGTCTAGACCTTGGTTAGGGACTGAATATAGGGTCCTAAGGTGCTTTTTGAATTTAAGTCAAAGTTTATATGAAGGTCTGTTGTCACAAGGATTATATCGTCCTTGTACCTTGATGGATCTGATTCCTAGTATTTCTCATGATTCTGGATCTAGTCTAGGGTGTACTATTGATGTAAGCTTAATCAAGATCTTTGGTCTAGATCTTGGTTAAGGACTGAATATAGGGTCTTATGGTGCCATATGAATTTACGTTTAAGGTTTATATGAAGGTGCTGGAGAAATGAAAAAAGTTGTTTATCTTAATACAGATCTTAAGAATGATTCCAAGATTTAAGGGAGACAAGTGAAGGTCTTCAGTCAAACAGTATACCAGGTTAATTTAAGTCTTGGGTTTGTCTCAGATCCAGAGACCCATGCCTTTTTTTGAAGTGATACTTTGTGATTCTTCCCTGGGTTTTGGATCAACATCTAAATCTAAAAACTGAGTCAAAGGGTGACATCTGAATATGCAGGGTATTGGTTCTGTGGACTGTATCATAGGTCTCAATGTCTGATGCGAACACAAGTCTATTAGGTTCTGACTCTAAGTAAGGGTGACAAATGATTAGACTAACATATAGTCTCTGAAGAAAAGATTTGTTGTTGAAATTTTACTTTTTAATATTTGTTATGAAAAAAATAAAAAGGGAATACAGAACAATGCTTAGCTTAAGGCCTATGACTGAGGCAACTAGACTGGCCACTAGTTTTTAGACTTACAAAGGCTCTATTTAATTTTGCCATAGGGTCTGGATGACAGACTAACAAGTGATTGAAGATGTTAGGTCTAAGTTCAGATCAGCTGACAAAATACGGATTCAAAGGATAGCATCCAGGGTTTACATTTTCGAAGCTCTCTTAGTACTATGAAAGTTGTAGGTACCTTATATCAACATAGCCTATGACTATCATACTTCTAAGAGAGCTTTGAAAACAAAAACTTGGATTTCTAGATCTGTGTTTAGGTTATTTCTAGAAACAGAACCTAGGTTTTAAGACTGACTTCTGAATGAAGTCTTTGAGTTTAGGTTAAGATGTGAAAAATTGATAAGAGGCCTTTACTGAGGGACAGACCAGCCAAAGGAATTACATCCTCCTGTACTGGGAGATCTGCCTGGATAATCTCACGAATCTCCCACAATGCACCAGGTGAATTTGTGGGAACTGTAACTTACCCTGGGGCTATATTTACCACCATGAAATTTCCCATGTGTTTTATATAAATAAACTCGTGACCCAGAGAAGGTGAAAGTAAACTTCCCAGTAGGATTCAGTAAAAAGATCCTGACTTCAAGTGGTACTTGACTATTTTGAGGAATTCCTTGGTTTCAGGAAGAAATCCGTCTTTATTTGATTTTCTTTCTGAAATTTTTTAGTTGTAGGTCATAAAGAATTCAAGAATTTTGAGAAAGATGTTGTGTGCTTATTTTATTAATTTTATCACATAGAGGACATAAAATTTATTTTTTTCAAAGTTTGACATTGTTAGGGTAAGTTAATATTTAGAAAATGTTTGAATCTTGGAAAAAGAAATTACACCCAATGAAAAAGTCACAAGTAGTGGATGGTGTGTATGATTAAGTTAATGAAAACCCTTTACTATCGAAATTGTTCGGTGTTATCAGGAAATAATTGATGATAGAATTGTTTAAATTAAATTTTCAATGGGATATACACAAAAAAGATAACAAAATAACGCTCTGCTATAATATTAATATTTAAGAATAGTCTGTATTAGCTTGTGAATCCTCTAAATAAACTAATTACATACCCAGGCAAAGTTTTCATTAGCCTGTCATCTAGACCCTAGAGCAGAAAAATATCCAATTGACGACCAACCCAGTCTAGAAAAGTATAGCAAGTCTAGATTACTCAGCTCTATGAAGTTCAGGCATTTTCAGGGCTCCTTTTTGTTATGATACATGAATTGTTTAAAAATATTGTCAATATTGAAAATAATACTTTGAGGTTCAATATTTCATTGAGACTTCAAGTTTTCATAACCAGTTTGGTTAGAAAAAATTCCAAAAGCCAGAAATTTTCCCCATCTTTCCAACAACAAGTACTCTAGAACAAATACACAGCACAAACTGCTATAGAGAGCTCGTGATATTACAAACTACCTGGTCCTATAAACTACCGATTATTTTTCAGGAAGTGTTACGCAGACCAAGATAAGTGTGGTGTAAAGATTCATGCTGATAAAACCAGTGTAAACGTCCTTTGACACCAACTCTCACACTCTGAATAACCCTACTCTACAGTCCACTGTATCTACTCTATAGGCCCAACTGGCGGTTCAGCTTTTAGTGTTTTGTTGTTGAGTCTTATGATACAATTTATGTCTATACTACTTTAACTACTTAACTATCATTACACTATTGTTATTGACGTCATGAACCATTATTTCAGAAGTTCCTAAATACAATTATATTGGTAATAAAGGGCAGGCAGTATCTTTGATCTTTGCTGAGCAATGTTAGAATCTGAATTATGAGACTTGAGTATTGGATCTTATCCACTACTTGTATCTACTCTATACATGCTATAGGACCAACTGGCGGTTCAACTTTTAGTGTTTTGTTGTTGAGTCTTATGATACAATTTATGTCTATATATAGATACTACCCGGTACTTTAACTGCTTTGAATTTTGTCTATATTGTGCAGATAAGTCTTCAGTGATTTGTCGTTGAGTTTTATGTTATTATTCAATTTGTCTATGCTACTATAACCGCTTTGAATTTTATCTATATTTAAGTTGTGCATTTGGTCTCTAAATGCATATGTGTAATGCTATTTTTATCCCATTCAATTTTTGTATGGTACTGCTGTGTATAAGATAAACTTTTAAAGTGTGACATTTTGATTAAGAAATTATTTGAAATAGTGTGACATTTTGATTAAGAAATTATTTGAAATACATCAAAAGGTATTTATGCTAATCAGAAGTTGGCAATATCCATTAAATTTGTTATCATTTATTATTTAACGTAACATGTCACACACTATATCAAATATACATCACCCACAGTGATGAAAAATCTGTCAGAAATTAACAGTTTTCATAGTTAGATATACGTATATATATATTTTGGCCCTAGGTATATATATACATATATGATATATCCCATTTTATTATGCCAACCATTCCCACCTTGTGGAGGAGGAAGCGTGTAGTCCAAAACGTAGTCATTTTTAAGAAAAGGACATGGTTAAAATGAAAATCTTTCCATTCCTTTGTCCCATTTCTAAATTTAAAGTTTGTCCAAGAAGAGTCTATTATTATTTGCTTTAAAGGGGAAGTAGCACGTTTTTTGATAATTTTATATTTCAAATATTTCACTGATAATTGTAAGTAAATGCTAAATGTATGATATTGACAGTGTCAAAAAATCTCATTACACAAGCCAATCATCCATATATATAGTCAGAGGACAAAGTATGAAAATTCACATTTAATCCATTGGCGGCCATTTTTGTGTGAACACCTTTTATTCATTTTGAGCAAGAAAAATTAATCGCATGGCTAAACTTTATGTTATATGTTTGAATTATTACTGCTCTGTTTAGTTTCAAAACATAGTCTTTCAACTGGAACCATTTATTTTCATTTTCCTGACATCACCTTATATTCCCCCTAAAAATGTGCTACTGCCCCTTTAAACAAGCAGTGATTGCTGTAGATTGGCCTGAAAGTTTTTTATCCCCCGCAACAACGAAGTTGCGGGGGGTATTAAAATGGGTACCGTCCGTCCGTCCGTCCGTCCGTCCGTTACACTTTGTGTCCGGCTCCTAACTTTCTAACTTATCAACCATTTCAATTCAAATTCGTCATGGACATGAAGAAACATGTAATAATGTGTCATGAGAAACAATTTTCTGAAAATCTACATAAAATATTAGGATTTTGGAGAAAAAGTGGTAAATTTTGTAAGAAATCTGTTACAAGTCCCGTCCGGCTCACAACTTCTAAACTAATCATCACATATTGATCAAATTTGATATGAAGATGCATAATCATCTGAAGGTGTGTCATGAAGAACAATTTTGAAAATATTTTTATAAAATTTTGCCTTTTTTGGCAAAAAATTAAGACTCTGTTGGAAGACTGTTACAAGTCCTGTCCGGCTCACAACTTCTAAACTAATCATCACATATTGATAAAATTTGATATGAAGATACATAATCATCTGAAGGTGTGTAATGAAGAACAATTTTGAAAATATTTTAATAAAATTTTGCCTTTTTTGGCAAAAAATGAGGACTCTGTTGGAAGACTGTTACAAGTCCTGTCGGGCTCATAACTTCTAAACTAATCATCACATATTGATTAAATTTGATATGAAGATACATAATCATCTGAAGGTGTGTCATGAAGGACAATTTTGAAAATATTTTTATAAAATTTTGCCTTTTTTGGCAAAAAATTAAGACTGTTGGAAGACTGTTACAAGTCCTGTATGGATCATAACTTCTAAACTAATCATCACATATTGATCAAATTTGATATGAAGATACACAATCATCTGAAGGTGTGTCATGAAGAACAATTTTGAAAATATTTTAATAAAATTTTGCCTTTTTTGGCAAAAAATGAGGACTCTGTTGGAAAACTGTTACAAGTCCTTTCCGGCTCATAACTTCTAAACTAATCATCACATATTGATCAAATTTGATATGAAGATACACAATCATCTGAAGGTGTGTCATGAAGAACAATTTTGAAAATATTTTAATAATATTTTGCCTTTTTTGGCAAAAAATGAGGACTCTGTTGGAAAACTGTTACAAGTCCTTTCCGGCTCATAACTTCTAAACTAATCATCACATATTGATCAAATTTGATATGAAGATACACAATCATCTGAAGGTGTGTCATGAAGAACAATTTTGAAAATATTTTAATTAAAATTTGCCTTTTTTGGCAAAAAATGAGGACTCTGTTGGAAAACTTTTACAAGTCCTGTCCGGCTCATAACTTCTAAACTAATCATCACATATTGATCAAATTTGATATGGAGTATAAAATCATATGAAGGTGTGTCATGAAGAACAATTTTGAAAATATTTTTATAAAATTTTGCCTTTTTTGACAAAAAATTAGGACTCTGTTGGAAAACTGTTACAAGTCCTGTCCGGCTCATAACTTCTAAACTAATCATCACATATTGATCAAATTTGATAGGAAGATGCACAATCATCTGAAGGTGTGTCATGAAGAACAATTTTGAAATTTTTTAATAAAATTTTGCCTTTTTTGGCAAAAAATGAGGACTCTGTTGGAAAACTGTTACAAGTCATGTATGGATCATAACTTCTAAACTAATCATCACATATTGATCAAATTTGATATGAAGATACACAATCATCTGAAGAATTATGCCCAACAGTGAACATAAAGTTGGTATGATTTAGTTTTTTTATTAGAATAGCTTATTTCATATCCTGGAAATATTGTGTTATTTTGTGCGACAAAAATTAATCAGCACTAGATAAGGAAAACCTATACATATTGTGCAATTTGCGGGGGATATAGCTCGACCATGTCAGCTGCTTGTTTAGTTTATTTAGCAGCGAACCCATTCCTTATCAATTATCTTCCTGCTTAATGACAGTTGGTAACAGAAACTGAAATTTTAAACTAACTAACAGCTTCCCTCAAGCCCACCGACAGTTATTCTCAAGGGCCTATACTTTGAATATCTTCAGGTACTTACAGTCTCAAAGATTTTTATCATATTATTGTTCCTCACTGTTCCTTTCTGATGTAAATTTCAGAGATACTTCCTTGCCAAATCTTCATTACTATCACTCTAAACTGACTACAGTGTTGTATATTTATGTTAAACTGATTCCAAGAATATTATTAAATTAGAAAAAGAGAAATCAGTACTGATAAACAATGCCTTAAGTTGCTGAGTTGGACCAAGTCCTGCATCATGGCTGTGTATTAGATAGGAGCCTTTAATACAGTCTAGGTCCTATTTTACCGGGGGCGTAGCTCAGTGGTAGAGTGTCCGCTCGTCACCCGGAAGATCGGGGTTCGATTCCCGGTCGCGTCATACCAAAAGACGTTAAAAGTTGGGAGTTGTTGCTGTCTTGCTTGACACTCAGCATTGTAAAGGCAGAACAACGCATTAACTGGCGCTGCACTGTGGCTGCCGAGTGCTTCGGCACAAGAAAAATTTCCAATGTATGTATTTACTGAGGACAATAAAGTGTTATTATTAAGTCTAGATTTACTGAATACACATATGAAATAAAAAAAACTCAGGAAATGAAATAACAGAATAAAGGTACAATAATTACTTTAAATATTTCATAGATTAAGTTTTAGTCTTCGTTGGACCCACAGTTTTTCTATGTATGGATCCTTATTGACAAGAAGTTTTTGGATGCTTATTTCAAACACTGCTCTAGGCGAGGATAAACACTGTCTCACTAAGCTGTAAAATCTTTATCACTGAAGAGAAAAGGCTTGTTCAGTGAGGGAAACTTTAGAGAAACACAGATGGCTGACATTGATGTCGATGCAGATAACATACCAAATACCTCTTGAGTTGTGGAGCTTTTACTTCCACTGATTTTATTGATCGAGTTTCGGGGAAACACCCTTCATTGCCAAGAGTTTTCAGATAGAGTTGCACTGGAATGTGTTTATAGATTACCGTAGAGCTGTTAGAAATTGTGAAAAAATATTCTTTTATCTAAAATTGAATTTACCATTTGTAGATGGTTGGAGAGAGTTTATGTAATCATAATTGCTCCTAAAGTTCAGTACACACTAAGGAGATTCAAATGTAGTCTAGTGGTCAAATTATTGTCTTTATCATATGGTCATCATTTTCATAAGTTGATGATCCTTGACCGGTGCTGCAGGTCCCTGACATCATTGCGCTATCGTTGTTGACATCAAGGACCATTACTTCATGTTTTCATTGCTAAATACTATCATATTGCAGAATAAAAGGCAGGCAGTGTCTTTGATCTCTGCTGAACAATGTTAGAATCTGAATTATGAGACTTGAGTATTGGATCAAAATCTCTGCTTATTTCCACCTCTATATCTGATAACTCAAGGAATATTCTGAGGCCAGCAGAAAAGGGGTTAATTCAGCCAATCCTGTAGGTCCTATTAGGCCAGGAATATTTTGAAGCAAGCAGAAAAAGGGTTAATTCAGCCAATCCTGTAGGTCCTATTAGGCCAGGAATATTTTGAAGCAAGCAGAAAAAGGGTTAATTCAGCCAATCCTGTAGGTCCTATTAGGCCAGGAATATTTTGAAGCAAGCAGAAAAAGGTTAATTCAGCCAATCCTGTAGGTCCTATTAGGCCAGGAATATTTTGAGGCCAGCAGAAAAAAGGTTAATCCAGCCAATCCTTTAGGTCCTATTAAGCCTCCAAACAAAGTCTGACTCAGGGCTGGTGTTAGAGTAGTTACGGTATTGAGTAAGACCGACATCAATACTCCTAAATCCCCCTGGTTTGGTAGCAAAGATAAAGATTTCAGCTGGACTAGGTTCGGCTATTTTAAGGGTCAGTGATTAATGATTGGTCTCTTTCACTGCTAGTTCAGTTATCAATGACGATTAACATTTGACCAGCAGAATGAGGAAGTTTCTAGACAGCCTGACCTACTTCCCCTTGACTAGTATGAATGAAGTTGTATACTGTCCCCATATAGTCTTCTCAGGTATGGTTCACCATTAAGAATACTTGATGAAGTGTTAAAGCTCCACTATCATACTTTCATGCGGTTCGTAGTGAAATTTAGCTATTGAGAAAAGATAAACACCACTTGGAAGAAAACTCTTTAATATCATATATACATGTTTTAATCAACAATAAAATAATTAAATCAACTTCAAAAGTACAGTACCCTCTGTGAAAGTGCCATAGCTTTTAACGAACCCGCTTTCGGTGACATCATCATAATGTGTGTAGGTTGTACAAAGCGTCTCAGTTACCGCAATTGCATCCGATGGGTATCAACTTGGGTGGCAACTAATGCCTGACATGGCTAGTCGTAAAATATTGTCGTTAAAATACTTTTTTAAATTTTGCAGTTTGATAATGGGTCTTTAAAGTTTTTAAGGAAATTGAACATCTGTAAGGTGGATATTAGGTGCGTTATAAATCTATTATTATCATTAAGGCAATGTTGCATGTTTTTTATGTTTTAATTGTTCTCCATTAAATATAAGGTTATGCAAGAAGTGTTCATTCAGAGAAAATCATGGAATTCTCAAACTACTGTATTCAAATTTGCAAACACAAAATTGCTTCAATGAGGATAGTTTGTCAAGGGTACTGTTGCTCTTTGCTTGTATGAAATGAAAATAAATTGATACTGTTTTTTGTATGGTTAACTCCATTTAGGAAAGTTGTATATTTTAAGATTTATCTTTTTTCAGCAAACAATTGGCTTTGTACATGTTCCAAAAACGTTTTTAACAAACAATATATAATAGTCTTTATTTGCTTTCATCATTTCTAACAAAAATGTCACATCAACAGGCTCTGGTCTTTATTATGACAAGTTTATCCTGACTCCGAACCCAATTTTCCACTTAGTGTCTGACAATGTTTTAAGATGACTTACAAGCATGTCAAGATTGTCTTGGTGTGTCCATGAATACATTTAAACCTTGTGGATATGTCAACAAGTAAATATGTTAGATAATCCCCACAATGCAACAGGCCACAAGAAAGCTCCTTACAGGGTCTTGTCGACCCAACACTGACCTAGAGCTTTCACACCTTGGTTTCAAATTGCTTTTTTTCTGCTCCTCAATAACAAAATCAGAGACATAAAAGTTCTTAGCTTTGAAAGAAGATACTGCAGTGTCAATAAAACGAATATCTTATATCAAAAGGTCTTAAAAAATATGTGTTGAATGCTTTCTAACACCCATTATTCAATCACTTCTGAAAGAAAATATCTTTCGTTAATGATCCCTTTACAAATTCAAACACAGTAGGCAACATGATTCAACTTATCAAAAGACTGTTTAAAAATATATTTATTAATTATGCAGTATTCTTTTCTGACAGCAGGATACTAATCAAGGTCGATGGTAAATGGTCAATTATTTAGTATCTTGATGAATAGTGTAATTGTAACCTACTCTAATCATGGTTTGATTGTTAATCAAAAGGCTATTGACACTGATTCCATCTATTCATTAGAACCACCATTCAATTCCCACAATGGCCGAAGTCTATTTGAATTACGCCATTATTTTTCTCAGAGCTCTCAAACCTACAAGCAACCTAAGCAAGTTACTGGACATTTTGTTACAACTGTTTGTAACTCTATGAGAATTTTCTTCAAAATGACTTTACTCCACTTACAATTGACTCTTATTGATTTTATCTTCTGGCGAGATGATCAGTTTATCAGAATTTTGTCAATTATCTTATTCACAAAGTGATATTGCCATTAAAGGGGGTCTCCAACTTTTAACGTCCAGTGTTTTATTAGCGAGGCCCTCTCCGACCCTCTCGGGGCCTCACTAATAAAACACTGGAAGTTAAAAATTAGAAGTTGGAGACCCCCTTTAAATAAGAAATGAAGTATCGTCCATATGTGTATGTGCGAATCTATAGTATATTGTGAACCCGATAACTAGACTCTAAATCTTTGAATATGTTATACAAATAGTAATATTGCAATTCTAATTTTGCAAAGAAAGTCAATATCATGATCCATACATGTATATATATTTATTGTATTATGAACCAGATGTCTCTGGCCCAAACTGCAAATCAAGGCAATTTTCTCATTGATCTAATAGTCTACTTGACCCAAGAGCATAGTGAAAGGCAAGTTTAGTTTCTGTTTCTGTAAGTCTGAAACAATATTTCTAAGACTCTGTCAAATAGAAGATTTTATGATTTTATAAAATATAACGTAATATAGCTTGTCTAGATGATTTGTATTCTCAAAGTTGATCAGATGAAAAGTGCTCTCTTTTACTCGACAAAATCTGCCATTTTAGTAATTTAATCTTAGCCTACCAGTAAACTTGTAACATTTTAAGCTCAATTTGCAATGTCTTAAGATTTTAAAAGCATTCAACATAAACGATTGTGACAAGTCTGTTTTCCCTGAAATGAAGTAAAGTCATTTTCCTTCAAATATTGTTAGTTTGACAATCAAATAATTTCATTGTTTATCTAGACTTAATGCTTCTATGAAATTGGCATTCATGCAAAACGAATGTAAAAAATCTGCTGGCTCCAATAATATTTAAATTTACTAAGATAAGGATAATCAAATAACCTTTTGTGTTAAAGTTTACCGGTGTAAACCATTCAACCATCATGATATCTACAATGCAATGGCTGCCCTCCATCAGTGCATGCAATCAATGAAAGAACTAAACAAGATGGCTGCCAACAAACATATGGCCGACGTTTCTTGATGATCTTGTGCAATATTGAGGCCTACATCATACAATAGTGGATAATTTCTTGATTTCTCTTGGGAAGCAATGTACAGTGGACTCTGTTGCCTTCAAGTGTTTCTGGCCTCTTGAAGGTAGAGAAGATATCCTTTTGATATAAAGCAATCGATTCATTTTTAGCTCACCTTTACAAAATAAATGTGAGCTTATGTCGTGGCGCTTCGTCCGTCGTCCGTCTGTCTGTCCGTCTGTCCGTCCGTCCGTCTGTCCGTCCGTAAACTTTCAGGAAAAAGACTACTCCTCCTAAACGAATCCAGATATCATTCTGAAATTGTAGTATGTTATACCCATGGTGATTCCTCACAGAAAGGTAGACGTTTCAGTTTTGAGAATCCAAGATGGCCGCCATGGCAGCCATATTGAATTTTCAATTAGATTTCAGGAAAAAGACTACTTCTCCTAAACGAATGCAGATATCATTCTGAAATTGTAGTATGTTATACCCATGGTGATTCCTCACAGAAAGGTAGACGTTTCAGTTCTGAGAATATAAGATGGCCGCCATGGCAGCCATATTGAATTTTCAACTAGATTTTACGAAAAAGACTACTCCTCCTAAACGAATGCAGATATCATTCTGAAATTGTAGTATGTTATACCCATGGTGATTCCTCACAGAAAGGTAGACGTTTCAGTTTTGAGAATCCAAGATGGCCGCCATGGCAGCCATATTAAATTTTCAATTAGATTTCATGAAAAGACTACTCTTTCTAAACCAATCTAGATATCATGCTGAAATTGTAGTATGTTATACCTATGGTGATTCCTCACAGAAAGGTTGACGTTTCAGTTTTGAGAATCCAAGATGGCCGCCATGGCAGCCATATTGAATTTTCAATTAGATTTCATGAAAATGACTACTTCTCCTAAACCAATCTAGATATCATTTTCATATTGTAGTATGTTATACCTATAGTGATTAATCCAACAAAGGTAGCCGTTTCAGTTTTGAGAATCCAAGATGGCCGCGATAGCAGCCATATTGACTTTTCAGCTGCAGATGACACATCATTATTACTAAATTTTAAGCTTTCATCAAGTGATCACTCGCACTATATAAATTCACTAATTTGAACTTACTAATCATAATATTATCTTGAATATGAAATATTTAAGATTGTCATGCAAGTTGTTCTATATTTTTAAGTGTTTTTAAAACATTAAGATGAAAGACAAACATAATTAATTAATTTGTTTAAAATATTTATGGCTGCATAAACAAGCTGCAAAAACCCAATGACATTAAACATCATGTTGAATTTTAAACAATGGTATCTCCCTTATATTCCTTTAAATACCACACAAAAGGGGTCAACCAGAGTTCAGATATTCCTATGCTTTTCTAATACACATCCCAATACAGGCTGCTAGCATCACAGTCTCAGCTGCTAGTCTGTTGCATAATCAACCTGACCTGATATGGTAGAGCATTATGCTATATGGCCATGTGTATGCAATAAGAGTTATGGAAATTAGACTTGTATTCTCATGACAGTGATATGTTCTTTTTAAGAATAACAACTTACACAAAACTTGTCAACAATAAGCTTTGTGTTTAGCAATCTACATGATGAGTTGATGTGGAAAGAGTTATTTTGCATCAGGTTCCAGTTCCTGTGTTTTACTCATATTTGTACCATTTCTATATCTAACAGAAGTTCTTCTTGACACAAAATCAATTTAGGACATAAGCTAACTATATTTTGTGAAATTATATATATTTTTCACAACAATTCATGTTCTCTCATGTCAAGTCTTTTAATACCACACATAAGGGCTTAGCCAGAGTTCAGGTTTACATGCTCAGCACACTAGGATGCTTCTCCAAATATACGTACACAAAGCCAAATACACAAATTGCTACACTCTCCTTAAGGATCTGGGGCTAGCAGCCCTGCCTGCTTGTATATTGCATAGTAATCATGACCTAATTGATAAATAGAACATAATGGACTTTATGGAAAGTATATAAATTGTCTTTATGAAAAGTATACTTGTATTCTATTAAAAGTAATACTTTTTACAAATAACAATTTAAACAAGTCAAGAATCTGCTTTTATGTACTGTAATCTACATGATAAGTTAATAATAGAGGTATTTTGTATCAGGTTCCAGTTCCAATACCATGTGTTTGATAAATACCTGTAAAAATAATTGATAATTGTATCATGCTGAAGGGGTTCTGGGAACAACATGTCATCATAGAAGTCATTATTTTTCAATTAGATTTCAGGCCAAGTACTACTCCTATTAAATCAATTAAGATATCATTCTGAAAAGTGAGTATTTTTTTATATAGTGATTCCTGACAAAGACGCATTTATTTTATTATCAAGAATCCAAGATGGTCAATATGTCAATTATATTGAATTTTCAATTAGATTTCATGAAATTCATTGAAAAGAATACATTTCCTGATCAATCAAATCAATGTCATTATATTTGTATTGATACGCTTGTTGTAATATTTATCAACACTATAAATACAGTTACAAAAAACTGTATGAATCATCTTTATCTGCGAACAGCCTGAAGCATGACTGTTTTAATAAATCCTTTTTAATAAAACATAAAATGATAAAAGTTGTTCACTCCATCAGTGGGTTACATATTTCCTGACACTTCATATATGGCAAATAACATAGCCAGTGAGGGATAAATATACATTTTTTAATCATCTATATCTGATTACGGTCTGAACAATGATTTTCTAGATAATTATAATGATCATTCAATTCAAACAAATCCTTTTCAAAAGCATTTAAAATGATTAAATTTGTTCACTCCCAACACTAACTGTTAGGTTTTTTACTCCTTTGTTCCCATGCAATTAATTTATTCCAAATTGAAAATTTTGGTTAATGAATAACAAATTATCTTTTATTTTTTTTGATATGCTAATAAAAGATATCATTTAATATTCATCTTCAAAACTAATTGAACAGCTGTCTGAACAATTCTTTTTTTACAAAGTCTTTCTCACCAATTCTCTCTGTTAGTTAAGATACTTCAATAAACATATTACTGAGTTGACCTCCAGATTATTTCCATTGCAAACCTCTCTTCTACCCCCACCCCTTCTATCCCCCCTTTCCCACCTCCCTTTTTTTCTCCTGTCCTACCATTGCAAACCTCTCTTCTATCCTCCCCAACCACACCCCCCCCCCCCCCTTTCCCCTCCTATCCTTCCAGCCCCTCTCCTGCAACTCTCCTCTAAAGAGTATCTGTATTGCATATTGAAATGAGGGGAGAACACTCACTATATGGAATAACAGTAACTTACATAAGAGGATAAGTTACATAAGCTACATGCAGGTGCAAGAGGTCATCATAGGTCATCATATCTAGTAATTAGCATAAACCCCCAAGTTGCTAGCCTATTCTGACCAATCAGATTGCACTAACATATGTCAAGATTTAAGATATTCAGAAATCTTCAGTTAGAATTACATGAGACATATCACTAGCTGAATTTGTGATTTGTGTCAGAGGGATATATTCCAAATGTTTATGTGCATCATCTTTTTAGTTCTTTGGAAGTTGAGAGTGTGACTAAATGAATACTCCTAAACCAATCAAGATATCATAATGAAATTAATACAGATGCCCACATAAAAGTAGCATTTTGAAGATTAAATAGTCCAAGATAGTCACCAATTCAGCCATAGATATACAACAAAGTTATACAAAAACCTACTGCTTGTTAACAAATCATGATTATATCATTCTTGTATTAATGTTTGTTCAAGCTCTAGTGGTTTCCAACAGAAGAATAGCATTTTAAAAGATAAAAAAATCATGATGGCAGCCATAATCAATTATCATATAAAAGATGGTTACACAAACCATTTTACCACATCATTCATTTTAAGGTGAGCTTCTGTACCCTCGGTACTTTTATTTTTCCTTGTAGTATCGTATTGTTGTATGTAGTCTATTTAAAATAACATATAACTCTTGTTAATATCCTCTCATTTCATTTTATTATCCCCCGCCACGAAGTGAAAGGGGGATATAGGTTTGACCTCCGTGCGTCCGTGCGTCCGTGCGTCCGAGTTAAAGGAGCCAATTTTTCTCAGAAACCGTTAAAGATAGGATTATCAAATTTTGTGTGTGCCTCCAGGGTATCAATACCTTGATGGAGTTAGAAAATCAGAACCGCGCAATTATTTTTTCCGGAGTTATTGCCCTTGTTCCGGAGGCGGGGGATGTTGATGACTATGTCTGCTTGTTATTTCTGTGACATGTCTTGTTTGCTCATTTCTAATATTAATCCTCGTCATGGTAAAGTTACTAAACCAAATTTTCTTTTTAATTAACCAAGAATAACTTTATATTAATATTCTAATATGGAACACTAAGCTTCAGTTTTTTTAGTGTACATACAAGTTAAGCTGAACTAGTTTTTTTCTTTAAAAATATGTACAGTGTAATAAGTTTTGTGTTGGATACTTAATTTGACTTAAAATTGGACTTCAAAAAGTAAATTGTCTATTTTTGAAATGTGGTAGTTAGCCATTTCAAGCAGTTGCTAAGTATTTGAAGGTTGTAACGTGAACCAAATGCTATGGTCACATAGGTGCAACAGTAAAATACAGACACAAACGCAAAGTTGGCATTTATTTGCTATTTCATGACCAGCACCTCCAACCAATCTGTGATTGCGTATGGCGACGTCTGCTCTTTTGAAAAGTTGAACACTTCACCCAGATCATCAGACTGCTAATGGCTGAAATACTGCCTAACCTTCACAATAACCACTACTGACCCACTCACTCATTCTTCCATCTACCTAAGAGGTATAGACATGACATGTCATGATACGGTACGTATCACAATATCAAAAAGCAATACGATTCGACACCATACATGTTACGATACACTTTTTTCAGGGTGAAAATGAAATAAATAATACTTTAAGTTTTTGACAAACAGCTTGATTGGTTAACTGAGCAATTTTAAATACAGTCATCATATCACGATATGTACCGTATTTCCTCTAATAAGCGCCCGGGCGCTTATTTTTTCAGCACCCCTTTACCCCCCGGCGCTTATTAGAGGCCCGGCGCTTATTGGAGACCCGGCGCTTATTTCTTTCAAAGAGTATTGCACTTTGTTTTAAGTCGCCTTTTACCATGAATACCTGTAAAATTTACTGAGGGAGCATTTATCTAATGATTAGGACCCGGCGATTATTAGAGACCCGGCGCTTATTTTCTCAACTACCTATGACCCCCCGGCGCTTATTAGAGGCCCGACCCTTATTGGAGACCCGGCGCTTATTAGAGGAAATACGGTATATCGTCAGATTATGAATGAAGATCCATGATATAGATTGATACATCATCACAACTCTACTTTATAGAGGTGATTATTTCCTTCTTTTGAGACCACTCAGGAGGACTTTCTGCAAGTGTTTGAAAAGTATCCAGCTTCTAAGTTGTATGTTTAACTGTCAAACTAATACCTTGGAAGCCTTGGTATGCATGTCCGGTATGTTTTAAACTTGCATGGATACTGACTGTTGAATGGTGGTGAAGGATTAACAATACTTGTCATGTTGATGGTGAACATAAAAATATTTCGGATCTCCTGAAGTGCAAATCATTCAGTTTTAACTAATGTTGCCTTATTCAGAGGATATGAATCCTAAATTGTTTGAGAGTTAATTTTTTTTGTTGCAGAATTGATGGAAGATAATGGAATAAGTGCTGTTTTGTCAGTTCATTTCATGTCATCCTTGAAATTAGAGTTCGTTCAAAGTAGAAACAAATTGTACTATTGCAATATTCAAGGAGGTAACAGGAATAAGTTCCTTTTTCCATTCTTACATTTGTTTTAACTTTTCTTCTTGGAACTGCTTATCCATGTGGATGAAGTATTTGATGCTTGTTTCGTGTGCTCCATACATGGGATACACATCACTTCTGGTTTGATTGGTTTCATGATGTGTAAGGGAAACAGCCTGTGTGGCCATTTTTCAAAGAAATTGAATTGTTTCGAGTTTGGTTCCTTTCAATTTCTTCAATGACTAGGTTGTGACTTTGCCACAATCTTGAATTCCAAATCCCTTATTTATGCATCATCAATAACAGGAACTTTAAATTATTCTCAATCTCATTAAAATCAGTCTGATCCTAATGCATGTACCTTCCTGCATGTCTAATCTTAAAACTACTCCACAATGTTAATATGGAATGTTTCACTTACCATTGTATCTGCCAATCAAAGGCCACCTTACATATCAAGTTAGATTTTTGCATGCACATCTGTAATTTGTTGGTATGAGACCTTGATGAACAACTCGTATCAGAAACAGACTGAGATATGAATGCTAGCAATGATCAGATTTAAATGAGATTGTCTCAGCTCACCCTGCCACATGAGCCATCAGGATGAGAATCCTAAACACACCCACGCACAACTTATACAGGATCCGTAACAAGGAGACGATAGTTACTATTTGTCAACTAAAACATTGCATTTGAGTGTTGAAGGATATCCTTATATCACACAATGGCATGAGTCATTTGAACTTGTCAATGTATTTACTTGTTTTCCTCCACAACAATAACCTTTTGTAAGGATACTCTGGTGATACATGAGTATTTTCAGAAACAGTGTTATCAGTGACTTATCTAATACATACAGGAAGAAAGATTGAGGTTGATAGTGCTTTAGTATTCTCTATATAGGTCATGTGGCTACTATACATGTTAGTCTATAAAGCTCTTGGTACAGAGAAGACTTGGTGTAATTGTATGTCAATAAATTCAGTCAAGTTTGTTCTCAATTGGGCTGCAACGATTCACCTAGACAACTTCGATTCAATTTTTAAATTTTTACAGCTCGATTCGATTTATTTTGATTCGATTCGGCCATATTGCTCGACCGTTGCCATGCAGCGCTGCTAAGGCAAATGTATAAACCACGCTGATTGAGAGCCTCGAGGATGAGGATATTAACCAATCCCTGATTACGTTACATATTGTAGACATATTGACATATTGTAGACTTGGTTTCCGGTTTAAAAACTTTACGTGACTTGTTAACACTCACGAATGCAATATATCAAGATCTAAAGGTAAAATTTTGATTATTTATAGCAAGAAAAATTAAAAGTGAATCGAATCGAAATTTTGAATCATGAATCGATTTCCGATAATATGAATCTGAATCGATTTTCGATGCATCGTAGTGAATCGTTGCAGCCCTAGTTCTCAATACTTTGAAATATAGTAAACTTGACCCAATGTTTGCTGTTCTGTTCGACACTTGCAGGACACTTACAACAAATGGTGAAAATTGAGGTGCAGGTTGTCTCTCAACTGTAATTCTAGCAACTGTGATGCAAGTGAAATGGATTGAATTCAAAATTATCTCATCTACCCCAATTTAATTGGCAGATACAAAACTGATCAACTTGATTTAACACACTGCTTTTGAATAGTTGGATTGATTTGAAACTGCACATGGAAAAGGGTGAAACCACCTTACATTTAGATAGGTGCCCCTTTAAACTTCGTTAGCTTAGGTTCTCCTGACACAATGATCTCAAACAATATTTTGACTCTCTCTAAAGCATAAGAGTATCCTGTGTCTGTGTAAGTGATTTGACCTTATCTACTCGCTTTTGAAAATGCTTTTGACGATAAATTGCACTGAAAAATCTTGTCCGTCCACTATTAATGCAAGTGAAATGAAAGATTCATCAAACTCAAACCTGACGATTTTGATTGACAATTCCCAAGGAAATCCTGCATAATTAAACCCTGCCACATTTACGAATTTCATAGTTGATAAACTGCACGTAAAATAAAGTGAAACCCCCACTTCTTTATAAGCGACCCTTTAAACTGAGCCTAGGTTCTCCTGACACGATGATCTCAAACAATAAATTGACTCTGCTCTCCCTCTCTCTGTTGCTGACAGCATGAGAGTATCCTGTGTCGGTGTAAGTGATTTGACCTTATCTACTGCTTATATATAGCAGCCTCTCTTTCATTAACTCACGTTTCAAATGCCGCATCTTGTCAAGGACTTGTTGTTTGACAATCATAGCTTGCAGTATTGTTAATTCATGTCACTTGTTGATAATGTGTACATGAGAACTGTCATGACTGAAATAGTATGTTTCTGGTTTAAAATTTTTGTTCAAAGGTGTATCTGAAAAAACGTTGATCTGAGTAGAAATTTATTTAGAATGGTATGTTTTATATATTGCTTAAGATTGCAATAGTTCAATTAGGATCAAATATTAGAATGTTTTCCGTAAGAGGAGGTGTTGGTTATGAGTATGACAATGATGATAATGTTGATAATGTATTAATGATGATGATGGTGATTGGTCATTATGATTATGATTATGATGATGAGGATAAGGATAAATCATGACGATGATAAAACATAATGATAATAATGATGGATGATGGATGATGATGATGATGATGATGATGAGGATTAATTATGACAATGATATTATATGATTATAATGATGGATGATGATAATGCTGATGTTGATGATGATGATGATGATGACGATGATGATGGTGATGAATCATAATGATTATGATGAGGATAAATCATGATGATGATAAAACATGATGATGATGTTGATGAATCATGATTATTATGATGATGATTTCCATCTTTTCACAAAGTTGAATTCAACACATGATGAGGGTTTTATTAAAGCAAATTTACTGATCCATCACTTCATTGATTATGATTGAATGTATTTGTTTTTTAATGTTCTTGATATCAGTTTTCATTCTGATGATTGTTTCAGGTGTCCTGGTACAGATTGTAATGGGAAACCTTCTACGAATTCTCCTCAACAATGAAGCAGCAGCTAAAACAACAGACTTCTTTGTGGATTTTGAAAGTATGACTATATTGCAATAAAACTTAAAGATTTTTCCTCCTTTTAAACCCTTTTTTAGTTAAGGCAACACTTTGTTTGAAACAAATGTTCTAATGGATGTCAGTGATAAATCAGAATCATAAAATTAATATGAATATTTGTTGAATGACCTCTAATGATCTGAATGAAATGAATAGTGTTTTAAAATTTACTATGACAAAATATATTTTAGCATATAAGTGGCCTTGATGTAAGAAAAATGTATGCTTCCTTTGAAAAAAAAACCCTACTTTCAAAAAATCCTTTCTTGAAATCAGTCTCTTGATGTTTTAACAACCATGACCTTCATGGTCCCATGACCTTGAACCTTGAACTTGAAATGACCTTGACCTGACTGGCCTTGACCTTTGTAGATGCTGAGCCTTCAGAGCAGGAGGCTGCAACACACAACGAGGTGGAAGCCGTCCTGACCACATCACAAGAGATCATTCAGATGTTACGGCAATATTCAGGGGCAACTGAAGAAATTAGATTGGTAAACCTTCAGTTTGTTTGATTAATTCTAAAGTGTAAGGTACAACAGATTTTATAACGACATGAAATATTGTTGATAACATTTACATGTTAATCGATCTATTTAGTGAAAAAACAGATGAAATGATGCACAGTCAAAGATTTCGTCTTTCATAGAATGGTAGAGGTATTCTATTCTCCTGAAAGGTAATGTACTAAAGTAGACACCATTTTACATTTTCTCCTCTGTTTAGAGGATCTAAACTTCATTACCATATCAGATTTCTTGTAGCAAGTTCAGAAAGTAAAGTAAGTCAAGCCCAGAAAATAAGAAAAGAAGATGAAAATATCATTTTAAAGAAATTGGTGACAAAATATTTCAATGAATAACTTTTAAAATATAGAAGGAATTTTGAATCTAAAAAAGCATTGTTGTGTATTAAAGAGCTAACGATGGGCGATTTGTCATCCAAACTTGGTAGGCTTGGTTCCTAACACTAGCTACACAGTCAATATACCCATGAGTAAGCCCTGCAACATGTAGTAAGCCCAGAGCAAGCAGGAGATAATGTAAGCTGATCTGGCGGGTGAGGGTGAGATATTGATCTATATCCTGTACCAGATCCTCACTTCTGGTAAATACTCTTTGATATCATCCCTGTGTATATAACCTATAGGCCTGTTTATTCAGCGTTGCCTTACCCTGCCATCTCAGGATCTGAAGGCTGAATTCCGACCAATAAAATACTGGCATTGTTTGCCTTGTCTTGAAGTCTTTGGTAAAATCAAGAATTCAGTTGTGGTAGGCTCCAGGAATCCTGGAGAAGGTGAAGGGTAGTCGGTGTCAATGATGAAAGATTGCTCAAGTGCATGGATTGATGCTGCCATTGAAGTACTGATGAATTTAGATTAAGAAATGATTAACTCTGATATCCTTTTTTATATGGTTGAAGAGAATAAGAAATCTGAGCCATTATCAGTGTTTCTGTAGCTTTATTCTGTACAACAACATTACATCCTCTGAATAAAAGAAAACTGGAGCCACATTCAACATCCTAGATTGTACCATAAATCCATAATCGTCACTTTACATAATACCAAATTGACAATCTACATGATACCATACAGTCCCCTTCAACCCCTCAAAGTCATACAATACAGTCACATTCAACCCTCCACATCAAATATAACAGTCACAATCAACCGTCCCCTTCTTACAATACAGCCCAATTTAACACTCCACGTTATATAATACAGCCCCATTAACCCTCCCAATCAAACAATACAGTCCATTTAAACCCTCCACATCATGACATCAAACAATAGTCACATTCAACCTTCCCCTTTTTCAATAGTCACATTCCACATCATATGATAGTCTATACAGCTCAATTCAAGCCAGCACATCACACAATTGAGTAACATTCAACCCTCAACATAATGCAATAGAGTCACATTCAACCCTCAACATCATGCAATAGAGTCACATTCAACCTTCCACATCATACAATACAGTAACATTCAACCCGTCCACATCATACAATACAGTAACATTCAACCTTCCACATCATACAATACAGTAACATTCAACCTTCCACATACAATACAGCTCTATTCAACCCTTAACATCATGCAATAGGAGTCACATTCAACCTTCCACATCATACAATACAGCTCTATTCAACCCTCAACATCATGCAATAGGAGTCACATTCAACCGTCCACATCATACAATACAGCTTCATTCAACCTTTCACATCGACAATTTTTTCAAAAAACTGGATGAATGAAGTGTCAAAGCCTGTTATGTCTGCAATTGGGTAAAACAGTAGTTACATTCCTCTCTCTCTATCTTGTATAACTATCTCTATCACTTTTGTGAGTTCAATCAAACAATCATATTGAAGGTCCTGTTTTCATTTAACAATGCAAAACAAATGATAACCTATGGAAGGAGAGTTTCTTTCAAACATGAAAATAATAAGTTAGAAAGTGAGGAAATAAAACTTAATTTTAATGTCATAGTTTTTAACACTGAAACAGACTTGCTGACTGAATCAAACCTCCCTGTATGTCTAGAAATGGTATAAATAATATCTTTATCAAAATATTGTTTTTAAGATCTTTTGAGAAAAACGTTGATCATCTATAAATCAATTCTTTCACTTGAATATAATGTAACAAATTTTAGATTTTAATTTAATAAGTAACCACTCCAATTTAATATCTGTAAGCCCTGTTGCTGGATCAGGAAGTGTATAAGGGAGTTCAGCTCTTTAAAAGGGAAGATGTTTTATCATTAGAATTCTTCAAAAGGGAGACTCATACCCAATAACCAGCCATAAATGAGGTTATCCATTGAAACCATATTTGCCTAACTTTGAATGACACTCTATAATACTTAACTCAAGTATTATGAAGCATTTTGTTTATTGCAAATGTTGAATTGGCACTTATTTATTCATTTCAGGCAATATCCAATCCATCAAAGTCAGATCTTCAAGACACGGCATTGGAAGCAGTCTACCCTCTGGTCCTGAAATTAAAGAACTTTTATGAATTTTCCAATGAGCTTGGTAAGAAATGTTTTTTCATCAAAGGCATTTAAATATAAGTGATTATATATACTGTAACAAATTCTGTATTCGATATGACAAATACATGTATAATAATACAAATATTCACCTTCCCCTAATTTATCATTCCCTTTCCTGTTTTTGAATAATGTTTGTTATTTCAAGTCAATTTTAGATAACAACAATAAATCATTTACTGTGTACTTTATACAAAAGTAAACAACCAACTACTGTCAAATCATGCATGTGAGTAACAGAGTTATCTCCCTTATGTACTTCTTTCATGAATCAGACAAATAAGTTTAACATTTGTTTAGAAAGTAAATCTGTATGAACTTTATTGCTCAAATGTGTCCTTGACATGCCACTTACAAGCATTGTCGATAATAAGCCTGCTTTCAAATCTTTGCACTGTTTGTTTGACAAACTGTATTTTTGCAATCAGTGTATGAATTAAAAACTTCACTGGCCAGAAGTCTTAGGATCTTCTAAATCTTCCTGAAAAGGTTGTAAACCATGAAATATCATCATAATCAGTTAACCAAATGTCTGATAAGCTGGACAGGCTTGATGGTCAATTTGGCACAATTGAAACAAAATCAAATAAATTCAGACTCAAGGTAGATACACTGCTGTCACACTTTTATAGCATAGGACATCATCCCATCGAAAGCTTTATGCTGTGAGACATTGTCCTGTCTTATATTCAGAATGCAGTTGATAACATTTTAAGATTAACAGAACCTCTTGAAAAGCAGGTCTAGATCTGTAGAGAACTGCTGAAATAGCCAAATCTCTGAGGCTCCTTTCTTATATCCAATAAAATAATCTATATTAGTCTAGGTATACATAAGTGGCGGTTCCTCTTTCATACCATGGGACATGACATCACCTCATCACTGTGACTATAAAATAGTTTTATCCTCTGTGTCTTAGATAATAATAGAATATTTGTTTCACTGTTACAGAGCGAGTGGTCCTGTACTGCTGAAATATCCAAATCTCTCAGGCTCTTTTCTTATATCCAATAAAATAATCTATATTAGTCTAGGTATACATAAGTGGCGGTTCCTCTTTCATACCATGGGACATGACATCACCTTATCACTGTGACTATAAAATAGTTTTATCCTCTGTGTCTGAGATAACAATTAAAGATGTCTCACTGTTACAGAGCGAGTGGTCCTGTACTGCTGAAATATCCAAATCTCTCAGGCTCTTTTCTTATATCCAATAAAATAATCTATATTAGTCTAGGTATACATAAGTGGCGGTTCCTCTTTCATACCATGGGACATGACATCACCTTATCACTGTGACTATAAAATAGTTTTATCCTCTGTGTCTGAGATAACAATTAAAGATGTCTCACTGTTGCAGAGCGAGTGGTGCCTGTACTGCTGGGAGAGCTGTGCTCAGAGAACATGACGCCCACGGAACATCTGGAGGTTCAGCAGTCCCTCTTCAAACAGTTCGCCCAGATTCTAGACTTTGTTCTCACCTTTGATGATCTGAAGGTAAGATAGGCATCCCGGTGGATTTAATGGTGCCAAATATAGTCATCAACCTGTCCCTCTTTTTGGAATCATTTTTTTTTCTTGAACAACATTGAATAAAAGAATAAAATGTTCATTTCTGTACCTTTTTACTTTCCTTCTGACTTTGTTCTCACCTTTGATGATCTGAAGGTAAGATAGGCATCCCATTTTATGTAATGTTGGGAGATGTAGACCCTGTCTAAATCATGTTTTTTCTTTAGCAGATCTCCTAAAAGCTTTCATTTTGTTTCTTAGGTTCATTTTTCACTCGCTGCCTTTTGATATGAATAATCATGCAGATTTCTTAAAAATTTACTATTTTTTTATAATAGAAACATATTTGATTTAGACTCTGTATTGAGATTTTTTTTCTGTGGCAGAAGCAATTTGTTCATCTGTCTATTTCTGAAACCAATCAATCAAACCTTTCTGTAAAAAAAAGAATATTTGAAAATTGAAAAGGTTTTGAAATAATCCAACTTCATTTGTCCCAGATGACCAACCCCGCCATACAGAATGATTTCAGCTACTACAGAAGAACAGTGTCCAGAAAGAGATTAGCCAATGAGGTGAGGACGATTCAGGGTTTCCCCTTCGCAAAACACTATGGTGATCGCAAGTCCTTATGGTAGCCTTAGAGCAATGTTAAAGAATGGGAGGTAAAGTCAACCTTAGTAAAGGTTGCTTTGTGAAAGGAGGCTCAGTTTTTTTCCACAAAGCAAGATTCTCTGTTGCAGAAGTTATTTAAGACATTTCTTTATGTGTGTCCTTTGACAAGTGAAGCACTTTCTAAAGCAGAAATATGGTACTGGTAAAGTTTAAAGTGCAATAAGCGATGGTGTTTCAAACTAAGAAATCACTTGCAAACTTGATGTTTAAAGAAAATACTTGCCGCGAACTGAACACAAAGCAGGCTTTTATCTTTCTTGCCTAGAAACTTGAAACGGGATATAGTTATACACTCTTCATTCTACTAGTTTAACAAAATTGTCTGAAATTTATTGTGTGTATGTGTCGCCTGGTATCAAACCCTGACAATTGAGCTACATTGATGCAATAACTCTAGTAGGGAGAGAATGAATATGATATGTTAACATTTAACTTTCAAATTGAAAGAAAGTTTAAGTTTTATTTATTTTAGGACAAGGACACGGAGGAGGCGGTATCTAACGAGATGGCCAACAGGATGTCGCTCTTCTACGCTCACGCCACGCCCATGTTGAAGACTCTCAGTGATACCACAGCTAAATTTGTTTCACAGGTAACTTGTTAAAGAATTGACCTGCAGACCTGGTAATTGTTATGAGAAAATTAGTGGTAAACATTGTATTACTTCCCTTTGTGAATGAAGATCTGAGATCATTAGAAAATTATTGGTAATCATTGTATTACTTCCCTTTGTGAAGATCTGAGATAATTAGAAAATTATTGTTTAACATTGTATTACTTCCATTTGTGAATGAAGATCTAAGATCATAAGAAAATTACATTTGTATTGGTAATATGTATTATCTCTTTGTGAATGAAGATCGAAAATCATTAGAAAACTATTGGTAAACATTGTATTACTTCCCTTTGTGAAAGAAGATCTGAGATCAGGTAATCAGAGCACCAAGTAGTGATATAATCAAAAAGTGTTTTATTCAGGTCAATTAAAGATGAATGATACATAAATCAGCTATAATATATAAGCAAGAATAGAACAGCAATGCAGAATAAAGAGACTTCAGCAATTCAATGAATTGATCAGAGCTTAAAGGGGCAGTAGCACGTTTTTTGACAATTTTATATTTTCAATTTTTCACTGATAATTGTAAGTTAATACTTGATGTAATACTTTGAAAGTGTCAAAAATCTCATTACACAAACCAATCATCCATAAACAGAGAACAAATTATAAAGATTCACATAAAATCCATTGGCAGCAATTTTTGTGTGAACACCTTTAATTCATTTTTTGTAAGAAAAGGAATCGCATGGCTAAACTTTACTTTATGTATCTGAATTATTACTGCTTCATTTAGTTTAAGGACATTATCTTTCACTTGGAACCATTAATTTTCATTTTCCTGACATCACCTTATATTCCCCCTAAAAACGTGCTACTGCCCTTTTAAGTGAGTGAGTTAATGTTTAGTCCCGCTTAGGCAATATTTCAGCCATTAGCGGCAGGAGAGCTTAAGACAATTTGGTCAAGCAATATAAGCCTGATGTCAGCTTTATCCAATTTTCATTGAAATTCATTGTGTTAGGATATAAAAAAACTTCCTTGTTTCAGCACAAAGATTTGCCGGTGGAACAGACAACAGACTGTCTAAGTACAATGGCCAATATATGTCGGGTCATGATTGAGAATCCGTAAGTTCATGTGTGGATGCAGATTGTAAACATCATTGAATTGTTTCTTTGATTTACTATTATGAAACCTTTAAAACAATGTACAGTTATCTCTAAATGATTTCCCTTATGTTTATGATATTTATTCTTATGTACAGATCAAATATTAAGCCCTATGAGGCCTGAAAGTTGCACATAAAATGGTCACTTCCACAGGACTCCCTTAGCATTTTTGACAGAGGAAATCTCTTGCACTAGGTTGCTTTACATCTGTCCGAACAGATATTTTGTGAAACTAAGGATAATTTTGTTAACCTCATTGCTAAGGTTTTCTGAATGATGGATTTCTTGTTTCATCGCACAGTAGGCTACTTTACTTGAGTAATTTCAGCAGTTATTGAACTTTATAGCACTGTGTTCTCACTTAGATTCACCACAATGTAGGCTATTTTGCTGAACTATTTTTCGAAGGCAAAAATCAGAATATAATCTATTGGTCCTTTGAAAACATTTACAATTGAACCTTGTTCACTTTGACCTCGGATAACCGTAAACCTTGTTTTTCGAACGATATTATAGTGAAACGAAAATATTCCCAAGGTAATGTACTCAATAATCGAGGCCGTAATCATCTTGTTCATCAATTCTCTGAATGATTTATTCGATCTATTGATGTTTCAGTGATTACAGTTCTCGGTTCACGAGTGAGGAGACGAAGCTGTTCTGTCTGCGAGTCATGGTCGGCGTCATCATCCTCTACGATCACGTGCATCCCATCGGAGCCTTTGCCAAAACATCCGGCATTGATGTGAGCTTTTGATGCCTTTATAACTCTTTGGTTCGATGTATTTGTTTTGTGGGTTTAAGGTTGTTCCTTGCTTTTTACTTGCCAAAATATCAAGTATTCATGTTAAATCCAAATCTATTTTTTATTTTCAAAATGTTCAAAATGTTTTAACATGAAACCTTCTTGCGTTGGTACAAGCTTTATACCTTTATTATTCCTTGGCTCTGCAAGAATGATTAGCTCAGAAGCATATGGCCTAGAAAGCTGAAACTTTGTGTAAAAACCACACCCTAAAGAAAAATTAGATATGAATCCTGATGAGCTACAGCTCTATTTTTAAGGTATCACAGTATACCTTGCCTTTGACAGAAACTTTAATATTATATATTTAGCTTATCAGGACTATAAGAGCATATGGACTTGAGGCCCTTGTTTGGTGTGTGAAGTCTCTCACTTGTTAACTTGTCACATTTTACGTTGTAAGACCTTGAACTATCAAATGTCAGCTATTAATGCAATCACGATGTTGGTGATTAAATTTATCTGATTAACAAGTGGAATTTCTCTTGTTGTGGTCAGCGATTATCTTGGTTGCACACTAATGTTTGACTGAAAATAAGTCTATGTGTATCTGTTTACAGATGAAGAGTTCAATTAGAGTACTGAAAGATCAGGGACCAAGGAAAGTCGAGGGACTAATCAACGCTTTACGGTAAGTTTGAATATTGACCCTTTGTTACATTTTCTTAGAAATTAACACAGCCTTGCAATTCCTCTATAACCCAGTATGTACCTTAGCTTTTAAAGCGTCCATTCATCACCAGAGAAGCCAGGGTTTGATTCCTAACCGTATCATTCCCAAAGTTGTTAAAGATTGGAGATAATGCATCTATACATACATCCTGTCTCAGGGTACGAACGTTACGCTCATCGCCACTAATCTGCACCCTGAGCTTAGAAGATAGATTCACGTGCGCAGCCCCGACTTGGGATAAAGCCAATAAAGTCATTTTCTCGCCACCTTCTCGATAACATTTTACTGAGAATAATTTGATTGGCTATATCAAAAGTCGGGCCACGCGAGCGAATCTAGGTTCTTAGCCCAGGGTACAGATTAGTGGAGTTAGCGTAACGTTCGTACCCTGAGACAGGATGTTAAACATACAGCTTAGCATTTATTAGGATAGAATATTGTTTGAACTTGTGCTGAACTGTGGTTACCGGTTGTTACAAAAAAATTTCAAATTTACTTTGTAAAGATGACTTAGAGGCTACAATCTCACATGCAAAAGATTTTAGTTGGTGCCCCATTTGTTTTTGTATTCTGAGGCCTGCTTTTTTAAATATATCTAACGTGTGAAGTGCACTGCAAACAAGAGGATCTACTTAGTTAGTATTAACCAAAAACATCAGTTCAAACATCTTTTCTTTAATGCAAATGAGATCTATATCTGTCTATTCCATTTTGTTATTTTCACATAAGTTTTTCATTTTAAAAATTCATTTATTTATTTGTTTCAAGTATATCATTGTTATATATAAATATTATGTTTTCTTTACTTCAGGTACACCACAAAACACTTACAAGACGAAACCACACCCCAAGCAATTAAGAAATTACTGGCAGAGTGACCTTGACCTTCACCAGCAGTGACCTTGAGCAGTGTGCCTCCTCGCTGTTTTTTAAATATGTACAGATCATGCGGACCAATCACAATTGGGACACATAGCCATGGTAACAGATTGACCAATCACAATTTCTGACACATCATCTTGGTGACAGATTGACCAATCACAATTTCCGACACATGGTCATGGTGACAAATTGACCAAGCACAATTTGGGACACAGTCAG
This sequence comes from Steromphala cineraria, assembly GCA_916613615.1. Classification (NCBI taxonomy): domain Eukaryota; kingdom Metazoa; phylum Mollusca; class Gastropoda; order Trochida; family Trochidae; genus Steromphala; species Steromphala cineraria. Next base: position 62,113,977 of record OU744722.1, on the reverse strand, counting down.
CAAAAAAACTAGACCAATAACAATTTTGGACACATTGTCACAGTACAACCAATCAGAATTGAGTCGCCATAATCAATCACGCATTATCATCATGTCATCATTCAATTCATCAAGCAGTCATGACTTGCTTCGTGTAATCTTTATGTATAAGCGCCATCAACTTTTTTCTGCAACGAGGTGTCCATTGTGCTTCTTGTATTGTTTGTTATGTGTAAGCGCTATTTGACACCTGAACTGCTTAAAAAGAGTAAGAAGTTTGCTTTGTATGAAATCAACCTGTCAACAAATCAATCTCATTTAAATCAGACCAAACCTTCACTCTTGCCATGCTTGACATCTGATCTGAGTACCCTCGATAGGGGTTGAGGTTCGAGTGAGAGTTTCTCTGATTTAAATGAGATTGTAAACAAATATAGATGTTGGTATGATAGATTCATTGTTGCATTGATATTATAAAAAGATATAAAGTTGAGATGGTAAGTGTATGTGTATAAAGGCATCTCTTTACATTTGGGTAAATTGATCTGAACAAATAGTAGCGTGCAATAATATGAATTAAGTATGACAACTTTCATTAAGGTAATGAAGAATTCCTTAAATCTTAAGGGATTATGGGTCTTATTTTTTGCTTAATTTATATCTACTTTCATATATGTTTATACTTATCATATCTTATCCCTGGACATCTGATGTAAGAACTACTTTATAGTGTTTTTATATCCTCAGACAATTTTCAATTGAACAAATATAAACTCAAGACCATGGAGAAATTCCTCATCTTTATAAACTTATTTTCTTTTGTAAAAGATTCTTGTGTAGAAGTAACATTGTTTAAAACAATCCGTTATTCATGTCTAAAGCTGTGAATGAGAATTTAATTCAGTTTTCATAATTGTTTTTTCCTCTGCATAACATCTATGAATGAGAATTTGACAAAGAGATCTATTTTTACACAGATAGTTTACTTATAGTTTCCTAGAATGCATTCCACATTGATGTAGAAAATAGTTTATCTATTGAAATTTATAGATAGAGTATTATTTATGATTCAATAAACAGATTTTTTAGAAAATTATTTCTGTTTTGCACCTTGTTACTAGATAATCTATGTTTCTCTATTTGAGAGAATTTATTTGCTATTTGGAAGCAATATACTAAGAATTAGCTATTATAAAAGGATTACATTAAACAAAATTATTGATTACATTAAACAAAATTATTTATTAGCTTTCAATAGAGAGACATGTTTTTTGTTCTATGTGATAAGTATCAATGTAAAAATTATGGACAAACATTATATCTGATGATGTAGTTCTTATTGCTTTAATACTTGTTTTTAACATTAATTTTCTCAAAATTTATTTCATTTTTGCTCTTGAGTCAATTAAGTTTCTGTGTTATGAATAATTGAAAATTATCTACAATGTTAACATTCCTAATATGCAATGTCTGCATAATTTCAACCAATCAGGGTACTGGAATTATTTTCACTGTTACTACATTGGAGGTGATTTGGCTTCCTGTCTTTGTGGCTTCCATGTTTGTTAGTCAAGGGGGCATAAGTTTGATTGTTCATAGTTCTATTTAGCATTTTACCGGTAGTAAATATCAATCATCCCTACCACTATATCTAAAACTTGTAGTATGTTAAAGAGGAAGCCAAAACAACATTTTTTATATAGATATATTTGATGATCAATCTCTTGGCTTATTGAGATGCACATACATTCAAGGTTCAGAAATATTTATTCAAAATTTTGATATCATATTTTTGACCTAGGACCAATAAGCATTGGTATGTTTGGACATTATTGAATTATTTTGGAAATATTTAAAACTCAGAATCTCTAGCCCCTGTACAAAGACCAGCCTGCTTGAAGAAAGACCTGTTTGTATGCTATAGAGTTGTTTGTTGTGTAAATATGACTGTTATGTTGTACATTGTGAACGTTACCTTCTTTACCTGTTGATAGATATAACTGTTAATCTGCATGTAAATACTTAATCCATTACCCCACCAGGCAACATAGCTTTACAAGAATGTTACGACCTTGAAGAATTGAAAACTTAGATATTTTTCTTTCCAAGAAAATTACCCTGATTACTTAATCTTATAGCGAACCAGGCAACAGAGCTTTTCAACCATGTCACACATTAAGGAAGAATCAAGCAAAATGAGTTCTTTTCCACCTTGTGTTTAAGTTTTTAGGCATATTTAAGTAAATTCAACACTGGTGAAATCTTGTAAGGCAGGGTGAGATATGAGCAATCATACAGACTCGAGTTGTAGGATATCCCTCGAGCTGAATTGGCAGAGTGTCTGACTCACCCAGAGGTCCAGGTTTGGACCCTGGAGGTGATCTCAGAATCACTTCGGTTAAACTTAATTATAAATAGAAACTGATAACTTAGAGACACAAAAGGTTTAGGAGCAGTCTAAGTAAACCTAGATTCAATAATACTTGCTACACTCCCATATTGAGTCTAGCTTGTTGCAGTATCAGGTAGAGGTGACTATTGACCCCCAATGGACTATTGCGATAGTGATAGTCTATTGTAAGTAACTATGGCATTGGCGATAATCTATTGTGGGGTACTATTGCGAAGGTTTAGCAATAAGGGAAAGACAGATTATGCTGTTCTGCTTGTGATCATTTTAAACCCGACCTCACTTGTGGAAGTCGTAATTTTAAATTTGCAACAAGGAGGTTATCCGTTGTATCTTCCAGTTGCTACTTCTCGATCTCAGAGATCTGTTAAATGTTTTACAGTGTTTTCCAAATGTAAAGAGACCTGTTTGGTGTGAATATTCCTTTTGAAGTTGAAATTAACACTGAAATGACTAAAATGTCAATACTTTCGATTGTTAGACATGCTATCGATACTATTGATCGTTTCAAAAATGACTATCAATAAAGTACTTTCGACACAGCAACTATTGTCGATGATTTGATCTATCGTTACACCCCTAATAACAGGCCGCATCAGAGGTTTACTTAGACTGGGTTTAGGAGTAAAATCACAATTAAGATTAAGTATTTGTGTTTTGGAAGTAATTAACACTGTAACTTTGTTGCACATAAAGTGAAATACAGCAGAAATTTGATATCATTTGAGCAATATCATCATCTAAATCACAATTGCTTCAAAATATGTCATATCTGGCAGCAGATTGGAATCCATGTTGCCTTTCAAATGCTCCTTTAATATTGTTTGCTCATTGTTCTAAACAGAAAGCTTTCCAATTCTTAGTGGTCTTGTTTCGCCTTTCATATCTTGAATTTGGTTTCTAGGTTTAACAAATATGTGTGCTGATATGTAATGCTTTCAGAATAATATAAGTAATATACGGAAGTCTACCTGAGAAACCTATGTGAAGTCATTACCTAACACTGTGATAGCTTTGGAATAATGATAAATATTCTTCCGTACTTACCTGCCTTCCATGCCTGTAGTTGTAAATGTGGCTCTAGAACATTCTGCTTGGTGTAGGCAAGGATACAGTAAAATGAAATTACCTTTGATGTTACACCTCCCATAAGTATGTCCATTTAAAAAATATTCTATATATAATGTTGAAAATTTCAAGAGTATGGAATGGAAATATTTAGTTCTGTAGTTTTTTTTGGAAAATTGTTGTGCTTACATCATTATAAAGTGTTAATTAGATGTTGAGTAATGATTATTGAAATTGAGTATCATTATTTTTATGCTAATATGTGAAGAAAGTGCTATTTGTTAAATATTACTTTATGAAGGTTATGTTGATCACATTTTGGATGAAAAAAAATCTTTGAGATGGATTCAATTTTCTTTTGAAACTTTGATAATTCGATATTCTCAGGAATAACAAGATCACAAATTCTATGACCTCCACAATTAATGACTTATTTTTTGACAAAGTATACAATGTGACACAACTTTCTTGCTTCTTGCACAACTTTCTGTAACTATAAGTAACAGATTTAGAATAGAAACCATTATTACATTGTTTGATGAACATTTTACTTGGTATAGGGCAACATGATAATATTCATGTTAAATCGATGTACAATTTTGTCAATTTAAAAATATTATTGTTTATTTGCTGAAAATAATTATTCGTGTCATGTTAAGAATGTTAAATAAAATGTTCTGATTGATTAATCATATAGTTCTCGCTTATTTATGATTTAGTTAGAGACAAAATAAATGTGAGGATTTTCAATGCGGCACAGAAAATTTTTATGTTTTGACATTGACACAATTGTAACTTTAAGAACATTACAATAGGAGTATTGTATATATGAGTTCTTAAGGTTCTAGTAACATTATTCAAGGAAATACAGTTTGTGAATGATTTGTTATGTTAGTATTGTGATGTGATCTGGGGCCAGTGCACAAATCAAAATGATTTGAAATATAAGTATAAGACTCAAAAGTGTATGTGACAAAAATATTTATTGCTGATTAGAAAACCATATAAAAGTCCTAAATATGAGATCTAAAGGGGTTCCAAATATTTAAAAAAACGGCAATTTTATATGAATAATTCTGACTAGCCACTGGTAAAGTTGGGCTAACCCTAAATATTCTGGGTTCAGGTCAATATGTTGGTATTTATAACTTGAACTGGTTTGTGCATCTGTGCCTATGTTACAAGAGAATTGTTTCTAGATTATTCAGTTATTGTTAACGATCATGTAATTATGTATTATGTTTTTGTTATGGTACCCTAGTTTACACAGTATTGTTTAGAAGAATTTACTGTTCCAAATAGACAAGAATAGGCTGTATGTGCGTTGATGAGTGTGAAGTTGAATGGATTTGTTATGATGATTTAGTTGTAATATTTTTTCCAAAATATATTTTGAAGGTTTAACTGCATCAATGAAAGGGGGGCAGTTCTATCAGGGTATTTTTGTGGAAACAATTTTCCAAGAAGACAAAGTGATGCATTCTGTTCTTTGTATTAATCTGGAACAACTGATATGTTATCCTCACTAACATATATAAAACTAAGTGTGAAATAATCATTATAAGTTTATACAGGGTAGTACTCTTGAATTTTGTTTCCACAAAATACACCCAAATAGGACTGTACCTTTAATGAAATCTTGCAAAGCAGATGTTAAATTATTTAAATTTTATTATAAAAATAAAGAAAAAACATTACATTTTATCTTAATTATTGAAAGTTTATAACTTCATTCACAACTACAATATGAAGGAAGGGAAATAATTATCCAGATGCAGACAATTTGTATGAAACTTTGATTTGCTTATTTAGTAAATTATTATCCCATTTAATGGATATAGAAACTAATTTATACTTATGTATGACTGAAAGCTTCTAAGCAATGTGTATATTTTGAAGTTTTTTAATAATTTTAAAAAAGGTGATAGCAACCAAGATGCACTTAATGTTGAGAAGAAAGTTTTTTAATAAACTGAGAATTTTATTTGACAAAAATGATAAAAATTAATTATTCATTGTTAATTTTGACAAACTCTCAAGATTTAAGATGAAGATCCATCCCTATTTAATTCTGGATATTTTGTCTGCTATTTTAATGTATCCTGAATAAGATCTATTTTCAATCTATCACTGGTGATATGAATACCAGGAATCTTGTACATGTATCAAATTTAATTTCTGCCGAAGTAAAATCTCAAACCTTAACTCAGTGTGTGAATGTATGTGTACGTTTCAAGGTTACAGGTCAATGGCAGTGTTGTGTGGCAGTGGAAAAGTGTCAAACACTGCTGAGAGTTTACAATTGTAGAGAGAGTTACCTCCCTTATGTGCTTCCCTTTTCCAGCTTATAAAGTATTGACAGTTAGCTTTGTGTATTCAAGGATGGAAAGAGTACAGAAATTACTTAGTATTACTTATGTTTGATACTTATTAGCTTTGTTTTTATATATATGTAGGACTCAGATCTGTGGCGGGTCTCTAATCCATGGCGGATTTCCCAATCTATGGCGAGTTTGATTGTTTGATTGTTGATTGACGTCATGTTAAATGACGTCATTGACGGATGACGTCATAATCGCTAACTGTTCGCGTCGCCAGACGAAACCGCTGTTCATTGGGAAGGCAAGATATTTTCCAACAGAAAGAACAAAATTCAGCCGCTATTGCCGTCCGAGATAGCATAATACCAATTGCATTATGTTACTTATTTCCTTCTTACTGTCTATTTAAGCCTTTGAAAAATATCAGCTCTCCTTTGTAGCCCTTGAATTCATTGCAACTGTCTTCTTTAGTCATAAATTCGCTGAAACTATCTTCTTTAGCCCTTGGATTCATACTAAATGTCTACTTTAGCCCTTGGATTCATATTAAGGGCTTTCTTAACGGTTAGGGTTAGGGTTAAGGTTAGGGTTAGCGTTATAGGTTCACTGTACAATATGTTCGCCACTTTATCTACAATATACATTACCGACCCTTGCACTAGACAAACTAACCCTAAAACATTGTCTATACGGATCCAAGGGTTAAAAAAAGATAGTCAACAAATATCTAACTGCTAGAAAAGTCAGTCTAACGAGAATCCAAGGGCTAATTTCCTAAAGATATTAATTTAATGGCGAACATATTGTTGTACCGATTGCATAACTTATTGATCAATTGCAGATTTAGCCTATAATGCAGATAATTATGTAGGAAAACACATACATTGAATGTTAGTAACACAATTCTCCCCAGCTTAAAATGTCTCATCACAATCAATACAAAATCTGCCACAGCTTTTGATAGGTACGGCAATTTTCCATGCATTTGAAAATCCGCCATGGATTTGGAAATCCGCCACGGATTTGAGGCCTGCCATGGATTTGAGTCCTACATATATATTAAATAAAAACATGTCTGTGTTTGTATTTGTCCAATAAATCAAACAATTCTTTTATTCATCAATTGAAGGTTATTAAGATGGAGCAAAGAGTTTTGATATTCTGAATAAGTTTTTAAGTCTAAGATTTTGATATATGATATTTCAAATATTAAATTTAACCAATTATGACATGATTTTCAACCAGAGCTTAAGATTATGACATTTCAAGTTTTAATTTCTTTAAATCGATCAATATTTGTTCAATCTAAAATCACAGGAGTCATAATGTAAATATTTCACTTTTGTTGCCTGATAATATGTAATTATGAAATAATAATTGTTTTGTTTGAGCATCGAATGATATTTATGTGTTTTCTTTACGCTAACCTTATACATCTTGCTCTATTCCTTTGTTATGACATCTATGAGCTTTTTAGTGACGTAAGTAAACGACAGCTTTAATTTCATTTTGTAAATTATTTTGTGCCATGTTATTGTGCATAATAATGCAATGTAAATGAGGAAGGCTAAGGAGACATGAGTTGTAGAAATCTTTATCAAATCTTAGACAATTGTGAGCATTGCATTCATAACTTCTGTTTTGTTTTGATAAAATCATTTAAGCTCTTTATTAAACTTTGTTGTTTTTTGTTGTTTTATTTGCAAACAGTTGCTGATGGTTCTTTTGAGAATATTCAACATGAATGGATTATTTGGATCCAAACCCAAATGTGGTCTCCCTGCCTCTGGATAAAAAAACAGTCTAAGTAGCCTCAATAAAACCTGTTTCACTCTGAAATTGAGTCTAGCAAGATGTAGTAGCGGATCGCGTCAGCCGACCTTTCGCCGACCTATGACCCAACGTTATATGTGCGAATGCAGACTATTGCGGCTTGGTAAGACGATCCCTGATTGGTCATTTCGAAAGATCGGCTGACGCGACCCGCTACTACGCCTTGTTAGACTCAATATCGGAGTGAAACAGGTATAATTTAATTGAGGCTAGGTTTACTAGACTTAATAAAAAAATATATTGTAGCCTTTTACAATCTCATTAAAATTGGTTTTATTAACAGGGTTGGTATAGGCCTGGGAAGAGCCTGGAACATGAGCACTTGGCCTTAAAAAACACATAGTTTCAAACGATACGCTTAAGTGATAAAGCATGGCAAAGGCATTTATTATAGCAAGACCTGCTGATATATTACTGATATATTGATCGTAAATATCTTTTCATTCTCAGGTATGATTTAGAATATAATCAAATAGATCTGCACAAAGGTCTTGTTAATTAAAAACATGACAACTCAGAAAGTTGCATTGGAATAAGGTAGTCATTTCACAATGTAAAGACTTCTCAAGCAATTTTACAATTTATATAGTCTCTTCAATGGATGGCACAGATCAGGTTAAAGGAACCTGCCAGACTGAAGAAGGTTTAACATGTCAATTACACAAGAAGTTAAGGCCCTGAAAACATTTTCTGATATTTCTTACATTACAAGTTGAGCTACAGAAATTCATTTCCTTACTTTGAATGATTAATGGTGTTCATGCTAAACTGGTTGCATGAATATTTTGCTTGATATTCTACAACAATGGAAAAATAAGATTATGTTATGAGTTGTGAGGCTTCATATACTCCAAAGGAATATAATTTGCATGAGAATGCAAAATTTCATGGGGAATATGTCAACACAAAGTGTTAAAATTTTTACAACAGTGCCTTTGAAATGGGACGATCATTATCAATTGGACAATGCAATAAGTTATTAGGTATGAAAAAAAAACACCGGGGATAATCCTTGGTGTCAATTTTAGCTGCCTTTGCATGAAACAATTACATTTTCATTCATTTAAAGTGCAATTTATTTATGGATTTCCTCAAAAAGTAAGTCAGAAACCTTTGAACACATTTCCAAACATCAACAATTTTCTACATCTATGCATCATATTTCCCCACAAAGAATTATGAAAATTAACTTATAAACAATCTCAGTTAGTTTGTATACCAAGTGATCATACTGTATATTAGTACCGTAAGTGAGTGAGTTAATTCTTAGCGCCGCTTGGGCAATATTTCAGCCATAGGAGGCAGGATATACTGTATTATAAATATTCTTTAAATATTTATAGTGAATGACTGAGTTATTGTATACCGATAGCAATATTTCAGCCATTAGCTTTGGGTATGGTAAAAACCTCTAACTGACCATATGGTGAAAAATTAATCATTAAATTGACCATTAGCGAAACAGCTTGGTTCACATCTGGCAGAAAAGCTGAAACTTAACACAGACATATAGCCTAACAAATACGGATTTATAAAACAAGCAAGAGGCAAGAATTAATATCTCTAATTGATTTTGTCCACTATAAATTAAAAATTAGTTGCAGAGAGACTTTGAAACTGAAATAGCATAGTTTTAGGTACTGACCATGATATCATACTGTTTAAGTGATGATGTAATGTCCTTAATCTTCCCCATGCCATGGTCAACCGAAGTCACAACTTTTCAAATAGAAAATAATTAATAGTACGGTCTTCACAGATTCAAAATATGAAAAGTTTCTGTCATGATATAAGAAGTTAACTTGTGTTACTGAGGAGAACATTTAGTTATTTTTATAAAAATACAAAATCATGGAAATTTTAATGATAAAATACATTATTATATTCAAATTATGTGAATTAATGTTTGAGGTTTTTATTTATTGTTGTAGAAGCATACAATCATTATTTCAGAAGAAATAAGTTACAAAGGGTAATAATTTCCTTATGAATGAATATCTTCTTGGACATTTATTTATACATAATCATAAAAATTACAGTGGTTCATGAGGAAGTAAAATATTTTCATTTTACAAAAATTAATCAAAATAATTTTTTGGGGGTTTGAAAAGAAGCATGAAATGAAAATTTGGCCAGACTCAACCATATTCGCCCATAAAATGAAGGTTTACGTCTAATTTTGTCAAATTAAATTTTGAAAGGCACGTGCTTTTGGGTGGTGATTTTAACGCGCTTCAATGAATCTACATCAAAATTATCTGCCCTTTCTCGACCTCGTGCTCTCGGGGCCTGTGAAAAAAGTCTGGAAATGTTATTTGTGCATTATTTTTAATGTATTTAATTACCCTATCCCATTTTAATTTATATGAAATGGGTTTTAGGCAGTTTTCAGCATTATACTCAATGTTTTTATCAGCTGACTTTGCATATTTGCCGAGCAGTGAGCAACGTGAAATGGCGGTCGTGTAAAATGACAGCTCTCTATTTTGGATAATATTTACCAATCAGGAGAATATTTCGGTGAGTATTTATGCCATATATCATTTCTAACATCTTGTGGGTCCATTCCATAAGACTGGTACAGTTTGACACCCGGGAAGGGGATTTATTCTGGAGATTTAAAACGCACTGCCATCGTGTTCGCTTCATTGTGTCAGAAAACGATGGGCTGTGTTTACAAATTAGGCATCCAAAACATTGCGAAAATAAGCATGTAATCAACACTGACATCATGATTAGCGCTTGATAATTACTAATTTGTTAATTAGGCAACAGAATAAGCACTCATCGCCTATTAACAGAGGCGTTAATTAATTTATAGGAGCACGTGCTTTTAACCATTAGCTCGCCTTCCTTGGTTACGATGTCAAAGTGACCTAGGGCGAAACACCTGTACGTTTTATCATAAAACTTGCATTTAACATATATATTATTTACAAAACATGAGTTATTATTTATGTCAAATTCAATTTCAAAGTCGATCGTTGTGTCAGATGGCCCAAGTAACTATCCTCACAGATTCTAATGTTATTTTACGGAACATGGTCGAGGTGAAAATTTGCATATTTTCCTCTGCGTAAAGTATCAACTTTGCAGATCGAAATAGTAAATTTCTTCTAATACATATTTTGTAGTCATGTTAAACAAAAATGCTATTCATTAATGTTTAAAAATATTTCTGAAATTATAATTTTTATTATGAAATAATTTAGATCAATATTTAAAAGGAACATTATTCGATTTAATTCATTAAAATTAGCATTATCAAACTTAACAAAATTTAATGTTAGATTTCTAGTTGAAAACAAAAATGGCCATATGTGTGATTGAAACAGATGATAAACCCTATTGTAGGAAAAATATAGATTTTAAGTATTTACTTAATATTTTGATATATTTACATGATATATGATATATGATATAATGTTAATATTATAACATTATTACACAAAAGGAACATTGAATTTCTATGTATAATTTGCACAGTCAACATATTATAGTCCGGCTACTTCAGTACATTGTTTCTCAGTGTTACATCATTGTGATGTGTTAACAGATTTAGCACACAGGATAGGCTGGGACAATATGACGTTTATTTGTTAGATCAACCTAACTTTTAAGGCCTACCTTTATTTTTTCAACATTATTTATTATGTGAAGTTTTTGCTGACATGAATTTTGTTGTTGAAAGAAATTTGTAAAAACTGTTTATACATTGCATTGGCTTAAATTCAAATTTCTAATTTCTAATTCTAATTTTCTGTTTATCAAGATCATAATCATAATTCTATCCCAGTTTGTTTATTTGATACATCAAAGTTCTTAGATAATATTTCACATAGTAGGATCTATAGTTACATCTGAAATAGGTACATAAAATTGATATTTCCTTTCATTTTTGTTGATTATGTATGAAGAATAATGAGACATGGATTATGGTACAGTATTTTCAAATAATAATAAGGACATTTATATGGCACTCTTTCTTGGTGCTAGTTCCTTCTCAAAGCAATACCTACATGATTGTGAAGGAATTGTACTTTCAGAGCACCGTCTCTACGCAACTTTGTGGGTCCGTACATCCTGGTTACAGATACCAATTTTGATAGCTGGGTGAACTGAATGCAATGTGGATAAAGTGCCTTGCCCAGGGACACAACTCAGTATTTTGTAACATTTATTTCCCTGAACACAGTTAATTTTAATCAGACTGCAGATCCAAGATTGAGCTGTTTGAGCGGCATTCTAGAAGTATACGGAAGACGAGTAATTCTTTCGATGAACAACTTCTTTAGGGGTTGCTTCAGTACAGATTATTATACTGTTTTCTAGCAGTACCCTGAGCATAAATCCAATCAACTCTTCCCAAATGATGAATTGATGATACATGTGCATGGTAAAAATATGTTTTGTGGTACCAGTATTCTCATGATATTATTTTGTGAAAGATTTATGAAAACTAAGGATCTTTATCTTTGCACAGGGTATCATAGCAAACAACATATGCAATAAGAGAAATCATCCAGCTTCATAAGCATATTATCCCCAAAGTTTTTGATGGGTACAGAAATGACCCCTGTCCATGTGTGCAGGCCTTTTCTATTTCCAGAGCAGAACATGAAAACTATAATGCCGAGCTCACTAACACTTAGTATATGGAACAATCATCATGTGTTGAGGTGTGTTTTAATAATAATGTGGATATTTATATGGAACCGTTTCCACGTCCTTAGACATGCTACCTGTGTTATTACCCTGGAGGAGTGTACTTTCACAGCTGCTATATTTAGTGCTAGTTGTGAGTCAGTACAACCTGTTTAATGGTTCCCATTTTAACAGCTGGGTAGGCTGAGTGCAATGTGAATGAAGTGCCTTACCCAATGACACAACAAAGAATGAGATGCAGGTCACAAATGTTTGGTGTCTCAACCGTGATTCGAAAGCATGTTTACCACTACACCACTGTGCTCCACTGTTTTAGGGTTTTCAATTTCTTCCTTCTTGTAGTTTTGGAAGTTTCTATGAAGAAGCAACTATTGGGGTATTTATTGTGGAAATATTTCAGGTTGTGAATTTAATGCTATTAGTACATGATTTTAACACAACCAAGGTAAAACATTCCTGGGGTAAAATTTGTTGATTTTTATGTGAAAACTTGATAAAGAAGAGCACACCTGTGAATATTGTTTTCTAAAAATATTCCTTGATAGGACTGTCCCTTTATAGCCAAGTTGCCTCATTGAACTTAACTTTACTTAACGTAATAGTCATGTTGTCTTCAGAATTTTTGAACTCTTTTTAAGCATCTCAGATCAACAAACAGTTTCCTCGGGAGTGAAACTAAGGATTAAGAACATTATCTTTTATTGGATGAATTCGTAATTAGAGCCAATGATCTGCTTAGAATAGTTTTTGATTTGAAACATTGTTTGATATATGTTCCATAGTACCGTAAACCACAAGGCTGGGGATAAAGCTGACTATGTCAGCTTGTTTGAATCTGCTGAGCTCCATGATATCTAGGTGACATCTGTCAGGCTGTACTGTTTTCAGATTTTGATAAATGAAACACCAAAATCCCTTTGATAAAGAATATATTTGAAAGCTGAGAATCGCTTTTTGGACCTTCTCGATTCACTGTTTGTGATCTTATATCAGTTAATAATTTATTCCAAAATAACACAGTACCACCCATGGTTCGCTAGTTCCAGCCAATGCTTGCAGGTTTCACAGCAATAAATAGCCACAATAGTGGTGCGGGCTTTCTCCCTGAAATAGTACAAGCAGCCAGGATATAAGTGAAATACTCTTGAAAGCGGTGATAAACCCCATGTCACCTAACCTGAACTCACAGAAATAACTTTTATTTGTATTTGTAAGTATATCCAAATATTATAATAAAAGCTATGCAATGACTAAGAATAAGATTATGAATTCCAAATAGTAAATGCCTTTATTTGACAGAAACACCAACATTCACAGTGGCATGTTATTTTGTTAACAGCCTTTGACTTCTTTGAAAAATGTTACTTTTTCTCCAAAAATACATCCGAACAAAGAGTGTCAAAACTTCCTTTTATAAAATTTTCGTAGAATTGTTTCAACTGTTAAATAAGTAGATTTTTAAAATAACATTGTGCAGGGTGTTTTTTTATCCAGACCATTTTAATATCACAAGTGTTCCTGAAAATATATACCATCTTCTTTTTGAAGATTTAAATATCTTTAATAACAGGCTTTGAATGCATACCATTGCAACTGAAACTAAAAATAATGGTATGTAAAATTGTAACCATTTTTGTCAAAGAGCAAACCCAGCTCCACAAAACATTTGTACACAAAAACCTTTCCTCATTGCCATATTGCATTTTAGTGTGATACAGAAGAGTGTGTTGCGTTACATATTGCATAATATTTTGATACTTTTTAAATCTTAAATTTTGTGCGTTCTGTTTACTAAGAACAGGGATAAGAACAACAATTGGAAAGGGAAATTTCAAAATAAATCATTATGAGCTATAATGTATATCTGTGATTTTATATGGAAAATGAAAATTTATAAATGTTCAATATATATTGGACATCTTCAGGTGTTTGTATCAATACATATGTTCTGTCTTTCAATTTACTGATATATCGGTAATACCATGCAATATATCAATTAAAAAACAGTAAGCTTGGTAGAATAATTTTATCATTGGTTACAATTTTATTTTGTCAGGGTAACATTTTGTTGTCAACCAATCACTGATTGTTCAGAATCATTTTATTTTTTTCATTCAATTAACAAGAAGATGGTAAATACAATAGATCTGTATCTTGATCTGTTAACTTTAATAATTTCCTAAGTTTAAAACAAAAAGAGTTATTGATGCATTAGAATCAAGCTGCTTCATGTCTTCCTGGAGCTGAGCGATCTAGACTTGCTATACTTTTCTAGACTGGGTTGGTCGTCAATTGAATATTTTTGGTACAGGGTCTGGATGACAGACTGCTGAACTTCTTAACTTATTAGAACAACAAATGTTCAAATCATATGACTTCTTAGTTCTAGAAATTATGAAATGTTGATTTTATATTAAAACCTTTTAGCTCCTAAGGGTAAACCTCATGCTGAATTTAGACATATTGTGCTTACATATCTGACTGTATATCATGACATGCAATGATTTGCAAGACAAGCAGTTTTCAAGCTGTTGACACAGATGTCACGTGTAATTCAGATATTTTTATGCTTACACTTAATTCTGAATATTCATTTAACATGGCCTTCAACATTTTACATTACTTATTTTAGCACTGTGGAATTCAAATGTATACTATGATCTTGAATAAATTTGAATTTTTTTCGATTATTAAAATGATTACATTAGACATTAATTACACCTGAACTCTGAATTTGAATAAATAAGTAAACTAAAATATGATTGTAACCTAACTTTTAATGCTTTTGAATTCTAAAGTAAAATATGCAAATTATCTAATTTGAATTTGTTTTGAATACATACATTACATTCTATGCTAAAATATGTTATTGACTTTATAGATTTGACTTTGATATTAGTAAATTACATTTGGATAAATGATAAATGATAAAGACATAGTTACATATAGGGTGAGTTTAAAAAGGAAATAGGAGACTTAAGATTTATATTACTTTAACACAATAGAACAATTTATTTTTTTAATAATTCTATTTAACTATGTTCAATATACTCGAGCATCTAAAAATTATACAATTTTCCTCTAAAATTGAAACTTATAATCCTCCTTTTTTGCAGTGAGGTGATTGATATTTTTAGGTGTTTTATGATTTAAAAAAATTCTATATTTAATGCAACAAAAATAGACTCACTGATACCTACTGTCAAAGAATTTCATTCTTACATTTCAAAAGAGACCTCTTTTCTTCTCATGCTGTGCTTTTAGATGAGCATCACATTCTTTCCTAGAGGGGCATGTTTTTAAGGGTCGTTATGTTATAAAGTGATGTCGGGAAAATTAAAATTAATTGTTCCAATTGAAAGACAATGTATTCGAACTAAATGACGCAGTACTAATTCAAATATATAATGTAAAGTTTAGCCATGCGATTCCCTTTTCTTACACAAAATGAATTAAAGGTGTTCACACAAAATGACCACCAATTGATTTTATGTGAATCTCCCTCCATACTTTGTCTTCTGACTATGAATGATTAGCTTGTGTAATATAATTTATGACATTGTCAAATTAATACACTTAGCATTACCTTACATTTATCAGTGAAATATTTGAAATATAAAATTATCAAAAAATGTGCTACTGCCCCTTTAAGCAATCTTTCCCATTTCTTTTTATTGTAAGCATAGATTGATAATAAAGCACAGAATTGGTTACACCCAGTTTGTTCCATATGAGTCAATGTCTCTTAATTTGAACCTTTTGTGAGTTTATAAATTTCCTTTATGCTGTTTTGGTCCATAATGAAGAAGAAAAAAAGATTCATTGATCATTTTTATGTGAAAACATAACGGAAATGAGTATGTTTTCATTGTATCAAAATATGATTGAGAAACCTTGTTATAATTGCATGGCTTCAGCAAATTTTTGAACATTTTTCTTTGCAAATTTTTTTATTGAATTTAGATGCTGGCAAAATGATTGTTTCAAACATATTCATATGGACTTTGCCACAAGAACTTTGTATATATGAAGATGTTTCATCTCTTATTTAAGCTGTAAGCATTAATTCATGTTATGTTTGAAAGAATTTTCTCATAAAAGTTTTGACCTGTTTATATGTTAATGATGTATCATGTTTAGCTTTATTGTGCATTCTGTTGAGTTTAGATAATAAATATACTTACAGGTATCAATATTTTCATTCAGAATCTATGGCTCAAAATATTGGATTTTATGACACTTCATTTTAATTTTTTGAGAATTCAGTCTTTATATAGAGTTACTCCCCTTTGACCAGTAATCGACAAATGGCAGATATTTGTATTTTTCATCATAATTTGTTTCATTTGACTCAATACTTTCATGAATTAATGCTCTTTTGTAAAAATAAGATGTAGAGAGGGAAAGAGATATTGACAGATATTACTCACTGAAAATTCCACTGCATGTAATGATGTATTATTTGAATAAATGGAACTATGAGAATTTTTCATCCAGAGGAATGAATGCTTTTTGAATTGAATGATTGGTTATAATCTAGTCATTATTCTATGATTCATGCAGGGTCTTGTCATAGTTGATTCCTTTGATATGTTTTTAATAGATTTTTTATCTATTACTCACAGTTTACTGTTTATGACAAAAGCTTGAAAAGTATCCAGCCCATTTGGGAGTTTTGTAGATTTAAATGGTAAAATTGAAGAAAACCTCAACAAGATCAAAACAAGCAGCTGACATGGTCAAGCTATATCCCCCGCAAATTGCACAATATGTATAGGTTTTCCTCATCATATTGCTGATTAATTTTTGTTGCACAAAATAACACAATTTTTCCAGAATATGAAAGAAACTATTCTAATAAAAAACTAAATCATACCAACTTTATGTTCACTGTTGGGCATAATTCGAGTAAACTGACAAAATTAAACTCAAATGGATGAATTTATGTATTATGTATTTGGATCTCCAAGATCAATTTGATCATATTTAAACAAACATATTTTCAAAACTGTTCTTCATGACACACCAACATATGATTTTGTATCTCCATAACAAATTTGATTAAAATGTGATGATTAGTTTAGTTGTGAGATAGACAGGACTTGTAACAGTTTTTTCGTCATCGTTTTTTGCCAAAAAAGGCAAAAATTTATAAAAATATTTTCAAAATTGTTCTTCGTGACACACCTTCAGATGATTTTGTATCTTCATATCAAATTTGATCAATATGTGATGATTAGTTTAGAAGTTGTGAGCCGGACAGGACTTGTAACAGTTTTCCAACAGAGTCCTCATTTTTTGCCAAAAAAGGCAAAATTTTATAAAAATATTTTCAAAATTGTTCTTCATGACACACCTTCAGATGATTATGTATCTTCATATCAAATTTGATTAATATGTGATGATTAGTTTAGAAGTTGTGAGCCGGACGGGACTTGTAACAGATTTCTTACAAAATTTACCACTTTTTCTCCAAAATCCTAATATTTTATGTAGATTTTCAGAAAATTGTTTCTCATGACACATTATTACATGTTTCTTCATGTCCGTGACGAATTTGAATTGAAATGGTTGATTAGTTAGAAAGTTATGAGCCGGACACAAAGTGTAACGGACGGACGGACGGTACCCATTTTAATACCCCCCGCAACTTCGTTGTTGCGGGGGATAATTACCAGGAACCAGGCCTTCTTTCATACACTGTTACTCTGAAAAATATTAATCAATACAAATTAATTGACATTTAGTGTCTTTGGTAAACGTGTATTTGGTTTGACCTTTGTTAAATATTTGTGTGATTTGAGTTGCATATGGATCTCCAGATGCCAAAAAATAAGATATTTATTTGTTTTCATTAACAATCGAGCAAGTACTTTGTAGCTTTTTGTATACTGTCAATAAGCAAAAAAATCCTAAAGTAATGATTACGTACATGTACACTAAAGTTATATTACAGACAAAAACCTACCAACCTATGGGTTTTGATTTATCTAATATAGAAAAATATTTTTACCTTTGACGTGCCAGTCACTATACTTTGTTGTTCAGCTTTTAATTTAAAGATCTTGACCTTATTGTCACAAATTTATGAAATAGCTGAGCAAAATATGGTTATTTCATACACATTCAACATTTTCTTGATAAAATGACTGCATTAAGATGTTTTTCATGTGTGACTCTATCAACATGCTTTGTCCCATTAAGCTTATTGTGAAATTATAAACTACGTTGTTGTAAAGAACCTTCAGTGGTCCATAGTTCTAGGCTTTGCTCATAGGTTTCATCATAGAGCATATCACCTCAACTTTTCAAATAATATTCAGCTGTGTAATTTCTAAAATACGTTTTTCCAGGTAAACATTGGAGTATGAAATTAATTATCATGTCAGGTACAATATTTTTTTCATAAGTTTATGGAATGTGTTGTGTTTTTCTGAGTATCATATCTATAAACAAGTCATTTTGTATTCATGTCACATGAAATCTTTTTTGGTTGTCCAACAGAAACATTTTAGAAATGCATGTATAGAGGATACTAAACGACCTTCCATTTAATACTATTTTTATTAAACGAGTTAATGATTTTGTATAAAACGAGCGAAAGCGAGTTTGATACCAAATCATTCACGAGTTTAATAAAAATAGTATTAAATGGAAGGGAGTTTAGTATTCTGTTTATTACTTGCCCTTAAAATCACGCAAACTTGCCGAAAATGTGCTGAAACTAACAGTTCCGCGACTCGGCACCCATTGTGACGAAGCGCTTACATTGTGACGTCACAACAGCTCACTTCTGTGACGTCATACTTGCATTGTGATATTACACTAGTTTAATATTGCCGTATAAATATTACACTGCGGTATCTTACACGGGCATGTAATAAACCATTATATCCATTTAAACTGAAAGAAGCACTCATAAATGTCGAGTTACCTCCCTTTGACCATGGTAGTACAAAATTCGAATCCTATTTTGTGTTGTCAGAAACAAGTAAAATTCTAATCATTGTTTAAGAATACCTTAAGAATGAAGCTTTCATTTTCATTCAACGCAAGAGTTAAATATAAGTTGTATATATAAAAGCAATCCCTACGAGTTTTCTAGGTAGGTCAGCTGTTTACTTATCTGGTGATGAATCATAATACATGTTTATATATTACTCATCTATGAATCAGTGCTGTGTGGAACCTCTCCTTTTGTTTGAGAGATGAATTATAAGAATGAATCATGCATCTTTGAAAAAAGAATAGAAATCTTATGCTGAAATTATTTAACTAAATTGCTAAATTTATTTTTTATTGTGGGCATAGAATTAATGGAGTCTGTTTTTTTTAAGACAAACTAATTTCTTTTTTCGAAATCTGATCTCAATTTTAAGATTTAAAAAATCTATTTTGATACTTTGTGTTCATTTTGAAAATATATGAATGTTGAATTTTTTTTTAAAAATAAATTAATTCTATTTGTATGTATATGTAGAAAGAACCTCTTAAATGCAGTATATTTCTTGAGATAATGAAAATTAAAAAATTCTCAGTTGATAAATAAGCCGTCATTGTTGTGCATTGAATGGATAAAGTTTCTTTACCAATAAATGAAGAAAATATCTTTTTAGAAAAATTCAGCTTTTTGCCCAAAGTTATCTCCCTTTGACCACTAATGAAAGATCTGTTAGGATCTAAGTAATCTTCATGTGATCAATCACAACTCTAAGTGTTCTTGTAAAAATTGAACTGCATGTAGTAAAAATTACAGGCTTTCTGCAAAAATAGTTCTGATTACGTAGTTAATGAGTTGTGTGATATGGAGAGCTGCTTTTGGAAGTAAGGTTTTAGTGCCATTTTCTATTCTCAAATATGTTTACTTTTATTTCTCCATTCTATCCACAATTAAAGATAAGATGAAAGTTCAGTTCTCTTATCTCAGAATATTTGCTAAGTGTACATCAAATTCCTCTTGAGAAGTTTTTCACATTTTAATTAAAGTGATGTTGGAACATTTTGCGTTGTACCAGTAATCTTAAACAGACTCCACAAAGAAAAGTGATGAAATGTTTTTCAGTACATCAGCACTTTCACCTGTTCGAGTGTGAAAACCAACAGTCTAAAAGATATTGAAGGAAATTGAATATTTATTTTTGAATTACAACTATTGTAATGTAGAGTTCTTTGTAAGAAAGGGATTATTACAAGATCACAAAATGTGCACTTTAAGCGAGAATATTTGCTCCATATGTCACTGATGAAATTGACCATGAATTTTCAGTTATTGATAACTTGTCACATGTGTGTATAATTCTTAGAGTGCAAAGTAAGATTTTGACTTGATATTATGAGAAATAACTTTGCTTAAGAAAACCCTGATATTGATATAAATTTGAATAAGCATAAGGAATGTTTAATATTCAGCATTTTTGATGAAGAAAGTGAATGGAAATTGATAATTTAGTCTGCGGTTCACCATCAAATACACTTATAATTGAGATCAGCATTAATTCTTTTTTTTTCAATGTTATTCAGCAAGTCGAAAGACTTCAAATCAGAAGAAGATATTGAAATTGTTAAATCAATAAAATAGACACTATCATTAAAACTTGTTCAATTTATCATTGATTGCTTTTTTGTTAATTTACAAGACAAGCGTTTTCTCATAGTCAAATATCTCCGGTTTATTTCTTCACTAAAACCATGACATTAAGAAAAGTAGTTTGTGTAAGAATTTTGATGAATTAGGTTCTCAAACAGTACAGTTAAAATAAGTTGATTCAGTTCCGATTAAAGCATGTCCTTAAAATTAAAATTGAAACTAACCAGTCATTTCTTCATTCACTTCAATAACAGGAAGATGTTTTTGAGGAGCAGACGTCGACAAAGAAACTTTGGCATTATCTCATCAGGAGGTATCTTGTGTCAAAAGATAAAATTACAAGTATTTGAACCGACCCTGTAATTTTGATAATGGTTTATTTCCTTAGTTGATTTCAAATTCCATATCTTATGATTATTATCCCATTGTTCATACAATGCAATGTGTTTATGAAATTGCAGCCATATGCATCCTGTGATGTCAAAATATGAAATTATTGGGCAGACAACGTAATTATGTCTTTGACTTACAGCCCTGCTGTGGATATAGGAATCTTTTGATCATTCCCAATAGAAATATTGTCATCCATAATGATCGTCCTCGTGAAATCAACAGATGGTTACTAAAGAATAACTCATGTGAATCTTGTCAATATCATCCTGCTGAGGTTTTGATGTAGACATCAGTTTATATGTTTTACGCTTGGACAAAGTATTGAAGAGATTTATCCTGTTATCTGCGGCACCATGTGATTCTACATCAACCAAAACACTTCAATTCATATTTCCTGTTAAAACAAAATAGAAAGGAAGCATCTTGTCATGTGTTAAGATTTCTGAGAACATAATTTAATAAGATAAGCTGTCAAAAGATTGCACGCTGTGGTGTTTTTAATGAACTTAAGGATTGAGACATGTTTCCGGTAAAAACACAAATGTTCGGAAACATAGAGGGAGCAATTTCCAGGAAGACAATTGTGAAGATGGCACGTCGAGTTACGTTGAATTACATAGTAATTTCCATACACTGAATATGTCTTTATAAGATTTCAAGTCCACTTATTCGCTTGAACGGAGCCTTTAGATTTATGTGTTGGTGAACTAGTCAAAAACTCAGCTTGCTCTAAGATGCGGTAATGGCTCTAACAAGAGGCTTGCTATGTTGACGTATTTATTTGTTGAGTGACAATCGCTCAAAAGAAAGATTTGGGGAAGCTGTAAGGGTCTATTGTGGGTAGCTTCCTGCCCTTTGTGGCCGCAGCCAAAGGGGTAAGGGCCTTTTGAGAGAAAAAATGGGGTTTGAATTTTGGTCAGGTACATATTTGAAGTGGGGAGAAATTACTGAATGGCATTGACGTCAGGTCTACAACATTAATGCCTAGCAACATCATCACTAAGAAAAATATTTGTATTTTATTTGATGTTTGAATATCAATTCGTAGTTTGACAAATATTTTGTATGTGTGATAGGGCATTTAGGTGAATGTTTACTTTGAATGTTTGAATGTAATTACCGGCACTGTATTTAGCGGAAGAGATCATCATTGTTGTGAACTTTCTTTACTAGGTGAAAAAAGGTTTCAATCAATGACGTCATGTCACACAAGAAAGATTTTATAAGATGACTGTAATCAATGAAGAAAATCTGAACTTAATTAATCAATTAATTGTCATTTCTTACTTTTTGCAAAATATTGATACATAAACCATGATAAAACACGTTGTCCCATCTCTAGATTTATTCATTTAATTTTAAACTATTCTTTGATTCAACAAAACTTTTAACATTGTATTTTCATAAGAGTTGTTTAGCATCATGTTTGTTAGATATATAAAAAAATATCATCCATTAACCAATATAGTTAACTTTAATAGACTAATATTTAGTCTCAGAAGTATTTTTTAAACAAATCATGTATTATAACAAAATGGAGCCCATAAGATGCTTTAACTTCAAGCTGAGCCTAAAGCTGAGCAATCTAGACTTGCTATACTTTTCTAGACTTGGTTGGTCATCAATTTAAATATTTTTGCTTTAGGGTCTGGATGACAGACTACTTTAAAAATTATAAGGCATGAGATATGGTAATAATTTTGTAAGAGCGACGGGACCGGCAAGTTACAGCTGATAGATCTATTCAAGTAGAACATGTTGAAACAAAGCCTGGGTAACATAATCTATCAGTTATGGGTAACATAATCTATCAGTTATGGGTAACATAATCTATCAGTTATGCATTTGCTTCTTCCGCTTTGTGTTGGATATGTTAGCAATAAGGCAATAAGCAAAAAAATTATTGAGTAAAAAGTGCAGTGTTTGAAGAAATTTGATATTTTTTTTATATATGCTATTGAAATTGTCATGAAAGATTGATATGTTTGAAGTTATGGATATCATTTATACACTAGTGCACTGGTTTTGTACTTACTTTCTCATTGTCTAAAACTTATACACATTCTAAACATGTACCTATGTGTAAGAAAACTTTGATTTTGTGAAAAATAAAAAATATCCTGAAAAATAAATTTCTGGTGACTTTATTCAATTTTATTGCAAAAATTAACAGTTCAAGTTTTAAAAGCAAATTAGAACAAATCTTAAATCTAGTCTCAGAGAACTTATTATTTATTATTTCAAAGTAACAATCTGGTCATAATTAAAATTTTCATTATTTTCAACATTGTTTTGATTAATTGCTCTATGCTTGTTGATTCAAATTACCGTATTTCCTCTATTACAACCCGGGCCTCGAATATAACCCGGGGGGTAAGGGGGTGCTGACATTAATACAACCCGGGTCTCGAATAGAACCCGGGTCTAACATAAATACTGGTATAATATGTCGATAGTATATATACTTCACGGAAACCGTATATTGCAGGGATTGATACGGATTTTGATAAAAGAATGAATATCACCAGAAATGCCACGAGATATGTAGAACTTGATCAATAATTTTCCATGAAAACGCCATTCCTAGAAGATTTTGAAATGTCAATTCAGACCTGAAGAAATACAACCCGGCCTCCATTATAACCCGGGCCTCGAATAGAACCCGGGGGGTAAGGGGGTACTGAACGAAATAGAACCCCGGGGTTGTATTCGAGGAAATACGGTATGTAATTATCATCTTAAAAGTAAGAAAAAAAATATATACATTTACTTTGATTCCATTGTCAGTCCTTAATGTCAAATTCAAGATTTATGATTCAGTGATGCCAAATGAATGACTTCTTTTGCAAAATTTAATTTTGAGTGATAACATAAGGTCTTGATAAAAAAAATTAAAAATTTAATTGCAACATTTAAAGTTTTCTAGGTGCAAACACATACCTTATGTATGTCCTAATTGTCTGAAAGTAGAATTTAAATGTTATGTCTGGATAATTAAGTTATGTCATTTTGCAAATATATATGACGAAATTGGACATTAAGAGATTTCTAGGTGCAATCACTTAGCTAATGACATGATTGTTTTAAGATTTCTTTACTTAATTAGTTTCGCCCGTAGAGTGTAAAAAGTCTTGAGAACTGAAGCATGATATTTTATCCAGAGTGAAATGTAATGGTGTTAATTGCTTCGGACGGCCTCCAAGCGTGTGGGAAATGATAATTCAAATGATCTCATTCATTCGAAAATTATCAAAGGGGCTAATTATGGAATTATGGGCTGTTTCTATTTTCATAATTGTAGTTTAAGTAATTTAATTTTCGTGCCAGAAATAATTGTTATACATATTTCATATCATATCAAAATTATTTTGAATTTGTGAAATTCATAAATGAGGGATTTAGGTTAAGGTAATGTTCTGAGCAACTCATGTTCATGAATTGATGATATGTCAACAATAGTCTTTTAGAAGCAGTTAAATTAATTTTGAATCTGTGAACATTGTAAACAGTTACGTTACAAATTGAAAAAGTGAAAAAGTCCATATTTTTTTCAAATTGTAAAAATACAAATTTGAATTTACATATTCATTTTTTAGAACATGATTAAAAATTTATCAAGATGGCATATCAAAACAAAGTTGGATAAGAAAGTGCAAAATAGGTTCAAATGTTTTTTGATTGATTATGCACGCTTGACATAAAGCACGGCAAGACGCAGACTGCTTTGTCACAGGGGGTGAGTGAGTGTGCATATTACTGCATGTTGTTTGGCGGGACCCATCCTGGAATACTTCAAGCTGTAGGAGAGGGGGACAGTCATACATGTCACAGATGGTTCATGTCATCGGCTTCATAGTGGAATCATATATTGAAGTCGAGCTGTTATTTATTCTCTTATAAGGCCAAAAACCAAAAAAAATTGTTTCTGGTCTTTGCATTCAGACAAAAATGATGCGATGACTCTTTTTTTTAAATTTCCAATTTTGTTTATTATTGAACATTTACAAAAATGAAAGAATATAACCTTTGAATAACTTTTTCACTGCGTCTTTCAAGGCACTCATGGACAGAAACGAGTAACATTTTAAAAGCCTGCGTTTCAATATTTTTTAGACCACGGGACTAAATTTCCATTTTCAAGTTCCCTTGTCAACATCTTGTTACATCAAAGTTGCCGAGCAGCTTGCAGGATTCAAACCATGGACCTCTTGTCTGAAGCTGTATAAACTAACCACTGCACTAACCCACTACTGTTGTTGAAAAGTTATTGGGGTCGAAATTTTTCCTATTTTATTTTGGTGTCCATTCCATTATTGACCTATATAAGTGATCTTTAAAAAATTATCAACCTGTGACTCTCCCTCGTGTAAATATCAGGAATATGCACATTTTGTTCCTAAAGACGTTTTGGGTACAAATTAGGTTCTGTTGGTGATATGAAAACAAATATGACTGTTATCATATACTTTGAGTGAAAAGTAGCAGTTTCTTTCCAAACATTTCTTCTGTTTTGTACATCCATTAAACGATTAAAAGGTGTTCACACTTAGCTGGCCCCTTAAAATTTTCTACGATGCTTTTTTTTAATTATATAGATAATTAAGATGTTTGTCACTCTCAAGATTGCCACTAACAAGTATTTGTTTGCAAAATTCAAGGAAGTAAAATTTTGGAAAAATTAATTTTCCTGATAACAAGTCTAGCCTTTCTCAGATGTGATAGATTGATAGAGTATTCTAATATCATTGGTTCATATCATTATGCTAATCAACCTTGACTCTTGTTAGCCTATATGCTATCCTGCTATTGTGTTTTAAGATTTCATTAGTATTTTAGGACCCTCAAAAACTCTAAACTTTGTAGTTTGCATAACTGCATTTCTCCTCTTCATAAAATAACGATGACTTTATTCCCTAAGCCATTGTTATATTTTATTGTTTTGTTATTCTTCTGTGCATTTTATTACCATAAGTATTTTGCAAGGTGATGGATGAACTTTTCAGCATACAGGCTTTCTCTGCCTTATATCTGTCAAATGTCCTGCAGTTGTTGCCAAACTAAGGAGTTGATTTATTTTATGACTCCCAGTGCATGAAGGTTACACTTACTCTAAATCCTTAAATAATCGCCCGGTGATTAAAAATTTCAAACAAAGATTTGACCCGTCAATTTGCCCTAAAATATTATAAATGTTAAACCATTCAGCCTTCACCTTGTATTTGAAGTCATATATTTCAACGAAAATTTGCAGCTATATTCTTAAATTTGTGATCCTTGAGGGTAGTCTGTTACGAAGAAGCCTTCGTAGGGTCATCTGGGTATGTCTTGGAGCCTTGTCCCCACTTAACCCTCTGAATAACTTAACCTTGTTTCTTGCAGCCCAACCCACGTAGCTATTTCTTATGTGTAGCCATGTTTCCAGAACCCTAGCCTATTACTTCATCCCACCAGCTGCTGTCCCTGCAATAACATGGCGACTTTCCTATATCACAGCTGTTGACAGTTTCATATTTCTTCTATTTTTTTCTACGTGAGATATTTGTGAATGTATTCTGCGAGCTAAATGGGTTTGTGAGATTGTACTGACGACATTTGTGTTATATGGGTTATCAAGTTGGGGAAGTCTTTTATGATGTAAATCTGATTTCAATTTCCTTATTTAGGATTTAGGATAATTTGAATCATCAAAAGTTAATTTTGTAAGAATGTTTAAGAATGATTAAGCTTTTTATTTCTACTCATTTAGTGAACTATTCTTTTACTTGACACGAGATGATGTGATGTGATAATAAACACACCAAATTTTATGACACAAAGACAAGGGTCACACAAGAAAATGACACAAGATCTTTCAACAGACGATCGTCTGATAAAGAAGATTATTTGACTAAACATGTATGAGAATACCTCCTGATAACCATTTATTGAGACATAAACTTCAAGTGCACCTTTATTACACAACTCATTGTCCACAAATCACCAGTCTGTCTCGTCTATTACCTATTGTTTCCTATGATAGAAATAAGGAAGCTCGGCGTTTCTTGAGGAAAATATGATAGGTATATGGTTGACATGCTTGATGAGACATGTTTAAGATTACATTCTTAGAATCATGAGATTGTGTATTTCTTAGAATAAGTGAACCGGATTTCCTCTAAAAAGAGATCTACTTGGAGTGGAAGATAATAATGAATAACATGTAAGCAGTGGCACAATCAAGATTGTCAAGTCTAAGAGTTAGATAGGTTATAATTTATACTAACCTTTTGATTATTGGATTATAATGACAGATAATCTTTTGCTTTTGACATTCTGATGATTTATAAGTGTAACATATTTCTTTATGAAATCACTAATATGTAATATTCAATGTTTGTATTTTTCATTTTTGATAAAAGTTTGAAGCATGTGATCAATTTTGATGGCCAGAGACCAAAATGACTTGTGCTTATACAATTTTCTGTCCGTCTGTCTGTCTGTCTGGATAAAAGAGTTATGCCTATGTGTCCTTAAAATTTTAGGGATTGATACCTTTACCATTGAAGAGAGTCCAAACAGTTCAGAATTAACAAGAATGACCCCTTCAGCTAATAACCTACAAACAATACTAAAATTAGTATTCTCTCAAATTGAAAGAATTCCACAGGTTATGTTGATGAAGAATTTGAAAAGAGAGAAGATGGGTGGCTACAAAAGACAATACAGTATAGATATAAAGATAATAAAGACAGTGGTCCAAAAATG
The DNA here is from genome assembly GCA_916613615.1 of Steromphala cineraria. Lineage (NCBI taxonomy): Eukaryota > Metazoa > Mollusca > Gastropoda > Trochida > Trochidae > Steromphala > Steromphala cineraria. Next base: position 62,085,977 of record OU744722.1, on the reverse strand, counting down.
AACCCTTCAGCTAATCTCTTACAAACAATAATTCTCCTTTGAAAGAACTCCACATCTAAGGAGCCTCAGATAATGAAGAATTTGAGAAAAGTGAAGTCGGGTGGCTACAAGAGACAATACAGTATAGATAGTAAAAGTAGAAGAGGTACAAAAATTACCCCTACAGCTAATCTCCTACAAAGAATAATTCTCCTTTGAAAGAATTCCACATCCCATCAGCCTAAGATAATGAAGAATTTGAGAAAAGAGAAGTCGGGTGGCTACAAGAGACAATACAGTATAGATATATAGATAATAACGACAGTGGTGCAGCTATAGCAGGGTAGGTTGTTTGATCAGTTGCAAGCGTAAACTTGCAAGTGATTCTTCCTGGTTCAATGGGTAAAGTGTTTATCTAGATATCAGATTATTATCAAGGTAATTCAATATCTTCATAGAAGAGTCCATAATCTAAGCCATAGTGACAGGGCCATTCATGTATCAATGACACTATGATTATGATATATAACATTCATATCATCGAACAATGTTACGAAATTATGATTAGAGATTTCAACATTTATTAGTGAGGTTAGAAGTATAATTCAGTATTAAATTCATCTATTTTTTAAAAATTATGAATTAACATGAATAAATGAATTTTGTTTCTTAGTACATCAGTACTCATAGATTTATTAATTACTTTTAATTATTCTTATTTCAAATCAATACATTTGAACATTTTAAATCCCACCAGGGGCTCGGCAACTCTGTCTGCAGTAGAGAACTGTTCTACACGCAGTAAGGTTTGGGTACAATGCTACACTTAATTCAAGACAGTAGCACCCATCCGTTGTTTGCTAATTCCAGCTATTGCCTGCAGGTTTCATCACAATGCATAGCCACATTATTGTTGCGGGCTTTCTCCCTGCAATAATACTGGCAGCTGATATAAGTAAAATATTCTTGTAAGCGTCATTAAAACCCAATTAACCTCACCTCACCTCACCTCACCTCACCTCACCTCACCTCACCTCACCTCACCTCACCTCACCTCACCTCACCTCACCTCACCTTCATCACCCTCATCACCCTCCAACTCCACCCTTGGTCTACCCTGCCAACAACTACACTAATATCCAATCTCTGAAACAAAAATTCTTTTAATCATTTATTTTATTTGAAATAGAAAAGGAGACTTGTGACAGATTGCTAATTCTGTAGTTCATTGTAGATCTGGACTTGCACTAGAGGTAATGTTCTGGACAAAATATTGTAAACTACAGTCCTGGTGTTTGACTATGCCAACATCATACCCACCTCAATACCAATTCCTTCTACCCTGAGGAAGATTAATTTCAGAAAGTTCCATCTTTTCTTGATCATCTTACCATGTCCCATCTCAACACAATCCCCCTCCCTCTTTTCCCAAATCTACAAATTTTTTACCCCGCTGCCTCCCCCCTCATCTCCTTTTTCTCTGTCCCCATGGAATGTTTTTGTCTGCCACTCCCCTTTTGTCCCCTGTCTAGACACTTCTTATCCCAACTAGCCCCTTCCTTACCCCATGTACTGTTAAACCCTTTATTATCCCCATCCCGTGGATTACGGTTTCTATGGAATCTAATTTTCGGGATGTTAAGAATAAATCCTTGGGCAGTTTGTCTTGAAGAAATGAATGAAGTGAATTATCTGGGGTTCCAATTGGTGCATCTTGACTGAAACTTGGTAACTTCTTGTAAGATTGTATAGAAATTATGTAAAATATTTTGCGGAGATGTTGGAATGTTCATGGTTGTTAAAGTATAATAAGGATTCATTTGTAGCTCCTATTGTCGTGTCGTGGTATCTTAAAAAGTTCTTATTCAAATGTTTTATGTTACTTTTGAGGCTAATCTCTTACCAAATCCATTTATCAATAACATGAACGATGATAAAGTAGTCTTTTTCTAACAAAGTAAATTTTCGGTTGTTGATAGTGCTTATAATGAAGCTAGAATTTACTATGTCCAACTTGATTTAAACGAGCATCTCAAACATTAAACCACTCTCGATGTCAAGCTTCATAAACTAATTTATGTTTAAATTATGGAAATGTTTTTAAAGCATCAAAGATTGTATGCTTTAGATCATTGACACGTTTGATCATTGATCAAAATGTCATTATTCCTGATGAATGTCAAGATGTCCATTTCAAGTGGATTATCCTCACATTTCTTTACAATCCCCTAACAAATATCTGTACTCCACACTAGCTCATTGTCAGACACCTTTCACACCTGAACGCTCCCCTTCAGGTAAAGTCGTTAACCCTAACGGTGAACACAGGTACAGGAGAAAGAATCACGGGCTAGTGTCCTCACCCCGCTGACCTCCGAGGGCTTTAACACTGACCCCCCAGGATGAAATACATCCACCCACCTTAGAGTCCTTTTCCACCTTTTCATCACCCACATCTCCCTTCTTTCTTTGCTTGTAACGCCGCTAATGGCTGAAATATTGCCGAAGCGGCGTAAAACAATAACTCACTCGCTCACTCTTTGCTTGTACATTAGGGGAGAGGTTTTAGGACTAGTGGCCTCACCCCACTGACCTCCAAGGACTTTAACACTGACCCCTTAGAATGAAATACATCCATTCCCAACCACCTACCAGTCATTTTGGTCCTTAATTCCTTACCCACGTCTCTCTTCCTTCTATGCTTGTACATTAGGAGAGAGTTTTTAGGGCTAGCGTCCTTACCCAACTGACCTCTAAGGGCTTTAACACTGCCCCCCAACCCCCCACCCCAAAAATGAAATATATCCAAACCCATGCACCCACCTAACGGTCCTTTTTGACCTTAGTTACTCTCCCACGTCTCTCTCCCTTTATGCTTGTCCATTAGGGGAGAGGTTGTAGGGCTAGTGGCCTTACTCCCCTTACAACAGAGGCTTTTATCACTTAACCAAAGGATATCATCCTCGTCCTTGCCCACCTACCTACAAATCCTAATCCACCATATATCCTACATCATCTTCACATACATCTCCCCAGCCCTACATACTACATTACCATACATTGGGAGAGAGGTTTATTGGTAGTGACCTTACCCCCGACCTTAGTCCACTTTATGACTGACCCCCAGGGAGACATTGGTCATCAAACCCCACCCATAGACCGATCCTTGGCCACTTCATATCCTCACCCACACACCCCCCCCTTTACCATACCTGTATTTGGGGAGAGGTCTAAGGCTTATTACCTTGCCCACTGACTGAAGGACTTAATGCTGACCCCCAAGATGACATCCTTCAGACACCCCCCCACCCAACTACTGATCCTTATCTTCTGTATATCCCCACCCTCATCTCCTCCTCTACCCAGACTTGTACAGCGGGGTCAAGGTCTATGGGTACTGAGCTCAGAGTACCTAATCACCAAAAGAATACATCACACCCACCCAACCAATCAATCCACCTTACCACTTCGCAAGTCCACCCTATGCAAACCACACTTATTCTTTGAGAGGAGGTTTTTGGGTATACCCCTCACCTGTGTCATCTTTGTTCAGTGTTCAGTGTTCGAAGTCTATGGGCACTGAGCTCAGGGTTCCCTATTCGGACCCCTCTTCAAACACATCACACCAACCTAACCCATCAATCCACCCTACCACTTCGCAAGCCCACCCTATGCAACCCACACTTACTCTGTGAGAGGAGGTTTGGGGCATTGACCTCACCTGTTTGATCTTTCAGAACTCACAAAGTCATGTTGGCTCCTGTGGTGAGGTCTTCCTCTACAGCCAACCAACCTGAAATCCTCTTTCCGACTTCAGTATCCAAACTTTAAGTACACTTGTATCAGACTTGTACCAACCAACCTTCTTTTTTGCAGCTTCCCAACAAGACATAGACCTCAAAACAAGAGGGTGACCCTTAACTTGACATCCTTAATTGTAAATCTATCCAAAGGTAATTCCAAAGCAATTTGAGAATTAGATTTTTTAAGGTCATAATATGATCAACGCTACACAACCAAATCAAAGATTCAATCCCTATCACATCTTACCATTCGTCAATATCTACACTTGCCACTGCTGATATTTATACCTTGATCTGCCTTCATTATCAAATATCAAGGATTAAAATTATTCTAAAGAATTCAAATTCAATGTCCCTTCTTCTCTCCACTGTTTCTTATTCATGCAAAGACTGACAATGTTGATGACTTCATTCATAGCAAATGTCAACGTCAAGATAACTACTTTAACATCTGTATTGAAACAAGTGACAAGTTTCTCAAATATCAGGCTTGTGTCTGTAAACTCTTTCTTCCAGACAACACTCTCAGCTTTTCTTCCAAACCCTGTAAATTTGTGTCCATGTACCTCTATTTTACAACTGACAAATATCTTACAACCAGATCTTCTATCTCCAGTCAGAAAACTCCTTCAATTTCTCTTCTTAACTCTGTAAATTTGTGTCCACGTACCCCTATTTTACAATTCACAAATATCCCATAACCAGCTCTTATCTCCAGTCAAAAACTCCTTCGTATTCTCTTCTAAACCCTGTTATTTCCGCACCCCAGTCCTGTTAGTTCAATGACTGACACACTTTTAGTTACCATAGTAAGTTGGATGGAGGGAGAGGAATTTGACAGGTTTTGACCATAAACTGCCTGATTCATATGCTTTTGATGTGGCCCATTGAAAAGTGTCACCGAGTGTCACAGAACCTGTGTACTTGTGTTAGTTGTGTACTTTGTTCAACTAGAACCAGCTGACAAAGAGAGATGTTGTGATTTAGCGATATTTCTCACAAGATACGAGTCCTTTGTGATGTCACACATCCCTATATCTATAAATATACGCCTACGTACTGGGAAGTCCGTTCTTTGTTGTGTTCTGTTAACTGATATATGTTTGGGACACAAAGAGTTTGCACATGCTACGAATATATGTGCTTTGTTTGATTTACCAATGTCTAAAGTCATTGTTTTGCTTAAACATTTTCAGACAAGTTTTGAGATCTTATGGATAAAAAGTGATGTTATATTTTCTGCTCTAAAATTTGATTTTAAAAACTGTTTGACAATAAAACAATTTGTTGCCGAAAGGATTTACGTTGAACCAGTAATATGTTATGGAGATGATGTTTATATTTGTTGAGAAAAATAACATTATTTCATGTGCCTACTTCAATCAAATTGTCTTAGTCTTACACTTTAGGAACACTTCAAAATTATTTGAAATTTTACAGAATCTATTTTTTTTTTTTCATGACATCTTAATTCAAGTTGAAGCAGGTCAACACAAGTTAATAAATTTTCAAATTAATGGGTTCATGAAATAACAATAATTCTCTCAATTTGGAGATTAACAAGCAAAGGCATCTTAAAACAAGTTTAAACATCTTGAAGCCTGTGTTAGCTATTTCTATTGTGAGAAGATTGTCTTGTGCGCCAATTTCCAAAGGGAATATTATTCCCCGCCCACTCAGTCCATATTGTGTTGTCCAATTATCTCATCAAACCCACGTCCCTTGCATCTCAAACCCCTTCCCCTTACATAAAACACCCACCCAGAAGTAAAAAGCTGATGCATTTCCCATTCTTACTATGTTTAATTCACTATTTTTAGTATTATCCACTTGATTAAACTATTCTCCATCTCAAAGTTTTCAAGTTAACTCTTTTCATTATTATGCTGTCCCTCAACATCTCTCCATCTCACATAGCCCCCACCCCCTTAACCTCATCCCTCCCTGAAAGTGAAGTTGATGTAGTTTCTCTCCTTACTTTGAATTTATTCTTGGTTTACCATCCGTAAAACTTTGATTATATTATTCCAGGCTTTTCTGTATCTTTATCAGATTATCTCAATCTAATTGTCCCCTTCCCCTAATCCACTTCCTGGTGAAGTAAATGGGTTGTGTTTTTACCTGTTTACCAATTTTCATCCCAGTCAGTTAGTTCCCAACATTTCCTATTTCACTTTTCCTATGTTGAACAATCACCACCCCCAAACCTCACCCCTGATCGTGAAGTTATAGTTTTCCTGATTCCCCACCCCTCATTTGGAAATGTGTCACCCCTAAACCTCATCCTACCTGGAAGATGAAGATGCCTGACCCCCTTAGAGTATGATACCTGACCCCCGCAGACTATTATTCTGGACCCCCAAAGGATATGATACACCCCCACCCCCCCTCCCCCCTCAGAAAATAATTCCCAACCCCCTCATTATATGACACCTGACATCCTCAGATAATGATTCCTACCCCCCTCACAAAATGATTCCCAACCCCCTCAGAATATGATGCCTGACCCCCTCAGAGTATGATTCCCAACCCCCTCAGAAAATTATTCCCAACCCCCTCAGAAAATAATTCCCAACCCCCTCAGAAAGTTATTCCAGACCCCCTCAGAGTATGATGCCCGACCCCCAAAGAAAACGATGCCTGACCCCCTCAGCCTCCAACTATGAGTGTGAGGAGCATGTATTGTTTGTACAGTGTTATTGTAGTAGTCTCGTCCTCTGCTCAAGACTACACTTTAGGTGTCCTGTCAGGAGTAACTTGATCCCCCCCTTGTATCTCCTTCAGACCTTTGTGCTCTTTGTTAATACAGTCGCTTCAGGCTTAAAAAGTTTAAGTTTCAAGTTTGAAAAATAAATTTGAAAAAAGAGAGCTGTTTAAGGATTTATGTTTTAAAAGGGGCCTTTTTTAAGTTGGGGAAAAAAGGAAAAAATCTGACTTTGTTATTAAGATTCAAACTATTAGATTTGTGGTGTCATATTTGTTTTTGAATGTATCTTCTTGAAGCAAACACTTTATTATTGTTGAAATTTTTTGATACCTTAAAATATTTCGGCAATTTTTCTCTCTCAAAGAGTTTGCTTGGAGCAATTTATATGAAATTTCTTCATGAAATGCCTCTTTTGAAATAAAAAGTTCTTTTGCAAAATTTCCAATTATAAAATGATATTGATAATATTTGATAATTGATTCAATAGTTTTATCATTTCCTTAAACCCTAATCCAAATGACATACACAGATAATTGTTATTGACTCTATTTCTCAAATAACAGATGTTATAAAGATTAGTCTTATATAGAGTTATTATTTTTGGTCTACTGAACTAATTGTCATCACTGTTTTTCTTTCCAAAATCTCAGTGACACCTCATCTAGCATATGTTAGAATCCTGACCGCCTTAAGGTTTTATCACACAGAAGCTTGTATATAAATAATAAAACCTTTCTTTGTAGACTGTTATTATCCTAAATGTTTATTTATGTTAGCCCATTTGACAGCTGTTCAATGAAGGACTCAGATTTTCCAAAATTTTTTTAGATTAATCTTTCTGTTTTGTTAGAAAACTCTTAATATTAAGTGCAAATCTAGACATCATAGAATCACACCTGTTGGAAAATTACTCAGGTGTGTCAAACCCAAACGAAGAGATGTCGACATTAGTATTGAAAAGTTAATCCACGTCTTGATTGTGAAAGTACAAGTGAAAGTCGGTCTGATGAATGTTGCATGCTGTCCAATTGTGCCTCTGAATGAGTTCATAGCTCATCTCTGGGTTCCAACAGAAAAAAGAAGGAGGTAGAATATCTCCCCGGCTGCCACCTGTGGAGTCTAACGAGTTTAGGTTAAAGGTGTGGGGTACCTGTACAGGTGAGAATTCACCTGTGACGAGGGAAGAGAGACGAGCTTGTCTCATCCTTGACGCCTCACTTAATGTTTTTAATGCTTGACTTGTAGAAACCCTGGACGTTTATCCAAAATCTAACTACTTTTGTCCTCGTGAAAATATGTGTCAAAGGATATGGACTTGCCGCTATGATGTCTGTGGAGAATTATTGTAAGGGTCACACAGTGTGAAGAGAACATAGCTTTCAACAAAGAAACCATCAGAAGATGATCAGACATTTTTCATATTTCTATAGAAGGATATGGAACGTTAGACCAACATAAATAAGTCTATATACGAGGGGCTTAATAAGGGTGGGCGTAGGGGTGTAAATCCAAATATCACCTTTATTGGAGAGTCAACATATACCTATTGCTTTTTCATGAGAGATTTGAAAGGAGTTTAATGTCTATTAGACTTTTAACAGATAGATAAAGCAAAGAACAGCTTGTTGATAGCTCATGATGTTTTGGGGATATTCCTTTGTGTGAAAAATGTACTGGAGAATATTTCACGAACAATGTTTATCTTAAGCAGTTTCTATAGATATTTGTGTCCATTAGACTGTTAGAGGGGTTGACATAGTGTGACTGCATGTAGGTGGGCTCTTAATGTATTTACTACTATTTAGCATCTTCTTTCTTTCTCTACACGTTTACCTTTTCTTTTCTTGATGCAGCTTTACAACTAATATTGAGCAATTGGGCTGAGAAGTGGCTCAACGCAGTAGATAAGATGGGGTGAAAAAAATCTATTATCACTGATTTACCAAATATTACCTTTTGATAAGCTAAAATAACTTTCACTTTTAATGAAAAAATTCGAAAAGAAACTTCAGTATTGGCTTTACTCTCAAGAAGGGATGAAATAAATCTGTAAATCTAAGATCACTGATTGACCAAATACTATCTTTTGATTAACCAAAATAACTTTCAGTTGCAATGAAAAGACATTCGAAAAGAAATTTTATAATTGTTTTTACTCTCAAAAAGAGCTCAGTAATAGTGTTTGAGATCCTGTTTCAAGTCAATGACACTAACACATAAGATTAAAGGTCAATCGCTGGTTTCTGATAGACTTCGACATTATGACCAAGAGCATTGAGTCAGAGACACTAACTCCTTTGTGGTAGATACATATTCTGTGTTTTGGTTGTTCTGTTCTATAGAATTATTATAGAATTCAACTTCAAGAACTAACAGGTTCTTGGTGGGCAGTGTTTGGTGAAGTGTTCTCATATCATATTTTATTCATTACTTAAGGTTCCGATTCATAGCATCAAAATTAATCAATTAAATTTATGTCACTGATACTTTGTTGGGGGTACTTTATCTGCATATAAGTTTATCAGGCCTATATAAGTACAAACATGCTCCTTGCATCACTTGTCGCCTCAAGACTTGAATTTCTCAAAAAAAAACGTGAAGAATAGAGACAGATTACACTGTGACACCAGTGTTAGGTGTTATTCTATAGACTGCCTCTTCATCTGGAAAGATATTAAAAACTACCGTTAGCTTGGGTATCATATTTCTACTAATACTCCCGTTACATCTTTGAAAAGTGTCCCTGCTCTAGTCTATTGTGATGAGTATATCTGGAAGATATCTTGAGACTCTCAGATTAAACCCGTCTGAGCTTGTCATGATTTATCTCTATGAAAAAAATTGGGGAATTTTTCAGGTGACTCGATCACATCCCATTGTTGAAATGGGACAGGAGTCTATTTTGAGGAAGCTTTGTCCCAATTCTTCATCGAAGGGTCTTTTGGTGTAACTATTTGCACTGGCTGTAGTTGCACCTTGAGTTTTCTTTTAATGTCAAGTTTGAAATAGAACATATTTATTATGTCACGCAAAATATGAGCACATCTATAAGAGTATAGTCATTAACAAGACAACATTCTAATTATTATGATTATATCTCACGTAAAATTACTATAAAACCATTGAAATAGATCCTTAATAATAATTCAAAGATTTATTACATATTGCTTGCTAATTTTATCCAGTAGATATTCAGATTAAATCAAATCTTCCTAAAATTAACTTTCAACTTTGTGCATTGGTCCTTTTAGCACCTTGAATTAATCAGAGCAAGGTGTTTACAGGACAAATAGATCCCCATGGGCTAAGTGCTGTTCTCCTGAACTTACTCTTGTTGTCTTAGTCCGCTAGGAATGAGTTACCGTCTTTTATCCCCCGCTGTTTCTCATTGGTCAGAAGGGGCACCTGTCTTTATTCTGACCTCCATAATGGCTGATGGTCAGCACAGGTCGATGTCCAGACGATGTGACCTTTCACATCTGCTCTCACCTGGAGAGAGTTATCTGCCCTTTGCTTGTACTGTCAGACGATATGTTTGCAGAGGAGGGAAATATGTATGTAGGTATATGTGGAGGAGTCCTTTCTGTCCCATATGTATGATATCAACACTTCAATACAAGCAGATCTTTGGAATTTCATCTTTCGAGATAGCTCTGATGATAAAAATTTTGATCTGACCCCTGCTGTAATGGGAGCTGTTTGTGGCCTTTGATAGTGAGAAGACTGATTGTATGCAATTAAAAGTTGGTTGTGGCATCAATAGCAGCCCCGTCTAAGGACGGGGCTGCTTTCAGTGTTTGTGCAGTTTCCGCCGTTGCCGCCGCCGCCGCCGCGCTCATACTAATGGCTATAACTTTTTTCTACTAAGCTTTCCAGAACTTGTATTCATAACTTACTGCTTATACCTCGGGGAAACGATTTTGACATGTTCACTTTCACGGTCAAAGGTCAAGGTCACGAGCTATAAAATCACACAAAAATTCCTTGTAAACGCGATAACTTGAAAAGTTTTTGTGCTATGAAGCTCTTACTTGGTATGTATCATCCTTGGAAGAGTAAAACATTTTTAAAAGGTTTTCGCTACAATCTGTCCAAGGTCAAGGTCACAGCAAGGTCACTACTTTAGCATGGTTTTGCGAAAATGCTTTATTTTAACAATGAACACTTTTAATCATTAGATGATTGTTATACGCAATGAAAAGTGTTCATTGATTGTGTAACCTTGAAGGTCAAAGGTCAAGGTCATGAGATTTGTGTTATTGCAATGTGCAACTAATTTGGATATAACTTAATCCCATTAAGCTTGTCAGAACTCATGAACATGTATAAGTGTTTACACATCTTGGGAATTACAATGACATGTTCACTTTCAAGGTCAAAGGTCAAGCTCACAGCAAGATCAACATATATTGAGAACATGGATTATTTTAACTTTTAACACTTTAATTCGTACATTAATGTTATATTCAATGAAATGTATTCATTGATTGTGTGACCTTGAGTGTCAAAAGTCAAGGTCACAAGAAAATGCCCAATATGCTGAGGCTTGTAGAAGGCGGAACAGGGTAAGGCGAAACCCCAAGTTTCGGGGCTGCCCTGCTTTTGGGGTGTCCCGCAAACGCTAATCTAGTTTTGAAAGCTTCACTAATTTCTGAAATGTTATGGAAAATTAAGAAATTCTCGGGAAAATACATTTTGCACTTTGAGTCTTGACAGATGTAATTTGGCTACAGAATACTGGCATATAGGCCTCGGTGACAACAAGCAAACTAACCAGGTGAGAAGTGTTTTCATTGACTAAAATTGTACAGATAGTTAGTGGTGTGCTGCTATAACCCCAGGAACTGCTCTTATTAACACATGTTAGATCAGGATTTTAAGACTTGAGCTATGCCTCGTTTGAAAGAGAATGACCCTCTACCCACAAATCCATTATCAGAAATAATCTTAATTTCACGACATCAGTTTATTTGTTGAGTATCTCTTCAGATTATAATATGAAGTTTATTTTGATAAGAATATGAACTCCCAGAAGTAAAACGTAATCCCTATTCTATTGGGATTTATTCTTCTGCAAAGTTCATATATGATGTTTAACAATATGGCCATATTACTCATGGTTGGTAATGTTTTCTTATCTGCAAGTTTAAGATGAAAAATTATATCCTCAAAACTGTCCTGGGTCCCCTTTCACAAAGCCCTAAGGTGATCGTAAGTCCTTAAGGTAGCCTTAGTGCAATGTAAAGAATGGGCCTTAAGGTTAACCTTAGTAAAGGTTGCTTTGTGAAAAGAGGTCCAGGTCTTAGTGGCTTGTATAGCTGTCTCCATGTAAAGGTGATCAATCATTGACAAAATATAAATTGTTTCAAAACCTTTCGTGACAAAATTAAGTATAGTAGTAGATTGAGTAGAGTGTTTAATAAGTTCATGTAACGTAGATTATCTCTTGGAGAGTTTTCTTCACATGTCAACAGGTACAACACTCGATGTCACCATGACCTTTGACCTCATCACAATTTAAACAACGACCTTGAAAACATCACGTCAAAATCGTAGTGGTCATGTCACGTTTTCCAAGGTGTTAAATAACCTCCTTAGTTCTCCACTGCACACAACAAGGATTGTAGGAAATTAACCTAGTTGTGTGTTAAGACAAATGTTTGATGATTATTTGCGTACAAGCTTCCATATATTACATGACTAATGAAAATTGTTTGAATATTTTGAATTTTTGATGAGTCAACTGTAAGATGAACAATACCAGTTTTGTTGTTTCAGTTATTTATTGCCTTTTCATATCTAAAAACAATGTAAATGGAAACATTCACATAATAAATGGAACTACAGGAAAGCTTTTTAAGATAAATGCAAAATATTTATTCTACAGAATATAAAAGTTTAATTCAATATCTAGTTAAGAATAAATGGAATTGTCTGTCTTATTATATGATATTGCACTATGAATTTCCTCCTTGTGATCTTTGTGAAAAATAAAATTGACATAAAATATTAATGAAACTGTCCTCTTATCATTGGCTTAAAAGTTGAAGAAATAAAACCTAACCTTTAATACCTTGCCAAGGAGACAGTTTTGTAGTATTCAATTGCCATTCTTCATTTGAAGCATTCAAGTCTAATATTTCAATTGTTACAGATTCAAATTGATATTTACAAACAGATTTATAAACAGGTCACAAGGACTTTGTTCAGACCAGGATAACAAATCGCACTTTGCTCCCTGCATGTTGGTCTAGCTAGCTGCCCTCTTAACTCACTTACACATACAGGTTTGTGTACATCAGACTGAGTGTATATATATACTGGTGTGTTTATATATATATAAACATGAGGAACTAGAAACATAAAGGGTTTCGCATTCCTGGGAAACTGGAAAATTGGTTTCCTGTTGAGTCATAGTGGCTTTGAAACTCTATTTGAGGAAATTTAATTTATCTGAGCTCTTGTGGTATTTATACATGGGCATGTTACTTCCAGGTCAGTCCAAGTATACCTAGCCTTGATAATACCCGCTTAACTCCTATATTGAGTCTAGCAAGGTTCAGTTACGGGTCGCGTCAGCCGATATATCGAATTGACCAATCAGGGATCATCTTACCAAACAATATTCTGCATTCCCACATATAATGTTGGAGGGTCATAGGTCGGCGAAAGATCAGCTGATGTACCTGCTACTACATCTTGCTAGACTCAATATCATAGTGAAGTGGGTATTATTGAGGCTAGGTTTACTTAGACTGCTTCCAGGTAGACAGTGCACACTTACCTCCATATGTTATCTTTTTGATTGAAATTCGGGAGCAGGGTTTCTTTTTGATTCATCGGTGACTTTGAAATACAACTTGCAACTTTAGATTTCTTTATAGATTCTTTATAGATAAACCCTAAGGCTTATATTATAATTATTGCAATATTACCTTTTCATATTGTTATATGCCAAAAATGGGGAGAAAATGAAGATTTTATGTTTATGTGATATTAACCTGTGTCCCTCAGGTTAATATCAATCAATCAATTTAATTTTGTTTTGCAACAGCAAACTTACCAATGTGTTTCATTATATCTTGAAGTCAGGAATGAAATTTATTTTAATATCTTCTTTGTTTTAAATACTACGATTACACATTATTGGAATAATTGACATTGAACATTCAAGGATATTTCAAACAATAGATTCCTGTCTAAAGCAACTGGGGAAGTACTGAGGAACGTCCTGATGGACTCAGGGAAGTACCTCTGGAGAAACCATATCAGAGTCTTAAGGTGAAGAGGTTAGAGCATTCCATTGTCATCTGTTATGGTTTCCTGTTTTGTGAATACGATTTTGATTTGACAGGGAAACAAATTTGCTTCTTTCCAGCAATATAACAAAGAAATGTTATGACCTATAGCTGTACTGTTTGTCTCATTGATTCAATTGTTTATCACTTGTTCTTTTTTTTTTCTTTTTTTTTTAAACCTTGGTCTTGGATGTCTTGTCTAGCCTTCTCTACGAAAAGGTGAATTCATTACATCAAACATATAAAGAGAAAAATAATAGCAATTGTTTCAAGACCTTTTGTGACAAAATTAAAGTATAGTAGTAGATTAAGTAGAGTGTTTAATATGTTCATGTACGTAGAATATCTCTCAGAGATTTCGTCGGGGGCCGGATAGCGCAGCGTGTAACCCCAAATCTTCTCACCTCACACACCGCAGGTAGTTTCTGTTCATCTATTGTTTAATTTGTTCAGTTAAATTAAGTTATCATTGTTGATAAAATAGTTCTTCTTTGGTCTTACTTCAGATTGTTTTTCAGTTTGGAAATCAAACATTCTTAACTGTGTCATTTTGTCATGAAATAAGATTTATTAAGTTAAAAGAAATTTGTTTTATCAAATAATGTTCATTTATTTGCATTTAATGACAATTTATTTAACGTACATTTCATCTGTCATCATCATGTTCATTCAAATTGATAAGTGTTTGTATATAAATATTAATAATAGATATAGTTGTCAAACTGCTAAAACTTGTATTCATTCATTCATTCATTCATTCATTCATTCATCATATTTTTACAATAGTTGAGGGAAGGGCTTCATTCCGATGTTATCCGGTTCATATAGGATCTATTACCTCGGTTACACTTCTTCACGATTGTCCCCGATAACTGGACTTGAACTCAAACTGTAGATTGTGAAATAGTCAAACATTATCTGGAGGGATTGGTCTAAGGTCAAAGCTGAAGTGGGGCCATATTTGTCTGCTACTTGTTCGCAGCTAGATACCTGCCGTTCAAAATTTCAAATTCTCGTTTGATTTCCTGCCTCCATTTGGTTCGAAAATTTCCAATTTCGTTTTCAACGCCAGACAATCTGAAAAACGCCAGCCTCTGTGTGAAGGATTTGAATTTTTAAAGAGGTTTGGAAAGAAGTGCTTGCTGAAAGCAGGTTTTTATCGATCAGACTATCAAATTGATTGCATCATTCCACTGGAGAGAAAGCAGACGTATTTCTCCTGAAGCAGACGTGAATCTTGTTCATCTTCTAGCCATGGCTGTCAAAGCGGCATTACGAAATATACAATAAACATTGGCTGCAACTTGAGACAAACCATCTTGTATTATTCATATACTTTTCCTCCAAATTTTCATGCTAGATCAAGATTGAATTGCAAATTTGGCTGTTGCTGTCATGTGATATGTTATTTATTCCAAAATTTGCATGTGTGTAGGTGTAGGTTGCAAATTTGAACATGGTGGATTATAGAGAATTTACTATCTAACATAAATGTTTTCTATTACATAATAATCATCCAGTATCGTTGAGGTAGGGGCTGTCTAAGATTTGTTATTTAAAATAATGGGATTGTTTGAAAAGTGATGAGTTATTGTAGAATATAGACATTGCAATATTGAAGCATATTTTGAAGTCAGATGCCATTTGATATAGATAAACAAAATTTATATGAAAAATATTGAAGAGTGTTTTGTCATTTTCATTATTGCCCAATTTCATAATCAAAATTAAAGGTTTAGGTTTGAGGGACTTCGGTTATTTTAACTTACCGGTAATATAACCTGATATCTGAATATAATCAAATTTCAGGAAAAAAATAATGAAATACACCCATAATTCAAAAATAATCCTTAAAATAATCCTTAAAATAATAGATTTATGGAGTTGTTTAGCAATACATTTATGATTATTCTTATTATTCATTCTAAATAAATGACATAACATGAATTTATGTTCACTAATGCAACATTAGTGAAGTTACACCAAAAACATTTGAGTTCATTATGGGAACTACATGTTAGTTGACCTTAGGGTCGTGTATACGTTGACCCCTAGAGGTGAGTCGGTGACCTAGTTACGAGTACAGATCGGAAAGAAAGAAAGAGTTTGTCAGTAGCAGACAGGGCGACCTGACCGTGTCGCCACCTATACTCTCGGTCGTGTTTTCTCCCCGGAAACGTGGCCTAGAACCAACCCTCCCACACCTATGTCGCGACACGGCACTTAGTACATGATAATTATACCTACATTACCTGTACATAGTCATTAACCTGTAATTCAAGGTACCATTTGTTGGAAAAGAAATCACACAGGTGATTTGTGTGGAAAAAATGACATAATATAACAATATTAGCACTTGTAAGAAAACATTTACCTGTAAACCAATCTCTGTACTTAGACTCTCATGTACTGTGTGCAACCTGTAATGAAAGTTCGAATCACTTTGTTCCCATGTGACCTGCAAATATATAAATCTTTATGCTCTTGTACATCTGTGAATGGGTTATGATGATTGATACATGAAATGAAAATCATAATAATGCACACCTTACTTTAATGTGATCTTAATTCTTTTAAAGACTTATACCTACAATTAATATTGATAATTGTAAGTAAATGATGTTTTACTCATGTACCTTGTAATGTTATCTTGCAGCTTTTTTGTTTGTTATTGTAATAATGCCTGCAATTATAAAAGTCTGACAATGGAATTTTTTACAGTTGCAATGATATTAATGGTGGTGTTGTTGATCATAACAATGTTGAAAAGGAGTTTTTTAAAAGAGTGCAGAAAAACTATTTAAAACTTTTCCGAAAGGCTAAATATGTTTTAGCTCCTATGATGATGATGTTGATTCAAGTGTGTATTAGAACTATTTATAAAACGAATTGCAAAATAAACATGAACAATACCTCAACTGGCTCAAGCTTCTATGATGATGATGATGATGCTTTAATGTGTGCAGTAAAACTATATATTTCCAAATTTAATACTTAAAAAACATACATGATAACTCAATTTGTTCTCGCTTCCAGTGATAATCTCATTTACATCTCTATTGCACAGGTAGGTTTTTGTTTGTTAAGATAGTATAGAGGAGCACCTTGATGCACTTGCAGTAATTATGTATCAGGTAACTTTTATGTACTCACCTTACTTTTTATAGTTTTACACCTGTCTTTTCTCGTAGAATAATCAAAGGCTATAATCAATATGTTGAAAAGATTGCAGGTGTTTTAAAATACAACACCTGTTTATTGATTATTCCTTGAAGTAATTAGTTGACATCCCACAAACATCCATTTCTATGACAACTATCTGCTTTTAGACCAGAAAAAAAATGATATTATACACAAAATATATCTATTCAATGTTGTGCATTTGTTGTGACAGTTGTGATAGACATTAGAATAAAATTTTGATTTATTTATAGAATTTGGTGATAAAATGTGAATGGCATTGACAAACTGATGAAACAAATTGAACAAGAGTTTATGAGCTTGTTTATTAGAAATAGGATACAAAATTAGCTGTGTTTTATGATCAGGATTCTATGCGTTGTATCTATCCCATTTCATATACATTTATCTTCCATAAGTTTTCTATGTCCCTTTAATTTGAATGCATTTTAATAAACGGATCTAAACTTCAATTAAAATTGGATAGTATTTCAAGGATTGGTGAATATTGTCTAACAAACAATTGGCCTCACCTTGATACCAAAATTTGAATAAATGACAAATTATTTTGATTGTGTTTTAATTTTTTTTCAGATTTAGTTATGTTTTTTTTTAACCTTTGTCCACCTTCTTGTCTACACATTTAATTTCAAAACGGTTCTATGAGAGAAGTTTCAAAGCATTATTCAAATTAAGGATTATATCTGTATTCTCTGTTTAAGTGTCTCTCTATAGGATTACTATCAAACAATACGAACATAGACAAACAAAATAAAAAGGATAAAAAATTTGTACATTTTGATAAATCCCATGACATTTTGACATCTGTATTGAAATGAATACATGTAAATTTTTATTCTGTTCTGAGAAGCAAATCAGAAAGTACATTGCAGTATCATTGTTATGTTCTTTGTTGTTTTGTCCTTGTTGACCGAGGTTTGAAATAGACGCTCTTTATCAGAGGTATCTACAAGATCTATCTACATGTCCGTCATGTAGGTGGGAGGAAAGAAACAAGATCTAGTATTGGCTACTGATATCTGTGTGACTGTCAGTAAATCTTTGTGGTATTCACTTGCTCGTGGACAATGCATTCACCAATAGACTTTCAGTCAGTCCACTGGAAATGGTTTAATCATTGCCCATGAACGCTAGACAATAAAGCAACTAACTTGGTCAGTTAAGACTTGTAAACTGTGCAATTGGTACTGATATTCACCAATAGACTTTCAGTCAGTCCACTGGAAATGGTTTAATCATAGCTCAAGAACGCTAGACAATTGGTAGCTAACTTTGTCAATTAAATCTTGTGAACTGTGCAATTGGTACTGATATCTGTGTGACTTTCAGTAAATCTTTGTGGTATTCACTTGCTCGTGGACAATGCATTCACCAATAGACTTTCAGTCAGTCCACTCGAAATGGTTTAATCATTGCCCATGAACGCTAGACAGTTGGTAGCTAACTTTGTCAATTAAAACTTGAGAACTATGCATTTGGTACTGATATTCACCAATAGACTTTCAGTCGTCCACTGGAAATGGTTTAATCATTGCCCATGAACGCTAGACAAATGGTAGCTAACTTTGTCTGTTAATACTTGTGAACTGTGCAATTGGTACTGATATCTGTGTGACTAACAGTAAATCTTTATGATAATTGCTTGCTCGTGGACAATGCATTCACCAATATCCTTGCTTAAGAGTGCTAGACAAATTGTAATTCTGTCAGTTAAAACTATGCAATTGTCCATCATTTAGCCTTGAGTAGAAAATTCCACCAAATTGAAAAGTGTTTGGTTGGGATACATGGAGCATCTCAATGAAAGAACTGAATGTCATTTCATATCACCCAAGAATATCTTCTGATATCAAATGTTTAAGTGACAAATATATATATTGGTAATATATATTTGTATCAATATGTCAGATGACAGATGACAACATGTCATAGCATTGTGGATTTGTGACGTCATGTTTCAAACATGGCAATGTGAAATGATTACTTCTTTGAGAGGCATTTTAAAAGTTGGAATGACAATAATGCAGAGGAATATATGGATGACAACTTCTTTGTTCATTGTATCTGTGATGTTTCGACTCAAATTCTTGTGTCGTTCTAAACTTCACATACAATGAACAAAGAAGTTGTCATCCATATATTCTTCTGCATTAGTGATAAGATTACTTTATTATGTAAAAGCAAGATTTCATGAAGTAGATCACATGGAACTTTGATAGGTTAAGTATCAATACAAGGTATCAGGGTATGGTGTAAAATTAACAACTTCAACAAAAGCTATACAAAAAATACACGTGGCCCCCTCTTTTGTCGCTGTGACCTTGTTATGGTATCTACAATAAGTCATCAGTCAGATATTAGCAGATAGCTTGTGACTGACTCAGTGCTAGAATGTTCGGTGGTATTGTACAATTAGTCGGCACATACCGTGAGTTGATGGTCTCACTTATGTGGGAACTAAGCTACCGTGTGTTGTCTTTTCTGAGAATTAGGTTAACTAATGCGGTTAACGAATATGAGGCTTATTAATGAATAATAAATATGAATGAAAGGGTAGATAAACAGATATGCATAATCAATATGTTACTCTTTAATGATTTCGGTCAATGTGAATATATTATAATGATAATTATTTATTTTCTGGGTTTGATACTTGTATGTATTTAACTGTGACATCATGGATATATATTCTTATGAATGAATCGATAGATGTGTGATATCTCATTTAGACTTGGGTGTTTGGTTGATCACAATAATAACCTTTTGAAATTATTTTTAATCTTCATCTTCACTTTTTAAGGGTTTCAGGGTCTGAAATAATTACCGTAATTTCTCTATTAGTTCAACATCTCCAATAATTCGACCATATACTATTATTCTGAGGTCACAAATTCAAATCACTTCTAAAAATTCAACCAACTGCCAAAAGCTTGTTCCTGTGATTCAATAACTGCTTGAAATAATGATTTAATTTGCAAAAATAAAATGAATAATTGCAATGTGTAATTCTCTATGCTGCAGTAATCAATTAATAGTATATTCATTATAATGACTATGGCATTATCATGTGGTCACCTATAAAAAAATATGTATCAATTAATTCCTTATATGTATCTAATATTTCAACCATGGTACCAAATTAGCCTCCAAAAGTAAAAATAGTTCAACAAAAGACATTTTCTAAAAAATCTTTTGAAAATTTTAGGTTCAAATTAATAGAGAAATTACGGTACTTTCCTGTTTAAGAGGATATATAAATGCCGCTGTGTAGCACATATGATTTACACATTTTCTCAATACAAGATTCCACAAACATCCTGACTGACAACTTGCATGACAGATTGTGTCAACATTATCAAATCATGTCAGTCAAACATTTGTTACATGAAGGTAAAAATGATTGTATATCCATCATGTTATTTGAATGGTACAAATGAGAAAGGGGACCAAAGAAGTATTAGTATCAAGAACTTACGTTTCTTTTCAAACAAAATTTGAAATAATTGTCAAAATTATTTACAAGATATCTGATTTAAACATATTTTATTCATGAAATGTATACATGAATGGATTGGCCAACAAGCTACGAAGAGCTTATATCAAGGCCGCTCCGATGCAGTTACAAATATAAAACTAATAGTATAGTTAGTGATACATGTCAGATTCACAACTTAGCTTCACATATATTGGTTTTGCATGAATATCATATTGTTTATGTGGTAGTCATTACATATTCAAGTGCTTATGAGATGTCAAATCGATTAGATTTTATGATAAATTTATGAATTACTTTAATAATTTCTTAAGATCGTCATTTGAGAGCAATGTACATCCCCTAAGTACTGTATCAATACTAAATCTTTTAAGATAGAAGAATGAATTCTGTCTCAATTCTGTATTACAAGATATCTATACTGTGATAATGTTTTGGACAGTGACTTTTAAACATGTTTCATATTCAGCTTGGTCTATATAATTTGTTTGTAGAGAAATAGTTATTTCTAGTCACAGGAGAAACATGTTATATATAAGTGATCAAGAGATGAGAAACCCCAGAAATACTTTTATTGGTGTTGATGTTTTGTCATTGTTTTATTAGACATCTGTCACAAGATCTGATTATCGATAAGATAGAATGTAGGATCTAAACAACTCGGCAGCAATTTAAGTTGCATCTCTGCATACACATGAAATTTGATACTATATTTGAAATTAAAAGATTTTGTACACACATAGACTAAAAAATAATGGTTAGACTTTCAGCTTGATCTGTATAATTACTATTCACCTATCATAACCTACTAATATAATCAGGTGTATTTGCCTGCTAACGAAATAAAGAAGATCTCTCCATTGTGCAAGTGATAATGCATAGTCAATGAAGTGAGGATGATGAGTTGAGAGTTCATTGATGCAAATGATTTTCAAAATCTGAAAATGAAATTGTTAGATCATGTTTACACATACAGCCTTTGAAATAATGATACTTAATAAATTTATCAGATGTATGGCTATTGAAATTTGAGTTTATTTACTCGCTATGAGTCTTAAAACAATAATTGTTTGATGTATGATAATAAGTTCACATATCGCTACCTGTGTATCTAATCAGGTGAACTTGACAGCCAAGGAATCAAAGTAAGATCTATCAGCAAAGCTGACAGGTGAGATAAGCGCACCTTTATGCAGGTGATAATGCAATCGAAGAAGTGCCGGACGTTAACAGTCCCTGTTAATTTATGAACTTGGACATGAATTGCTTGTCTGTGGTCTCCCTAGATTTTGAGGAATTTTCAAAATTTGATTTTGATATCGTTGAAATCTTGGTGATGTAGACATTCAGGCTGAAGGTGTTACTGACACTTGTTGCTCAAAGGACATTCGATGAGAAATTTTGTTTCTGTTTGTCTAAAATACTATGGATATCTAAAGTTTTCAGACTATTTTCAAATGATTTTTAGATATGATGAAATCCTGGTGACGTTAATTATTGAATGTTATTCAGCCTAATAGACACTGACTGAGAAATTGAGTTTGAGGTGTTACAGATGTTTGTAACTTTTCATTGAAAATGTAGTTGTTGTAATGTATCATCATTGTCAATATGGATTATTTTGTAAAGTATGCATATATACTTCAGGTAGCCACAGCATTTGTTAACAGTTTGTTGTCAATGGATTTTTACAAAAAATAAATGCATTCTGAGACAAGATCATAACTGAAAAAGTACATTAGGGTTATCATTGTAAGGATAATCATTGTCAATATAAAATTATATGCTTCTAGGAACCAAAGTTTATGTCATCAGTTGGTGGTTGTAAGTCAGATCTACACTTGTTAAATGCTTGAGTGAGACAAGTACCTAGATGAAGAATATATAAAGAGTTATAATGTGTTGGTCATTGTCAAAAAAATGAATTTTGTTTTGCAGATATATTTTAAGGAATCGACAGATAATTTTATTTTTTTTGTGGTTGTTAATCTGATCTTTCAGTAGTAACTAGTTGATTTCTATAGTTAGACAGTTCTTAACTGACTTCTTTGAGAGGCATTTTAGAAGTTGGAATGACAATAATGCTGAGGAATATATGGATGACAACTTCTTTGTTCATTGTATTGCTTGAGAACGACACAAGAATCTGTGTCGAAACATCGCATACAATGAACAAAGAAGTTGTCATCCATATATTCCTCAGCATTATAGTTCTTAACTAGTTATGGATATCTATAATGAAGTCTGTTCTTCAAATCAATAGTACCAGTAAGTTATTATTCTATCCGGTTAATCATCATGTACTTATTTGTGGTTGTCAATAAGATCTGGAAAATCTGATTAAACAACAAAAAAAAGAAATGTTTAGGGTCATCAATACAAATGTTGAGTTATCATGAGATCTCTTTTCTGTGCTTAATTACATTCACCTGTGCTGGTGTAAAAGTGGGCGTGGCAGTTACCTGTGCTCTACTTACTGTGAACTAACTCTCAAATATTAACCTATACAACACAATAAGTATCAATTGCTACAAGGGGCAAAGATCCCTGTGTAATCTTGAGCAGTCAAGTAGCACCCGCCAATGCTTTATCAGTAACTTATGAGGATTACCGACTGCTTTTGAGAATTGCTAATCTTGAAACCCTCGTTAAATCCATTGTTGCGTGTTTACATTTCCAGGTCAAAGGTGTGCTCACCTTTGTTCGGTGATTCAGCATGATCGGGCAATTGTGGTTTGTTTAATTTTAGAATTAACTTATCAAAGTGTTGTCTTAATCTTTGAAACTTGATTGATTGGGTAGTTCTAGTTTATGGCAAGTTATTGTTTTCAAATGAGAGCAATTGATTATTAAAGTCATCAATTTGGAAGGTTTGTTTCTCAAATTAGCAACATTTGTATTTATTTGGTCCTCATTATGATAATGCTTTATTTGCTGCAGTAATGCCCTTGTTTGAATTTACTAATCCTCAATCTCGTTGACAAAGGAAATATTCAAGGTTTAGAGCCACTGCCTTATAATAGACATGTCAGGCTAATATGGGATCTTCTGCTTAAAGGGGCAGTAGCACGTTTTTTGACAATTTTATGTTTTAAAATGTTCAGTCATAATTGTAAGTTAATGTTAAATGTATTATTTTGACAGTGTCAAAAATGTCATTACACAAGTCAATCATCCACAGTCTGAGGACAAAGTATGAAGATTCACATAAAATACATAGGCGGCCATTTTTGTGTGAACACCTTTAATTCATTTTCTGTAAGAAAAAGGAATCGCATGGCTAAACTTTACGTTAAATATTTCAATTAGTACTGCTCCATTTAGTTTAAAAACATTGTCTTTCAATTGGAACCATTAATTTTCATTTTCCTGACATCACCTTATATTCCCCCTAAAAACGTGCTACTGCCCCTTTAAAGCATATAGTACAGTCATGTTTTGTATTGTCAAAAACAGATAAATGAATTTGATGAACGTTCAGCCTACAATTTGAGCACTATTGCCTATTGATGCCTAGACTAACATGTAGTCCATGACAGGCCTGGATGAGAAACTAAATGATGCCATAATTCCCTGTAACCTTTGAACTCTCTACATTCTTCTTTGAACTTCCTGTTTATGACTCAAAGACACTGAAGCTATTTAAAGTCAGAAATTGCCATTGTCTATAAAACATCCACTAGATGCTAAGTGCAGACGGAGGTAACAACATAATCACATCACGCTGAGCCAATCATTTTTTCTAACGCATCAAGCAATCATATTTTTAAACGGTCTAGTGAGGTGTCTATCGCCGCTCATGCGGAAAGAATTCGGTCAGGGAAGCCGGTACAACTCGATCCATATAGGTTACACAGAACGTAACAATTATTAATTAATCAAGAGATTATGTAACGAGATTATTTTGTTGCAGCTGCTTAATAATTGACGTAATTTTGCGACATTTCAGCTAGCAGGAGAGTTCTCTCTCGCGAAGGTTTATCTCATGAGTCATCTGGCGAAATAACTTCTGGTTTTCCAGAATTTTCCTCGAGCGAGCTAAAAATAGATTAAAACCGTTCCTACATTAGGTTCTTCAATGAGGCAATCATTATAGTATTAGACCTCTTGCTGAAAACACTTGGGAGCTCTATATTCATGTGCTTGTCATTAAATTTTTAACATCTGTAATAAATTTGTATTGGGTAATCTTTTTTCAATTGTGAATTTGATCAACAGTTTGGAAACAATGAGTGAAATTGACATTTATTACTTATCATTATGATAAGCTTTGACATAGAACCTAAGAGGTTAATGAATCACTAATTGTATAATCATTTCTAGTTATATATAATTTATCAGAGTACAAGTGTACTAATCAAGTTCTTATATATTTTCATGTTTATCTTGTTCTAACAATATTTGGTAAAAATGACTTAAAAATAATTTTGCAATCAATTTCATTGCTTTATAGTACCATATAGTTATGCTCAAGCAACATTTTATTTCTGTAATGTTAATCAACCTTAAATGCCATAAGGTTCAACTTTCAACTAAAAGGCAATAACGGTTTCACATTTCAGTATTCTGTTATCTATTTTCATCGTTTCTATGAAACATTTAATTAACAAATAACTGCTATATGAAATATTGTCTAAATATGGGATTTTATGTTTGCAGCAGTTGGTTAAAAAATGAATGATCATCGAAAAGGCATGTTATATAAATGCATTATGTTACATTAATTTTGATGATTTTGCAAGTTATTTTGGTAAAGAATGTGATTTCTTTAATTGATTTTTCGTCATAGATGATGACTTATATTTGTATTTAATGGTGATTATTAAAGTTTTTATCAGAAATATAGGAAGGCTCCAATGTTAAAACCATAGGTGATGCCATCATGAGTTCTGGCCAGAGAAGTTTGCCTTTAGCACAGAACATGTTAAGAGTACTTTAATTCATTTATGTCTTGTATTCAAAACCAATATTTCTTTGGTTCCATGAGGACTAAAGGTTTTTACATTAGGTGCGACTTGAAGATTGAGAGTTGTTTTGATAGCAGCATGGCCTGTTTATACAGTCTCAATCCTAATGGAGTCATTTTCTTGTTTGTATGGATCACTGAAGCTGATTCAAGGAATTTTCCTATCTCCAAACACAAAAGAGTTCCAACATTTTAACTTCCTTTGGATGTCCAGCATGTCCAATAAATCAATGGGAAACTTTGTTTTAAGGCTATTGAAATGATGAAGAGGCACGTGGGAAAATCTGCAAGTTTTTTTATAGCAAATTTATTATTCTTTATGTCAAAATGATATGAATATAGGAAATGTAAGGGTTTTCTCTCTGTGCATGCTTTTTTCAATTGGTCTCTCATGGCCAAACTTCTAGATTGTATATAAGGGAACAGCATTTTTTTTTTTTACTGAAAATCAGAGTCAATAAATTCTTACACTCCTATTTTTTTCCAATCCTCTTTTATCCTTACCTAAATAAAATCTGTTTAATCACAAACGTAGACAATTAGTTTTTCCAAAAAAGTAAAGAAATGTGATTAAAGTCTCATCTTTAAAATAAAGTTCTATGGTGCGTATAACAAGATGAAAGAGACGATCATCACAGACTCTGTGAAATTTGAAACAAATTGTCTCCAAAGTTTCCAAGAAGTGGATACCATTTATATTAGAGCTCAGAGTAAATAAATCAAACGACTAAACCAGTAATTTACTATTTATCTTGTATTGTTTGGCTCCAGCGATGTTTTCTGTCTGATCTGAATAGGCTATCTTTAAGACGAGTTGGTCGTAAATAATAGGTAACAGTCGCCGTGATTGACAGTGGATAACATGTAGATTACCAGGGGATCGACAAGACTTTACAGGGGTGTTTTTAGGATTTCTCGCACTTTAGAGAGTTATCTGCTCTTGTGTGATGGTCGTTATTGTCTCCATAAATCACACCAAGCTTGATATCTGATTGGGTAAATAATGCCAACATTGATGTCTCATTGGTTGATCAATGCCAACATTGACGTCTCATTGGTTCAATATTGTCAAAAACTGACATATGAATTGATAAGATAAATAAATAGGTATTCCATCCGGATATCTTTGATTTCAAGCTCTCCGTTTTGCCTGCTTAATTTGGATAAGGTGGGCTTAGCTTGAGGTTGATCAAAGTTTTAAAGAAGCCTTGCATGGGCTACTACAAGCTCAGTTTCTTTTACAATTTGTGTT
Organism: Steromphala cineraria; assembly: GCA_916613615.1. NCBI lineage: Eukaryota > Metazoa > Mollusca > Gastropoda > Trochida > Trochidae > Steromphala > Steromphala cineraria. The sequence goes on along the minus strand of OU744722.1, from coordinate 62,059,278 downwards.
ATTTCATATTTTACTTTCAATTGGCATAGAAAATTAAAATAATTGCCCATTGGATGTTCTTTCTTAAAAAAAGAACAACCCCTTAAGGTTTGTGTTGATTCTAAGCTTAAATTGTTTTTATTCAAACAATTTGAATAAGAGCTTATTATTTTAAATTGAAGACTCTTGAATTCAGAGATAATGGTTGAAAAGTTGTTCATTTGTTTTTAGGTTCTTAACCATTGGTTACATAAGTGATAACATTAGAAATATACTAATGATGGACTTAACTTTTACTATTTGAATTTCTATATAAAAAACTTTTATTACTAATTATGTCATCAAATGATATCAAATAATAATTATGTATCCAAACATCAAATGACCTCATAACCAATTTTTTGTAAGCAGAAATGATACAAGGTTGACAAATTTTTGCTTGACTGAGTTTAGTTAATATCAAACCAAGCTATAAAGGAGTTGATGAAAGTGATATTTTTACACGTTGATTAAACATAACAAAATGTTAACACATTGAGTTTGACCATTATATTCTGTCGAACCAAATTTAACCTCAATGACATCAGAACTATAAACAACGAAGTTTGTTGAAAGAGTCTTGGTCCCACTATCAAAGTGAATGGGATCCTACTGATGTGTTCCGCGATGACATCAGGATTTCTAGCCATCCACTACATAAGATCACTAACATCAACAACACATGTCCAAAACAGATGATCTTGTGCAACACGCTGTCAGAACCAGACCGTTTGTTTATCTGTCTCGCAATGGCCATTCCTGGAACCAATGATATGGTACAACCCAGTTTCAGAGGGTTTCTGTTGTTACAGCTCTTTGAACACATACCGTAGCTTCTCCGTTAATTCTACTTCTCAAATAATTTGACCACATAATATTTTACTGAGACAAATTCAAATCACTTCTTAAATTTCAACCAAGTGCTAAAAGTTTGAACTTGATCCTTCTTTGATTCATCTATTTCTTATAATTGTTCAATTTGCCGAGACAAAACATTGAAAAGAAAAATTATCTCAACTGCAGTTAACAATTTAAGATATCTTGATAATTATGACATTGCCATTTTAATGTTGTCATCTATAAAAAATAGTGCATTAAAAGTGTACACATGTTCTTGATATTGTTCTGATTATTCAACCATAGTGCGGAATAAGCATTGAAAGTGAAAGAAGTTTAACCATAGACATATTTCGAAATCTTGAAGATCGAATTACTAGAGGTATTACGGTAGTCCTATCTGCGACCAATGAATATAAGCACCTTGACATACAACCATGTCATTGGCTGTACAAAAACGTTTGAAGAAATTGCAAACATTGTTAAACATTTGGAAGTGATTCCCAAACTGTAAGATGTCTATTATGACATAGCGAACAGAAATAAAACGTTTGGAAAGAAATTACAAACATTGCAAAACATTTGGAAGTAATTTTTTAATTCGGTGATGTCTATTATGGCATTCACAGCAGTAAACATTTGGAAGAAATTAAACATTGTCTAAATAAATTATTTGGAAATAAAACGTTTGGAAGAAATTACAAACAGCAAAACATTTGGAAGTAATTCTCTAATTTGGAGATGTATAGATCTATAATGACATTGTCACTGCAGTAAAACATTTGGAAGAAATTAGACATTGTCTTAACATAAGGAGATTGTCTTGAGGATGCTTATTATGACATGGATCACATCTTAAACAATTGGAAGAAGCCAGATTTAGTCTTCATTTGAGAGTCTTGTAGATTTTGTGTTAATTTTACTTATGGCAATAGAATGGTAAAAATATACCACTTTGAATTAATGATTTTAGAGAAATCTGTCATTCTCATGACTTTTGTAATGAATTAGATGCAGGAATGAGAGATGCAACTTTAAATGAGAACATATTCCAAAAATGAAATGTAAAATGGAAAATACTTGGAGTTAAAAAATCCAAACATAATAAGGAATTTATGAATTCTTGTTCAATTTGTAATTTTAATTTACATGCCAAATACATTTTTAAAAACAGGTAAAAAATAGACTAATCTGTTTTTCTTCCATATATAATTAACAAATTCCTGATTAAAGTACAGACAAACTTTTTAAAGAACTATTTAAAAAAAGTTTATAAACTGCCTATAATTAAATACAGAACTAACATTTGTAAGAAATTTACCCAATGTCTTATCTGCAAGTCATCATCTGATGCAGCAATTCAAAGTATCTGTGACGTATTTGAACCCGTGCATAGCACCAGAATGTGCATATGTACACTGATAGCATGCATGTTGTGCAGATAACATGCATGTGCGCATTAATCTTCACGGTGGCGGAATGGTGCAGTACATGTCTGGATGCTGGTGCATAGTGTTAGTGATGATAAAATCATTCATTATAGGCTTTCAGTTTTGTATAAGGGTTTGTGATGTAAGCTTAGGTTTGCTTTGTTATTAGAGGCTCAGTTCAATTGGTGGTTTTGTTGTTAAAACAATAATTAGCAGGTTATTAATGGAAGGTTAAATCCGAGATGATAAGATCATGCATTTTGTGCTTTTAAAGCTTACGTTGGTGTCAGGTTGTGTATGGTTCAGGTTGTATTGGTTTAATGAGAATGGCTAAATGTATGAGTTGTTAAAGAGACAGTTCAATCAAGGTTATTTTCGTTGAACAAAGATCATCAGGCATTCATTGCAAAAACTATTTTTACAAATGTCATCAGGTTTAAATGCATGCTTAAAATACAAGATAATAGATCATGCATTAAGACTTTGTTAGACTAAAGACTATCAGTGAAATTAGGTTCTTGGTATGACTTTGTCACTAAAGGTACAGAAAAAGGTAATACCAAAGGTATATTTATTAAAACAATCTTCATAAGTTAAATCAAAATGTACCAAGGTGAATAATCAAAAATTCCTTTACAATTTCACAATTAGAAATAAGTTGTGAAATAATTAATCTAACTTTTATACGGGACAGCCTTTTGAGCCCTTCCAATTCCGAAACAGGTCTTTTGATTTGATTCCAGCACACAGCCTCTCAGGAATGGTTTAATTGTACAGGAAATCCTTACTTAATGTGAACATGAAAGACATACACTACATACAGGTGGCATGGTTCGTTAACACCTGGCAAGATACATCTACCTCACAAGTTGTGTGCAGACGTCTTGTCTGGTTGTTGGAAATGTATTATCTACTAAATGATGGCCCCTCTTAGATAAAATCTGTTTACATCGAAATCAACCTTGTGTTGTAACTCCTACAAATTGTGAAGTTGACATTATTTTAAACCACTGCATCCATAAAATTCTATATTTTACTAAGAGACACTTTATTAAGTGGGGGGAAATAAACTTAAAAAGATATTTGACTAGATATATTTGCAAATTCAAATATTAAATCGATTTTCACCTTGGTCATGAATGAGCATTCTGCCCAAAGTAAAACCTATAAGTGTACCTTTAGTGTAAAAGATTAAGTGTCGAATGTCCTTGAAAAATTAAGGTGTTCCCTTATGACATAACAATCCTTTATGAGCACGTCAACCTGAGAGACCCTAATGTCTAAATTATATGTTCCTATTGTATTCAGAAAATTTATTTATTCATGAAAAATTTACATCCTGTTTCTACGCAATTGAGAACAATAATTTCTTTATGAATGTAGCTCGGCTTTGTTTCACTTCAACTAATCTATCATTGTTGTCTCCTGTTTTACACTTTCATATCCTGTTTGCCCACTTGAATTCTGGGAGGGGTAGAGAAAAATTGAGTGTATGAACTTTCTGTTACAGTACCTTTACCCATGCTTTTTCCTTTCTTTGTGATTCTCAATTCATTTAAAGTCCAATCTGTACTTGCTAGATGAGGCCTTAGACTATATAAGACTTTATCAAAAATAAATACTGCTAAAGCACGGTCGTGTAGTTTGTAGCACTGTGGTGTACTTGTTACCATGCTTGCCAATGGCCGGGATGAATCCCGGTGCTGACGCCAAAAGTTTGTGACCTGGGGCATATGCTGATTTGTGTCCTTGGGAAAGGCACTTTATCCACAATGCACTCAGTTCACCAAGCTGTACAAATTGAACTTTGAGAACTTAATCTGTTGAAAAACTGTTGACATGCATTGTGCAAATGCTATATCCTAAATGCAATATTTTGCAGCCTATGCTAGCAGGCTTCATTGCAATTCATACTCAAAATGGTATTGTCATTTCAGCCTTTCCTTCTGCATTTATACAACTCCCCTTTAATACTCTTAGATTTGTTAAGTCACTAGAACTTATAAATCTTATGAAGGCGATGATTTGTGTGTGAAAGAAACAGCGAAACACTAGTCCAGTTGCCTAACCACTAATCCATCATGGCTGCAGCTTGTATCTGGTCCACATCCTGGAGATGAATGATGTGACGATGTAAGGTGATGAATTCTGGTATCATCCGGGTTGGCCAGGTGGGGATTGTGATCTCTGATTAAGAATACACTGAAATTTTCATAAAACATACTCTGAAATAGTGGATATGAATGATGTACTTCAAAAGAGAAAGTAATTTATTTATTTCAATTTATCGACACCTCATTTGTTAATGGAGGATGAACTAATGCGTTTCTTTATGTAAGAGTCCCAAGTGAAAAATGTCAAATGAGAATACATTTATAAAATTGTACTATAAAGACACAATTTGACGTAATATTGATTCCTTATACTAAAAGGTGAGTATTTTTCAAGAAAGTATTTCAAAGAAACCAATTTACTTATGTTAGAAGCCAACTGAAATATTTATTTTTCAAAATGTCAATCTTGAATGCCTTCAAGGGATAACCTTTAAATTCTCCCGAGGTCAGTCTCAAATATTCTTCAAGTTATCAAGAATGGATCCTTTAAACTGGCAACAAGAATGGTTTGGCAATAAGTCCTTTATCATTTACAGTTGTGAGAAATTATGTTTTGTAATGAATGAAATTAATCGTACAGTCCCATGGTCAGAACTCTTATGCCAAATTTGCCAGCTCTGTAGTCCATCACTATTGCGGAAGGATCTCAATCTGTGCTTCTGTTTGTCTATTACACAATGGCTGCCCATGGGGTATTGACGTTCTCACCTCCTTGATAGGAGAGTTTACACACGGCGGCCATATTGACTGAGCATCTACCCCCCAGGGAGAGGTTGAGCAAACACCCTGCTAATTGTCAACATGATCGTCAGTCATGCAACTTCATTAAGTTTCTTTGGACACAAACATATCCATTACAAAGGGAATTGGAAAATGACAATGTTCTGGATTTCCTTATTGTGCACCTTTCAAAGAGAATTGGGTGACAGCAGAGATGTTCCTTTTGCATTTTGATTTCTTTGAATGCATCTTGTCTTAAATGTTAAATATTCAATAGAAGATAAGGATGAAACCTTCATTTTATACAATATTTTCATAGATGAAGAACATTTGCTGCAGGTTCCATTCAGAGGAAGGTTGCACAGAGATTAAGTTTTAGCCATGAGTGTAAAACTTCTCTGTTGAACCACCCTGCATCCACACAATAATTTGTCCTCCATCAAGATCGTTTTGCTAACGTCTGACTATGACAAAAACCTTCAATTGAAAGCATCCTCATCATGCTAGGTTTTTTTAAACTCAAATTGTTCATGGAAAGCACTTTTCTATAGACATAGCCAGATCATAATTATAGTTCATGCCACATTACGTTTGGGCAATGCAAACACTTGCACTTCATGGACCTTTGTTTTGAGAATGAAGTTATGATTTCAGAAGTCTGTCGTACTCGTCATTATTCAAAATGCATATGCTTTATATAAAATGTTTGCTGTTGTGATATTCTGAAACCAATTCCAACAAGATTTCTGCTAAGTAACCTAATATCATAATTGACCCTTAACCTATTTTGAGTTGTATAATTGGTAACAAAATTAAAATCATAATATATTCAACCTTTTTAATTTTGAAGAATTGAGCTTTTTAATTATTGTTTTCTTGTATAAAATTGTAAACAATGTGTTGATACAACATCTGATATGTTCTGTGAAAAAATATTAGGTTCATATGAGGATGTTCTCTGTCAAAGTTATTAAGACCACAAGCTACTGCTTGAGCTTCTTGTGAATAGACAGATGAGGCCAGAGAGAGTACATCTCCCTGTTTGATCCCTCACTGGACGGGTGTACGTGTTTGTCGTACGCGACGGGATCACGTAATCCTAGTTCGCACTTGCTCTTTTGTTGACTCGTTAACAAATCATCTGATTGGTCGAATATTCAAATGTGTTCCTGATCTGTTGAACTTGAAAACTTGTGTTGTCAAATATTTAGGTCTCTTCCCGTGGTTGAATATTTTATTTTCTTTGAAAGGTCATGGAGAATATTTATGAAGGAAAAGAAAGATCAACTAATGCATTTCACAATTATTTCTTTGTAAATTCTAAGGATATGTTTATCACTCCATATTTTAAATATAAAACTTTAATAGTAAAGTTTTAAATTATTTATGATCAAAGAACAAGAAAATTTTATGATATGAAACGTTCATGACTTAATTACTTTGGAAAATGTTAAAAATTGGTTGATCATAATTCATCTTTAAAGTTTTTTTTTTATAAATTGGTTCTGAATTACTGTCAAAATTTAGAAGAATTTTTTAGAAATTGGTAGATATGACCTCATGCTTATGAAATTGGTATTTAACACCCAGGTCAAAGGTTACTGTTTGACAGTAGTTGGAATTTTAAAACCTTTTTGTCTGAAAAAAAATCATTGTCTTTTTCCGTTAGTAATTTTTAACACATAAGGATGTCCGGTGTCAATTAATAGTATCAAGAACATTTCAATGACACACTAATCGAGAAATAATTCTGTGAATGTCAACGACCAATTATTCTCTATTAGTGACTCACATATTCTTGACTACGAAATATTCAACTTCGATTAATTCACGGTGCCGCTTTCTTTGTTTGACCAATCCCTTTGCTAATACATCTGTTCTCTAAATGTCAGAGAAATTCAAGTTCAGAAGACCAATCAAATACTTAAAACCGTTTTATATCTCTTTAATTAACTCATATTGCGTCTTTTTCTCTGGTTCCATATTTTATTCATGGATTGAAGACATTTGGTTTGATATTTATTATTTTATTTCTATTGTTCTTATGTTGTTTTTATGGGGTTACTAATTATTCAAGAAAGATACTCAATAACATTGGTCAATATTAGGTTAAAGAATTCCTTTTCAGTGCATTTTATAGCTGTTTAACAATTTTCTACGTTCATCACATTCTTTTTTATGTGTAACACCTTTATCAGTTGTTGCATTTTGTTTCTGGCTTGTCTTCCCCTAGCAGATAAAGGGTTAAATATTCTTTTGTTTGCCAACGATTATATATAAACTGATACATGTTCTTATGCATATTATGTTTTTCATCGACAATAGAAATGTCATAGCATTTGTCATGCTAACATTTATCTCCACATTTTTAAACATCAAGAATGATCGACAATGATAATTCCGAAAAGTGCTAAGCTCATGCTTTTCTCTCTATTGTTTTCTCAATTGCAAAAACACAAAACAATAGAAAATGTTGATGAATGAATCTCAAAGACATCCTGATTGATTAAAACATCTGCTAGTAATTCCCAGCTGACGATAGCCATCCACCGTATCATGATTCTCCTCACGCAACTCCATCGATCTGTTGTGTGTCGACCATCAGACCACGTCAGGGTAACACAAATTGTCTACTTATCATATCACTTCTCGGCGGACACCGCTTATTGCTGAAATATTGCCCAAGCGGCGTAATACAATAACTCACTCACTCTTGTCAGTGGATATCCATGTGATTGGTTCTGGATGGATTTGACACCACCAGAGCCTTATTTGTATCAAAAATATTATGATAATGACAAAATTGCAAATTTGACAGAAATTCTATTTTACAAGTGTTCAAATGTCAATCTCTCAAATTCATGACAACTTAGGAATAACTTTCAAAAATGCTAAATTATTATTTCAGTTATAGTATTTAGAAGGTTGATATCTGTGTATTGTTTGTGAATAGGTTAAAATTGTAGCTTAATATCTAATCATAGAGCTCTGTCACTTTTAATTTCTCAAAACTTTAAGGAGACTATTATAATGGGCATCATATCACACCATATCACCCGATCACATTCCATCTTCATTATCATTTTCACTGCAATGTTTCTCTGCATATGAACGTCACGAAAAAAAATACAAACAATGGTGTTTTAACTATACCTATGGTCATGCACCCAGATACTAATTAGATCGTCTTTATCAGTGTATTAATAATTGGTGATCAATAAAGTCAATTCATCATTTTCAGAAGCATAAAAGTGTCATTTTAAAGGACAGTTCTATCAGAGTATTTTTTGTGGAAACGAAATTCAAGAGGGCTCAGTGATGCTTTCTATTCTTTGTCAAATTTAGATCTAGATCATGTTATCCTCACTAACATATATGAAAATAAGTGTGAAATAATCATGTCATAATCATATATCAATATTGACAGGGAAGTACTCTTGAATTTTATATTAACACAAAATACCCTGATAGGACGTACTGTCTTTTGAAGCTCTGTCTGAGACCTTTGATATGGACATATTTCACACCATTTCATCATTTGCGTCACAAGGTGCAATACTGACATCACTATCATCACATTCCATTCATCGTTATCCTTTTCACTGCAGTGTTCTGTGCATCTAGAGCCCACAACAGAAGGTTAAAACAACAGAGTAGTCTCCAGACCCAGTCACCCAGATACCTCTACTAGTTGGCACACTGGCCTACAGTAGTTCAGTACAATGGTGTATACCACACATACCACCATTCTGATGAGATGTAGGTCAATCATAAATCTTCTTTCATCTTTGTGATGATAATTATCCTGTGTGTGAGCTACTGCCAATTTCATGTTCAGGATGATGTAGACTATAAGTGAAACCGATTTAAAAAAAGGATGAAATATAGCTTGTCATAAAACCTGGCAATTATCAATAAGGCTTGCGAGGTTTAGAGACATTTGTTTTGTTTTATTATTTTAATAGTTGTTATTTTTGGCCTGCTACTTTTCAGTCTTATTTGTACAATGATATGTTGAATGTTGGTTAAATGCAGAAAATTCTCCGTAGGTAAGTCAAACTTTCCTTTAAAAGTTTGATGGTTTAACCTCATTTTGATATACGAAAGTAGACAAGATGACCCTTAGGACTTACTTAACACGAATAATTGCCTGTTCTTGAGTTGGTCTTGGTTGTAGTCAGGATAAAACAACTTCAGTACAGGCAGAGATGTCATGATTATGTGTTTTCGATGACGAAAGTTTAAACAAATTTGTTGTGTTTAGCTTATTAGCTTGTCAATTTCAGAATCTTCCTTTCTTCAGCATCAAAAATAAATTTCAGCGACAATCTTATTTGTTCAGCCTCATGGAAAAGCTAATAGAACAGTTAACAAATGAATTAATAAAAAGCACCATTACAATTGATAAAACAAAAATTTCCAGCATAGAACATTTATAAACTGATCATCTGGAAATTGCCCAATTGAAAACAACAAATACCATCATTTTCATATATTCTATTAAAATTTAATATGTAAATCATATTTAACTATAAATGGTAATCAAAGGGTGAAAACCAACAGTCAATAGAACCCAAATTTAATCACGGTCCATTCTTCACAAATTGTCATGTGACCAAAGCATCTTAATGTCTATTCTGATATCTTCAACCAAACCAAACCATAGATATAAACCCAACCCTTAGAAATGGCAGTTGACCATGTATATAATCCATAGTTCAACATTGTCATTCATTCCATTGAAATCCAAATTACTATTAAAGCTAATAAACCATGTAAACTGTTAACAAATGAATAAATAAAAATCCCCATTACAGTTGATGGAACACAATTTTCAAGGTAGAACGTTCATAAACTGCTCATTTGACCAAAGCAGCCTGCATGACTGTTAGTGGTGATCTGATAATTACTGGCCATGAAACCATCAATCTTACTATTCACTTGGCTGCATTTAGCCCCAATTGTCACCCTGCTTTGTTTGTAATGGACAATCATAAATATCCATTATTCTCCTGTTTCGCCCCATTGAATGCAAATGAGCCGGAAAGGTCAAGGTAACCGGGCTATCGGCAAGAAATAACACCGGGCAGGACAAATTGAGCGTAAATTGAAAATCAAAGTTCACGGATCACTTATTTATGGAGCGTTAATTGGTAATTAAGATTTGTAGGAAGTGTAATGGATCAGTACGCTAAACAAATATCACCAATTGTTCAGAGTCCGTGGTTTCCTTCTATGTGATAAGTCAGTATTCCAATGGGAAGTGGTTAATTGTCCACATCCAGGTTTTAATTGATGTGCCGGTCAGAGACAAGTGTCAACTAGGATGTCGACAGGGAAGTAGTATCTGATTTAAAATCAACCAATCAGCTGCAACATCCTGTAACCTTAGAAAGGGTTGTTTGTCATCCTGTATTGTTTTCAGTGATAGTAGTTATACAGCTGGTGTTGGCTCCATATGTTGCATAAGGTAAACATATGGTTATGAATCAATCCTAAATAGTTAGATAATTGTATTCATGTGGCTACAAATCAATGACCGAAGAGTCTGTTGTTGTGTTTGCAGATACTGTATCAAAGCATCTTAATGGATGCATGGAAGTTCAATTTTTTTTGAGATATACGAAAATTTAAATATAAGAAAAACAATACACAGACATCAACCTTTTGAATGTACTTGGGATTTTTGACAGCAATTCTTAAGCCAATACTTGACTCAGAAAACTTATTTCTATCGAATTTGCAAGTTCATTCATTATTATTATGATAATATTGATAACAATTTTTTTTTTTAAATTGCGACAATAGTTTGAAGATTCGAAGTTTAAATTCTAACATGATGTGAAGGATAGTATGAAGAATTTTAGCTATTCTTTTACACTATTTTCTGGTTTACACCTTGGTGATATTCATATGTGCATGTTTAATGTGAAGTGAGAAAGCAATAAGTCGTTGTTTTTGTCTGATGAACATGCACAAGTATTTATTTTATTTCATAAAAAGTGCCATATGTCACAAAATAGTGCAAGTGTGTTGAATTATTTCTTTCATAATTTTTCAGACACTTGCTTTGTGTAAAGAATGTTTAAGTTCATTTTCTTGGCATAAACAAATCGAAAAGATTTTCTGGTGAACTCTGATTTGTTTCTTTCACCTCACAAAATCTAAGTTTTTTTACAAATACATCTTAGTCACGTCTCACAAATCAAGTCCTGGCTTACGGTTAGAAAAAGTTATTGGGTGAAATTACGGTAAACTTCACGCCCATAAGAGATTTTATGCTCCACAAACTCACAAATACGTGAGCAGAGTTGTAACCATATAGGCTTAGAGCAGGTAACATATACATAAGAACCAACAATCCTTACTTCCCTTTCGGATCATCTTTAAAGTGAGTGTATCGCTTGCGTGAAGTTTTAACAACCGTTGCCTGATTTGTGATTTTCTTAAGAGTAGTTCTTGTTTATGGGACCTCTTCAAAATGGGGTTCACTCACTTGGGTCGTAAGCCTGATGAGATAATTGCCGCAAATTTGCCACTAAATGATGATCAGGTGTTATTTGGCGGAAATAATCCACAGGTTGTACTTAATGAGACTTGCATACAGTCGGTGAATTGAAAATTTAATTTCAGAAAATTTGAAGAAGAAAAAAGAATTCATAGGAAACTTTGACATATTCATTAGACTTGAAGTAGACTTGCTATGAGGTGATTGACTTACTTTGTTTCACCACGATAAAGGGTTGGGAAAATTGTTTAGCTGAAGAAAGTGAAAAACCTAGCATTAGATTTCATTTGTTAAGGTAATTTTATTTATAAGTGTCTTTTTGATCAAGTCAGATTATTTGTTGAATATATCTTGACGAGAGGAAAATTCTCCTTTAAGGAGAAAATTTGTTGATAAAGTATCGGGTTTGGATTAGCAATTGATAGGGGGGGAGTGGGATTGTTATTTTTACTGACTTGAATCTATAACTGATTTTCAAAAGGGGGGGGAGGGTGGGGGAGGGCCTCGGGGGGACCGTCCCCTCTGAAACCCCCCACCGCCCCCTGGATCCGCCACTGGAATTAACTGCATGAATCCTTTTGCCCAATTTGTACAGCACCCCCTTCTTATATTGACATTAGCTTAAGCTTAAGTAATTAGCAACCATAGATAATTGGAATTTTCGCAATTAGTTTCTTGAATTGGCACTTATAAATTCAGCAGAGAAATAGTCAAGCCTTCAAATAATATTATAAATCAGTATCGAGTTTTCAAATTGTATCTTGATTAAGTCTTAGTGTTTAAATGATAATGACATTTTTCTTATTTTCAGGAATTTACATAAATCATGGAAACTTCTACCAAGCCAAGGACACAGCTTGTGGTCAAGTGGGTTCAGTGGTAAGTGGATAAGTCAATTCTGTGTTCAATCCTCAAGAGGGATTACCCTCTATCGTGTTCTTCAACAATACAAACAGCACGTGTGACACGGTCTCATTCACTAAAAGTAATTGGCACAAAATCAGCTGCTCATGATTGTACATTGGCTGTTAGTACATGCAACACTCAACAGATGTTTCCCCCAGATTCTCCTTTAGAATTCAATATTATTTACCATACATATTAGTACATGGTTTGTCTGATGGTGCCTTTGTCAATTAAAAGCAATGATTGACTGGATAGATCTGTGAACAGATTGTAGAATAGTTGACATACTTCTTTGCTTTATACTATTTGGATCTACCTGTCTTGAACTTTTATTGTTGCTTTGTCTTAGAGATACATTCTTGACTGCCTTTGAAAACTTTGTACTGAAATTCTCCTGTGTTTGGCTAGAACTCATTGAAGAAAAAAGCTATATTAAGAGCTAGTAACATATAGTAAGATTCCATAATTCTCGAAAGTGATTGCTTGTAAACAGAAGTTTAAAGTTTGAGTCTCCACCCCTTCCCCCCTCATTTTAATCATGTTTGTAAGCATATTCAAATCTCCATTGACAAGGCTTGGATAGAATTATAAAGGTCTTTTGAAAAATTATTTCATATATCTTGATACATGGTTTTCTATTCAAACCATAAACCTTGATTTGAGAGCAACAGGATGGTCTAAAACCATTCTTAAAAAGTAATTCATGTATTCAATCTCTTTTCCTATCAAAATATGGCAATGTGGTCCGGTCCCTAATACCTTTCCTCAGTTGAACTATTATTCAAGGGCTAAAGGATTGTCCATAACCTTTCCAACAAAACAAACCATGTTTTCAATCTCCTTTACATGCAAGATATATTGTAATGAGTCCCTGGCCCTCAGACCATCCCTCGGGTTACCAAGTACCCCAGTAAGTAGCACTAAGAGGGGATACAATTCCAAAGGAACCTCAAGCACCCTCTAAGAGTCCAAAGACAAGGATATTCGGTTTCTATGGCGATGAGTAGAACTGACCAGGTATCCTCATGATGGGCGGTCAACCGTTCATCTACGCTTGATCGCTCATCAGGTGATGCAAATGTGTCTGTTTATTGTAAGTGTTACAGGATAATAGCTGAGCATCAAAAGGACGGTGATCAGCATCAAAAGGGTTGCCATTGTATATGTTCAAGTCAGTGCTAACGTATTTGCTTTATTATGCGAGATCGTGTTTGTATTTGTCAATTCATCCAAGGGGAGTCCGTGTGATTGAATGATTCATTTCCATTTATGACAATAATCTCTTCACAGTTGAGTATCATTGGGATTCGCTTGGACTCTGTGTCAACGTGTCAGTAGTAACTCCTCTGGGAAATGAAAACAAATCTGTGGATATGATAGGAATTTGTTATGAATCAATCGATTTGGTTGTATTCAGTTGAAGAAATTTATTTTCAGACAGAATGATGCCTTTTGAATAAAAGTCAAACTTTCCCATATAAATATTTTCCCTTGAAAAAATATTTTTAAAAATAAACTTATTTTTCATTCATTTAAGCGAAAAATGCTTTGAAGGAAACATTGCTTAAAACAGAAGATCCAAAATAATTTCTTTGTTAGAATAGGTGATTATTACAAAAGGTCAATTTGAAAACAAAAGACAAGATCAATAGATGTTTCAGGAATAGATAAAAGAGTGCTTTTAGAGCAAGTACAGTAACAGATGTTTGGGTTGATGACATGCGTCAATTACATACACTCAGCGATGCTTGAGGAAGAAAACATGTGTCTGTCACTACCCTAAATTCCTGTGTCATGTTTGTCTGTCCTGTATCTACAACATATCTACATGTTCAGTGCACACATATCAGGACAATATTTCTCATATCTTGCAAAGGTGAAAAGTAGCCTTTAGACAAAAGTGATGTTGTAACAAGATCATTTCTTAGACATTATGTTTCACTTATTGCAATGTTAAACTAAATTTTGAATTTTTTGCCTTGGATATGGCATCTTCATAATTCAAAACTTCCCTTTAAGTATGAATGTTTTTCAATGAAAAACTATCGTAATTTTATGTGAGAAACTGTTAATATGTACTTTATTTATTGTATACTTATTGACTTTCCTGATTCTTGTTCTAGTTCATGATTTCATCTCTGTACCTCAGACCTGCTGTGAAAAAAAAAAGATATGTAGTGTTCTTAGCTACTTTTGAAGTTATTTCAATTGTACCTGTTACGAAGGCTAATATATGCAGATAATTATAAATGCAGTAATAGTAAGGCTTTGGTGGGAAAGTTGGTCAGCTGTTGGTATTATCACAACAGGAGTTGTTGCCTGAAGGTGTAGGTTTAGATCTAGTCTAACAATTAGACTCTGAAATGAATTTTTTCACTAAAACTTAAATTTGAAAAAAAATATGAATAAATATAATGAAAAGGAAACTGAGATTTGTTCATTTTCAAGGAGCCTTATTATAGACTTGCTTAGGCTTTTATTTTATTTTAGGGTCTGGCTGACAGACTAGTTTGAATCATGCAAGACCCTAACCCAGAAGAGTACAAGAATATGTACTATATTGCAGATAGTATGATGAAATAAAGTCAGGCATTGTGGTTCATACTTCATAGCACACTTTACCACCCATGGATGATTTACTGATTTACTGAATTACTGAATTACTGCAGGTCCCACCATATAAGCTATAACTGTGTAACAAGCTGTCTCCATGAAACCCTGCTAGGTACTAAATAGAAGTGAAGCATTCTCGGACAGATTTGCTTTCAGTGACAAGTTCTCGTGTTCTTGTCGGCAATGTGGGTCATAATGGTACAGTTGATATAGTCTTCAGTCTTCAGTCTTCAGTCTTAAAAGTGCATAAGCACCATTTGAATGACAGGTACAAATAAATTCTTGCGATGGTGAGAACGTTCATCTTCAGTTAAAGAACTCATTGTTAGAATTCCAAGACTCTGATTTTGTCTGCTATATGCTTTTGTTGAATGTCATTTGTGGAAGTGTCAAAACTCGCAATTGCTTATGTTGTCCTCAGAAATTAACTAATAAATCAAAAAATTATAAATATTCCTGAAAGTGATTTCAATGAAATCGATTCTTTGCTAACCAGCATATTCATTCAGTTTTGCATAATACATCTGGAATTAAAACCAAGACTTTTTGGAAATATTGGGACGCTTCTATTACTGAGTGTCCATATTCTCTCCACCCTCCACCTCTCTGCCCAGTGCTCTCCACACCTTGATGGGCATCTAACACGAGCAATCTGGTCCTTGTTGAAAGGTCGCAGACAGTCTGTATCCCAGCATGCTCTATTTGTAGTCAGACAGAACCCCAACACCTTCCATACCGGCTTCCTTGATCGGCTTCTTGCTTTCTTCACCTTTCACTGATGGACAGATGAAACCATTTTTGTCTGAAATTGGTCTGCTTTGTTTCATGTAATGCAGTTGTTTCTTTAATGATGCTTGGCATCTTGAGATTTAATCAATAAGAAGGTGTTGATTTTTATAATATGTTGGTTTGTTCCTAACTTTTCATAATCTTGTTATTTGCCCTCTGGAAAGTCTCCACCATTGATTGAATTATACAATTGATTCTTGAATGTTTCCAGACTTGAATTTGTTTCTGAAGTACATAATCTTGATAACAGTCTAAATTAATTTCAACATGTTTCCGTACTCCCACAATGAGCAATATGTAAGAAATCTTGGTCCTACCAAGTTCTAGATCCCCACTCCTGTATCATGACAACACATCCCTTGCCCTACCCCTCATCCCCCATCGGACAACCCATCCCTCGCCCCATCCTGCCTCTTCCTGACCCTCTCCAGCTTAAACAAATCTTGACAATATTGAGCAATATTTAAAAGACATTGGTCCTACCAGCTCTAAACCCCCACTCCTGTATCATGACAACACATCCCTTACCCTACCCCTCATCCCCATACCATCCCCATCAGACAACCCATCCCTCACCCATACTGCCTCATTCCTGACCCCCTGCCCAACCTTTATCCCAGAGCCACCTGGGTATAAGCAAGAGAGATCAAAAAGATTCTCAACTTAAAGGTCACTGCCGTCTGAGCGTCCCATCCAGCTGTGTATATCTGTATTTCCTGGACTCTGACGTTATGAGCATGTTTCTGATTAATATGGAGGAGGTATGCTGGTCATGGATACCCTCTGTTGTGTTGGATTAGACAAATAGTGTAAGACAAGACAAACTGCTGCAACCTGATCTCACACACATGGCCGAGACAACATGTGTGAGGTGCACTGCTGTCCATGCTAAATGTTACTCGTCTGTCGTATATGCTAAATGTTACTCGTCTGTCGTATATGCTAAATGTTACTCGTCTGTTGTACATGTTAAATGTTACTCTTCTGTCAAGTCACTTTTTGTACATATGGTATCTTTCTTGGAGGAACTTTTTCAGTAATATTAGAGCATTATCATTTGCATGCAATTGCATTCTTGTACCCACAATAGAATTGTCTTCTTTCTCGGTCCAATTCATGTTTTTCAGAATGCCAAATGGAATGATAGTAGACAATAGAGAAGCAATGTTGATTCAAGAGACATGTTTAATGTTGTCATCCATAAAAGTAGTTCTTGTACATTTAGCAGGAATTCGTTCTTTGATATAAATCCTGTGTCATTTGCATGCAGTATTGTTTCCTTAGTGAACATCTAAGCATCAGTTTGGCTAATCCTGAAAAGAAAGAACCTTTGGTACAAGCATCCAACTTTTCGTACAGTATTAATTGTTCTTCAGTTAACATCTAAGAATGAGTTTGGCTAATCCTGAAAAGAAAGGAACCTAGCTTTTCAAACTTGTAAGACCCAAAACAATCTCAGTTGAAAACTTAATTGTTCAGTATTGCAAACAGCACCTTATAATTTCGCTAAATCATTTCCAGGCTCATGTCCAAGCGCATTTGAGTGGTTTTCCAGAAAACAGCGCTATATAAGTGTTTTTATGTATGTATGTATGTAAGCGACAATTTACGCCAAACTATCCCTACATTTCCAGGTGACAAATTGACTGGATAGTATCTTATAGTAAATTACAAAAAAGACAAAATTTCTTTATTTCAAGTTTTTTTTATCATAGTGTCATTAAATTCTACCATTGACAGAATTATCACACTTTATCATAGGAACTAACTTGTATCATAATTTTGAAGTTGCATTCACTAATGAGAAATAAAGTTTCATGTCTGTATAATTTAGTTTATTCTTCTTCCATTCAGTTTCTAGAAGGAAGTTATGAGGTAGATTAAAGTAGAAAAGCAGAGATGTTTTAGGAGAAATTGAGAAAGGCTATGACTTATGTTAAAGCAATTGCCTGGATTCCATAACTGTTTGCATTGGGGCATTTAGTCTAGAAAAAATCAGAACTGTATTACTCTTGCTACAAATACAAATGTAATAGGTTGTTTGATAAAAAATTAATGTCATAAGAATTGGAAAAAGAGTATCTAAAAGTTTTGAAAGGAGAACATATTACTTTTAAGATTTTTTTCTATGTAATTTTTTTTTTTTGACTCGATTGTCGCCATTTACAGCAATTGGTAAGACAATCAAGATGTTTTTCTGTGAATAAATGGATAAGAGGCAGGTTAGCTCAGTGGTTTGTTCTTCCATCACTGGATCACTTTGTCCTTGGTTCAAATCTTGCTCATAAGGTTTGTAAATATTTGACAAATAGTATAATTATGCAATGTTATATTAACACAAAATGGTTCCATCAAGGTATCAAAGTCATGCTAATCAATATGTTCAGGAGAGATAAAGCCAGTCTACATGTGACTTTGAGGTTATTGCGTCAAGGTATCAAAGTCACACTTATTAAATGTTCAGGAGAGATAAAGCCAGTCTACATGTGACTTTGAGGTTATTGCGTCAAGGTATCAAAGTCACACTTATTAAATGTTCAGGAGAGATAAAGCCAGTCTACATGTGACTTTGAGGTTATTGCGTCAAGGTATCAAAGTCACACTTATTAAATGTTCAGGAGAGATAAAGCCAGTCTACACGTGACTTTGAGGTTATTGCGTCAAGGTATCAAAATCACACCTATTAAATGTTCAGGGGAGAGAAAGCCAGTCTACACGTGACTTTGAGGTTATTGCGTCAAGGCACATGTCTGCTTGTCAAGGATACCATAGTGCCCCAGGCCGGTATTGCATCAAGGTCGTAGACATGTCGAACTTAAACTTGTCCTTTGTATTTTGGTCTGTCTTATCTATGTAGGAAGAATGACTATGTGAATTATGATATATGTCTCTTTTGTTTTATATTTGATCAAGTTTAAACCTTCTTTGAGAATTGTTTCATTTTGATTTAGACAAACTGATTATGAAATAAACCTTAATGAAGTGGATTCATTTTCTGTTAAAATTTTTGTAATGGATTTTTTGTGCTGAATCAAATATCAATATTTTAGTTTCCTTTGATGGAAATACAAGTTAGTTCATGTCTAAATAAGATTTATCACGCATGAACTTCATTTTTATATATATACATTGCTAGAAGTTCCAAGTCATGTCATAAGGTTTAGTCACAGATTTGATTTTTGATAAGTAAAGTTGTTTTATAAGTTATGACTTGGTAACAAGCGATGTTTCTGTTTTAAGATAATATGGAAATGAAAAATCCATCACAATTAAAAATAATATATAAGTATAAATTAGAGTGACTTTCATTAGAAAATCTTAGATATCTACTTGAAATATTGAATAATTCCTGTTTTGAAGTAAGTTCTATAGTCAACTTGACCTGTAACCATTACTTATTTATTTAGAAGCACACTTACAAGTCCCACAAATTTTTTTTTTACAATTCCTATATCTGTTGTCTGTTTGTGCCAATTATACTTGCCAGACTTATACACTTGAGTTCTATTTAGCCTTCAGACAGTCACATTCACTCAGTACCTTACACTAGGCCAACCACACTATTACAATCACCAAGATGCACTCTTACGCTCAAAGTCATATTATATATATACGATGATACAGCTTGAGTACAGAATAGTTTGAGGATCTTTACCAATCATTCTTAGATTTATACTTGCCAGACCTATTCACTGGAGTCCAATGTAGCCTTCAAGCAGTCACGTTCACTCAGTACCTTACACTAGGCCAACCACACTATTACAATCACTAAGATTCACTCTTGTGCTCAAAGTTTTATAATATCAGTATGATAATATAGATTTAGTACAGTACAGTTTGAGGATCTTTACCATTCATTCTTAGATTTATGCTTGCCAGACTTATGCGTTGAAGTTCTATATATGTAGCCTTCAGATAGTCTGTCACTTTAATACAGTTACACTAGGCCAACCACTCTACTAGGCCTACAATCACCAAGATTTACCCTTACGCTCAAAGTCATATTAAATATATAGAATACAGCTTGAGTACAGTACAGTTTGAAGATCTTTACCAATCATTCATAGATTTATACTTGCCAGACCTATTCACTGGAGTCCAATGTAGTCTTCAGACAGTCGGTCACTCAATAAGTAACACTAGGCCAACCACTCGACTAGAACTAGAAACACCAAGATGCACTCTTACGCTCAAGGTCTTATAATATCAATATGATAATATAGCTTGAGTACAGCACAATTTGAGGATCTTTACCAATCATTCATAGATATACTGCTTTCTATACAGCTTACGTAAAGGTATATGAATTCTCCTTCAATACTTCCGAAAAACAATTGACAAAACTGACGGTATAAAAATAGCCTGCCATGAACAAACGACATGTAACATGAAACAAACCTCTCTTCATCTGAGAATGATATATAAAGGTAAAAGTCTTGATATAAGTCCTCAAAAAGCAAATTCCATACCAAACTATCAGTACATGTACCGGTAAAGCTATCCGTGCACCTATGACATCATGGTAAGTTTCACAAAAGTCGTCTGGGAATGATATATAAAGGTAAAAGTCTTGATATAAGTCCTCAAAAAGCAAATTCCATACCAAACTTACAGTACATGTAAAGCTAACAGTGCACCTATGACATCATGGTAAGTTTCACAAAAGTCGTCTGGGAATTATATATAGGTGATCGACCCCACAGAGCAGGGTCCAAATATAGCGGTGCCCTTGATTATGTATAGAGTTATGGCACTTGTCCAAGTGGGCCAGTGGGTATGTACTGCGAGGGAGGCCACATTGAAAGTAGTCGGCTAAGTCGGTTAATTACCCGCTAGAATCCCGGTACACGCTAACCTGGCAGTTCCGGGATATGCTCTTCTGCTTATGGAGGTCAATAAATTACAAGCGTGTCATAATCTACCTGCATATTTGATAATTGTCTATTTAACCGGGATATGTAATATTTAGTTCTGATTTGTAATATATAATTGGTGTGTAGAGAATGTGATGGTGACTTTATGCTTGAGAAATACTTCGGCACAGTACACTCTACAATACAGTATACTCTATGTCTTTATTGAATCTTTATTGAATATTTATATATAGTGTCAAATATTTATTTGTGAATAGTTTTTAAGCTGGTCATCAATAACACTGATACAACTTGATCTATACATTATGCATTAATAAATATGGATAACTAATTGTTATTTATGAAATAATAATATAGATATGTTTCTTAATCTGACTTTAGCTTTGTTGTTATAAATTCCAACACTTGTAATCTCTTGAGATCAAGCAAAGCATTGTGAAGGACATTTTCCAATTGAATTGTAACTTCTCATTTTTGGTGATAAAAATTTAATCAAGTGATAATCAGGTTGACTTGTTTCTCAACATTGATTTTTATCAATCAATCACTAGACTGACATCCGGTGCCTTATCTTCCTAAGTGATTGGTAACGATTGTTCCTGACACCTAGTGCTAATCTTCCTGTTCTTAGGATCATTTATTGACCAAAACATGAAGCATTATGTGTGATTGTGTTCTTGTGATCATTTATTGACCCAAACATGAAGCATTATGTGTGATTGTGTTCTTATGGATTACATGAGCTAAACAGTATGTGTAAATACTTTGATTTGTGGTTACTCAACTGTCATGAGTCATGCAGGGGTACGTATTTTGACTTATGAATTGATGTAGATAAAAGTAATATTGTTTGCTTGTTTGAGCTTTTGATTAATTGTTGAATTCTTTTTAGACTGGACATTGATATGATGATTATGTAGTTTTTTTTCTTAGAAGTAATGTTTTTAAAAAAATCAGTCATGTATACTAAATAAAGCTCATGATTCATTTACTTTGTTAAAATAAATAATAGAACATTGATCTCAGTGACTTATTTCTTGATAAGAATATTTATAGTCATGGTTTCTACTTATTCATTGATATTAATAACACCACTAGAACATAGTCATCTCAAGAATTAACTTATGAAATGATATACATTAGAAATTATCATAAACACTTAGCCTGGTTATGAGTATGTATGTGTGTATATATTAGAATATAGAATATTAGAATTTATTGTTTATGAAGAAAATGATACATGCTATCTGCTTGATGTTTATGATATGAAGACAAAAACATTTTCTCCTTGAGTTTTTATCTTTAAAATAGCATGGTTAACATTCTGGAATGTTTCTGTATAAGTTTATGCTCCAGAATATTTGCAGTGAATGTCAAGATATTACCGAACTGGTTTATCACTGTTATTTGCACTCTATGTTCAGGGAGAAAGTCGTTCAATTACCTCACTGAATGACACATGGATGGTAAAGTCGTTCAATTACCTCACTGAATGACACATGGATGGTAAAGTCGTTCAAACCATTGCTCAATTGAATACATCGTCTGAGGGTGCTCCTGTACTATAGAAAGTATATCAAAGGAACCGTATTTATTTGGGAACTTATTGTTGTATTTCTGAGAGAGATAGCTTTTAGCTTTCATGCTCGTGGAAGCACATTTAGTTATGAAACATCATATTATGCATTTTTCTGAGGACAACCCATTAGAAAACATATTTGACTTTTCTTTGAATGGAGCATCATGGGGCTGCAAAACATCCTTTATATGACATAAGCTTTTCTCCATTACGAGGGATCTTCCTTACATTATGGGTGGTAGTTACTGTCATAATAGTTGAACAAGCATGGTATTTAAGAATTCGAAAGAAAAGTGTTTATGATAAAAATTAATTTCAAAATTCCGAGCGTGCAGTTTTTAAAGAGCCACCTGCTGTGCCGTCACACCCTGACCGATTTTCAACATCGTAACAAAGACATCACACTTCGTGAACTTGAGACATATCGACCGCCTGACGGTTGGTTCAACTACATGCTGTGTCTGCATGTCGTGCATTGATCTAAGACGAGATGTGCTCCCGAATCCTTGCCCTGCACTACCTTAAGGCAAATTGCGCATATAATCCTTACCGTGCACTACTTTCTGCGAGCGTAATGGAACTGCTCATCCACACAATCTCATTATTACCTCATGGATTTTGTGGGTGTACTACGACTCGTAAAATATTTAAAAGGTGTTTGGGTCCTTTTCAAAGTTTATGGGGTTTAATGGTTTTGTTTGTATTGACGTTGTGTCATGTACTTCATTGCACTGTTTAGAAGTCAAAAAACAAGATTTTTTTAGATTTTGTCTGTGTTTAATGGAGGGATATTGATATGCCAAGTCATGCACTCGATCCACAACATTGCTGATTGCTGTGTATTGTGTCCATTTAAAAAATCATTCTTAGTTTACATCATTCTCAATTCCCCATTGACACAGCAATTTGTCACTCTTCAGTTGATTATTGACTTTAATGAACTTCTTTTTGTTTATTTTGTGTAATCATGTGACTTACAATAGTTACTTCATCATCAATTTCTTTCAAAAATCATATGTTGCTCTCTTGATCAACTAATTTACTTGACATTTTTGCAAGCAAATGACAGTATAAAAATAAATAATCAATGTTCAATTCAAATCAACCAAAAATACTTTAAATCAATTTTGAACTTTCTTTACATTTTCAAACTGCATGCACATGTGAATATCTCATATTCATAATTACATTTGAAACACTGAAATTGAAGTATGGATTAAAGCTATAGTTGTCTGTCTTGTGGTTGCTGTTAACCAACATCAGGAGCAGACAGCAATCCAGACATTTGTATTCGGTATTTTCAGTCAGTCGAATCCAGAAAATGGAATCTAGATTGCTTAAATCCTTGCGCAGTGCTGCCTTAGCTGAATATCATTGTAAACTCAGTGTCTGACAATGTAATGGCAAAGGCAACCTTTACCGAAAGACTGTTTTGTGAAATTTGGTCCAAGGCTTGATACTATCCCCAAGTTAGTAAGACTAGAAATCCAAAATATCTTAGAGTTTAAAACCCAAATTATCACATTCGCTGATTCCTATGTTCCGCTGATTCCTATGTTCATGTTCAACATTTGTGATACAACCATTCATGATACAAAATAGTTCAGTTGTCTCTATTTCATCAAAAAGATCCAAACGATCTCTTATGTTTTGAAATTATGATTTGATCTTTATTTCATCAACAAATTGATAAGAAATAATGTCATCTAAATCTGATAATTAATGCTATATTATCCTTGTCAGGGCGTCTCAGTATAGAACAAACCTGACAGAATAATCCAATATGTCTGTGTCAACGCCCTAGGGCTCAGACCATTATTGATCGGGATCGAGGCATTGCATCACTTGATGCAGCGTGCAGGGGCAGCTGAGATCCTGATGCAGGAAATAACAGGAAGTGAATAGGATCAGAATATGTAGGAACCGCCACCTTTGGCAGTTTTATTCCTTGTTTTCAGAAGAATAAAGATATTATGACATACAATCTGCATCGGTAATGTTTGGACATATGCTCTAGCACTGCTTAACATTGAATACCTTTGTCAGTTTTATTCCTTGTTTTCTGGAGAATAAAGATATTATGACGTACAATATCTTTTATCTGCATTGGCAATGTTTGGACATAGGCTCTAGAATTGCTTAATATTGAACCATTACCTTTGTCAGTTTTATTCTTTTTTTTTCGGAAGAATAAAGATATTATGACATACAATATCTTTTATCTGCATCGGCAATGTTTGGACATGGGTTCTAGCATTGTTGAACATTGAACCGTTACCTTTGTCAGTTTCATTTCTTGTCTACAGAAGAATTACAAATTTAAAGAACTTCATCTTCTGTATTCTGTAACTAGGCAATATTTTAGTTCTATTGTTGTTTTCGACAAAGACATTTTAATGTCTAATCGTAGCCTTAACAGAATGATGTATTCATGTCAATATGTCTTCAAAGCACTGTGCAGCTCCAATTCTTCATAGCTCCTTCCCAATCTAAAATCGATATTAAACAGAAACGTCCTTTTTGTCTGGATGTTTAAAAATGCTCTTCATTTATATATAATTGACGATAAATGATAAAGTAGAAAATATGCATAACACCTTGTCTTTTATAAATATGATATTTCAAATAACTTGAAAATTAACTTTTGAGCACAGTGATTTATGTTTTTAAATTGTGTAACATTTTTATTCTGGATCTTTGAAAGAATAGCCAATTCTCATTAAACGCCTGCAGATCAAAGAAGTTTAACTTTTCTTTTACATGAAAGTAACACAAAAAGCCCTTCATGAAACACATGATAAACTCATCAACTGTTTGAAACATAACCTTGGCGTAGTTAAATGTAATTAAACTAATTGATTCTTGATAACGATTGGTGGTATGTTAACTAGAGTCTATGGGAATCATGTTATGGTAATTAATTCAATTTGGAATCAAACCGTCATGTCTTCTGGTTTCAAGTTACAGTTCTTGTGCTATTATTCAGAGCAGGAAGAATAATAAGGCATAAATTTATGAATGAGGTGATAGCACTGACATACTGTGGGAAAGTAAAGTTTAAATTGTCAATTTGAAAACATTATAAAACAATTTTGTGTATCAAAAAAGTTTTAACTGATATCATTTGATCTTTTACCTTCCAATTGAATAATTCATTACTTTATATTCATTCAAACAAGACGTTTTTTACTTTAAAAATATGTGTTACTTTGATGGTCCAAAGGGCTTTCTTGCAAAGCAATTTTTAACCTGAAGGTTCTAGAAAAAACAATGAAAAGCCATAGACCATTCCAAAATGGGGGCTGGATAGCGCAGTAGTTAACACATTGGATTGACAGGTCCGTGGTTTGAATCCCGCCAGGGTCTTGTCAAGTTTGTCTGCAGTAGAGATCTGTTCTATATGCAGTCAGGTTTGGGTGCAATACTAGACTGAATTTCACCGCAGTGACACCCAAGATTTACTTGTTCCAGTCGATGATCCCAAGTTAAGTTTCACTCAATGCATAGCTACAATAGTGTTGTCGGCTTTCTCCCTGCAACAATACTAAAACCTGTGATAGAAGTGAAATACTCTTGAAAGTGGCTTTAAACCTCACCTCACCTCACCTCACCTCACCTCACCTCACCTCACCTCACCTCACCTCACCTCACCTCACCTCACCTCACCTCACCATGTACCTTCTGCTGTTGTTCCTGCAGGTTGATCACTTAGAATTATTTTCTCCACTTCATTCAGCAAGCAGCACAGGTGGTGACACAACTACTGATACCAGAATCTTTAAGGAGTATATCACTTAGCAATAGAAAAATAGCAAATAAAGGATACCACCAATTTTTTATTTCATAGTTTTTCATTTCATGAGTTATGATTTAGTATATGACTATCAAAAACGTTTGATACCAATTAATTACTCATCCTGTTCATTTGCTTGTCTTTGTACATTCATCAAACGTTGTTGCTGAAAATGTGCTGAAACTAATATAACTATGAGTCGGCTGCCATTGTAAAGAGAGTACTAAATATGATGTCACAGCTACACATAGACTAAATTTCAGTCTCTGAAATGAAAATACATATTAAATGCAGCTTTCTACTAATAAAATTGAAAGGAGCCCACTGAAGCTGTTCATTTTCTAGACTTGCTACAATATTATAGACTTGTGTGGGTCTTTAAAGATATTTGTTTCAGGGGCTGTTAGACAGACTAATCAAGCTACACACTTAAATGATGTATAATGTGCAGCAGAAATAGAATGATTTATCAGTGTATACTGCAGTATCTTACATAGGCGAGTGAAGAATTGAGAACCGAATGCACTGAGGAAATAAAGCTCTTCCCTGACACCGATATGATGAGAAATGAGGCTAATGGTCTAATATTTGTGTACAGTTACGCAATGCTTATCAGAAACATGCGAGCATTATTACGATAAAATGTATTAATGAGGAGTCAGTTAGTTCTAGGATAACAACTGCAATCCCAGGAAGCTGAACCCCAAGATAAAAGATAAGATTTATCCTTTTAAAAGTGCACATCAACAAACAGAAAATGTTAGATTAATTATCAGATAGGTTAACTGTCTGGCTGCTGCAGGCTGCTTAAGTCTCCCAATTGAATAATATTGACTGTTGATTAAGCGTTATATTCAAAATGTTACATTAATGAGGTTTTATTGGAATTAGATAAGGAAGAATCAAATAAATGTATTTTCAGATACTGAACAGTCAAGATTTTCCAATGATATAAGAATTTTAGACAAACTATAACTTTAATAAAAGAAATTTGAAAAAAAATCGATATCATGTTGGAAGATATGCAGAAAACATCTGGATTTGCTTATCATAAGGATAAATGTAAATTAATTTTGAAAATAACATCACAATATGCACACAAAATTTTGTTTATTAATACACCAACAACACAAGCGGCTGTATGTGTGTAAGATAGCCATAACTGATAGACATAAATAATCCGAATCAAACGCAAAAGAACTCGGTTGACATTTAATAATCCCCAATCAACAATCAGTAACTTTGGGAAGGCATTGATTAGAATCATTAAATAAATCCCTTTATCAGTGGAATTGTGGCTAACAGGTGCCCTTAACTAAGACCTAAGGACACTATGACATGTCACTGTGACATTTTATCTATCGACCAGGCAGCAACCTCTACTCTCCGATCTATCGAACAACGACCAAACTGGTTCCGAAGATAGATCAGCCTCCATCTGTGGTTCCTGGCATTTATTCAGAATTCCTTGCCAGACTTGTATCAACATAAGACATCACGTCTCAAGGCAATTAACTATAAATCATTTATTTTCTGGAGTGTTCCTTAGAATACTATTAGATAATGTGGCCCATCTTGTGTAAATCCGCATCTGTTTTGTTAAGTGTAGGTGTATAGACTGTTTATAGCATGAAGGCGTGTGTGTATATGTAGTGTGATATGTATGTGTAAGTAGTGGAATCTGTGCTTGTAGATAAGAAACATTCTACCTGAGGTCGTGTTGACTTAGCTCTTGTGTAGGAAGACAATTAGGGGATTATGCATGACAAGTTTATGTATAGGTGTCGTTTCTTAAGTTCTTTTTCATGATGGATTATTATATGATTATTATATAATAAAACCTTTGTTATTCTAAAATATCAGACGGGAGTATTTATAGTTGAATCTGAAAAAAAAGTTTTTTTAAACTAACAAATATTTTCAATATCAGAACATGATTTTTAGAATATAATATAATGTTAGTTGTTTGGATGTAGTACATCATACATGATATAACCTTCCTGACAACTGCTTACTGTGCTCTGGTATGTAACTTCAAACAGATTATGAAAAATTTATATCATGATGAAACACATAAATATCAGATTTAGATTTTTATCGAAATTTGATATGTTTGAAGTCATATTTTATGACTTAACCACTTCATATGAAAAGTATATAATACTCACTTCTTTATATGTGCAGGTGGTAGATAATATAAGTCACGCTATATTTTTAGAAGATTCTTCTTAAAATCTTTTTTACCATGTTTGCAATAAATATTTTTTCTTCAAACAATATCTTTTATTATGTTTCAATTTCTGTGCTAAAACAATTTAGAAATTTTTTTTCTCGTATTTTTGAAAAAGGTTGATCCTTAAGCATTATCTTTTTTAAAATTCAAAATCTACAGAAAATACATCACTAGCATTAAAAAATCTAGTTAAATGAATAAAATATTTGAGAAGAACACAATTTAAACACCTAAAATAATTTATAAAGTTTTCAAATCATTTGATAATCCAGAAACGGAAATTACATAATCATCAAGATAAATTACCTTCTGAAAAATGGCTGCTTGCTATCATGGGATTAATATATGCACCAACACAATCTAAAACATTGATAAAGGCAATGCATGTGCATCGCATGCACAATAATAAGCATGCACGGACAGCTGCTCTTGTTAAAAATCGGTCATGTCATGCACTTGATTTCCCTTGTGCATCCTGCAGCGAGTAAATTTGTTTAATAAATTCCAATCAATAGACAGATGATTTATTGTAATGATTATGTAATGGTTTCCACATGGCTGCTGTTATTTACACAACCGCTGTTTAATTCTTGTTTGCATGAATGCTCCAATGCTTAATGTATTCATCCTACATGAGGAACACTAATTGGCTTAATGAAGTGTTGTGAGCTTAGGTAGCTGATTATTTGTTTGAATATGCTTCATGATTATTTGATTACCTTCGTGTTTTGTTGTTAAATGTTTTGCTGAACAAGTTTCTGTTTGGTTTGTTTTGGAAATTTATCAGCCGTAACCTGATAAATGAGATTGAGTGTGAACTTCTTGATCTTGCAAAAAGACATATGATTCTTATCTCATGTAAAAGCGATTTCAGCGATTGTGCTAACTGTTTATCGCTGTATACAAACATGAGAGAAAGATTGTTCTTATTTCACAAAGGCATTGAGGGTTTACTCATCATTGCAATGTTTGAATTCAGTGTTGTCTTTAATTTTACTTCTACATTATCTTGTGGACTTGTGAGATGTCTATGTTATATTGTATAGTATGTGTATGATTTAATGGTGCTCACTGTGCCCTGTTATGTGTTGGCAATTAAAGGTCGAAGAGTACTGAAGCATTGATTGAGTTAAAGGGACAGTTCTATCGGGTTATTTATTGGGGGGATTGAAATTCACTTGTGTGTTCTTCTTATCAAGTTTTCAAATATAAATCATTAGAAATGTTACCTCCAATAACAAGGTACAACTTGGTTGTGATTAAATCATGTACAGCATGATATGTATGCGTAAACTTAAATGTCCTATTGAATTTGGTTTCCACAAAAATTACCCGGTAGGACTGTCCCTTTAATCAAGATTCAATCACAAGGTATTAATGGTTGCTTGGTACTTCCAGTAGCACACTTAATGGTCCAGCTCCAAGGGAAGTTATGCATCGTCGGGCAGTAAATTAAAATTTGAATTCAAAATGCAGTGTTGTCATACTTTAAGGATATTCAATGATCTCTCCATGTCCTAAAAGTGGAGGGTCAGCTAGTGCAAATTAAGTCATTCATCTATAGTTGGTCATCAATTTACACCATTGATGCAATGCTACCTCACAGTCAAGAACGTAGTTTAGAAAGTCTATGTATATGTCTAATAAGCTGGATTATTAAGATAGCAATTTTGTGTAACTTTTCTTATTTTCATGGTGACTGTGGACATGGACCATTGCTCAAACTTTGACAGTCATATTTCATGAATTGTTACAGCTGACTTGAAGATGGCGTTTTACCAGTCTTTTCTGTTGACGAACTCAATAAGGATTGTTGACATTTGTACCACAAGTTAGAGTTAACATCAGGTTGCCTGTCAAAGGTACAGCCATGTTAACCTGTCACCCTTGATCTGGTGGAATTAGTCTTCCAATGAGTTAGATCTCAGCTCTGATCTTATCAACTTCACGGCCTGATCTTATCTCGAGAACAACTGATCTTATCCAAGAGAATTGTTCTGGTTCACTGAACATGAGTGTTTCGAGGTCAAGGCGTGACAAAGGCCATTCCTGACTCAAAGGGATTCACTTGAGGCATTCAGGAGCTTTTGGTCATGGTGAATGTTGTAGTGTATAGCTTTACCATGCTTGACACTAGATCTGTCACAACTGTGAAATGCAAGAGACGCTCAAAGCTTTCAAGGCAGTTTGAACTTCATGGGTGTGAATGCAGTGGAGGTTCTTTATGAGTGTGAAAATGTTTCTTTTTGAAAAGGGATTGTTAAGGGATAGTGGTTATTTTGAGTGCTCAATTACTTCAATTTTGAGAAAATGTGTCCTTTTCTCTCAATGAAGAAGGAAATGCTCTTGTCAATATTGCTTTTCACATTCTCAATTACTTTTTGGAAAATGGAAAATGCATTTTATTCATTGAGCTCAATTTTTTTAATAAAATTCTTTTGAAAACAGGGTTGCTTTTTTAATCTGAATATGATAATGATTAATTTGCTTCATGTATTTCCTCACCCTACCCTACTCTTCATGAAGGTCTAAAATGGTGATATGAAAATTTTCAGATAAAAATACAGGTTCTTAAATTGTTACCTGCTAAACAAATGTGTGTTAAGCAATCAGAGAGACCAATTAACAAGAATTATCTCAACACGTTTTTGATGAAAAAAATCTAGGAATAAATCCTGTAAAAAGTATGCTATACAGAAAAAAAAATTCTGTAACTTTCGGTACCCCTGCAACTTGTTGAAAGATTCCTTAAATCGATATCCACCTGTTGAACCTGAAACACCTTTTCAGGTAGAAAAACGAGCGTCAGGGTGCCACAATCCACATAAAGATTCAAACCTTTAGCTGGGATTAACAGTCTCGTCAAGATCTTACTGATCTGTCTTAATCCTTTAATGTACTCTGATCCTTCACAATCGAGACTTCGTTCACAAAAGAGTTTGTCAATTACTTCCCCTTGGTTTGATGGCCACAAGATGTATAGCATTATGTGTGCCATTTTGTTTTGCATAGTGTATCCTTTGTTTGATGTAATGGATAGTCGTGAACTACTAGCTCGAATTACCTCATGTGCAGTGTTTTATGAAATTAGTTGATCTTTTGTAATCATCTTCATCGCTACAAGGTTGTTTATTGCAGTTCTACATTTAAGGTCATTGACCAGATTTTGAACTTAAAAGAATTTGTACAGGTTTTCGCAATTACTAAAAATTCATTACTAATTATTTGTGCATTTTTCCATGTTGAAACCTAATTAACTTGCCATCTGCTACACTTTGAAAATAATAAGATTCTTTCATATGTCGATTTGCGCACAGAAGTAATGAAAGGTTTCATGAAACATGAAGATTAAAAATCAAATCAATTGACAGAGGTTATTCCTCTTTGGATGTTTTAGAGAGAGAACATCATATTTTAAATAAACAATATTTAAAACCAGTTGTTCTTAGACTAATTAAGAAAATGAGGTTTTTATTTATCCGAACAGTATGGTAATCATCACATAAATTATGAATTAGCTAATAAATCTACAAAGGATACTGATGATCACCTGTATGCTTTATGATTGGTGAAAGCTTATCTCTTTGATGGTTACACAATATCCTTTGAGGAGAAAGGTATCAAGTTCACAATTAGTTTTCATGCAATTAGTACATGTTGCAAATAGTTGTAAGGGGAATAGTATTAGTTACACACGGAAGGAAGTGATATCTCTCTTTGAAGTTCATAAAGCGCTGATAGGGATTGAATCATCAATGTGTCTGCTAGCAATATTTAATCTCATTGGCTGCCAACTCAATATTATGAAACGTAGTGTTTGAAACCTTGTATTGTTTACACTGGCTACCACATCAGAGTCAAAGTTGTTTAGATATGTGATATCATTAAATATGAAACTTTTACAATTCATTTGATTGTTAACTGACTTGTAGACTTCTTTTTTCGATATGATCATGATCATATGATCCTGTATGTGAATTTTCTCCCCTTTAAACTTTTAAAATGGCACTCAAAATATGATTTCGAAGGTGTGATGGTCATCATATTTAAACAAAGAAAAAGAAATATTTTTGACTTTATGGTGTTTTGCTATCAATGCCATTGCCTCTGATACGACCCATAAATTCGATTAAAATGTCGGTTTCAGGACATTGCCATTCACCTATGCATGAAACGACAAGTTTGAATTGATAGTCATATCAAAATATCCCCTAAGCCCAATAAAGCTTCTAAGTTTCTCTGATATGAGAATGTATGTTGACAAGATAGTATGAAGTTGTTCATTCCTGTATCTTACCATATGCCTTCTAAATACTGAGCATCATATCTTTCACAAAGGCAATGTATTTTGAAAAGCAACAGTGGAAGGGTTATAAGACAGATTTTGCAGGCATTCTTAATTCTCATGAGGAGAATTTTTTTGTGCTACTGATCAAAATATCCATGCAGATGATCTTAGCTAATTAACAACAAATAATATGGAATTTAACACCAACAATCTTTCTTTGTTTGGGCCAATTAACAAATTCCCTTTGACACATATTAGAGATTGGTGTACATTGATGCTTCCCAGTTCCAGCCACAGTCCTTTTGAAAAGGAAATATGGTACATACCGGTACATACAATAGATAAAGAGGCTGTTACCAAAGATTCAATTTGTTGAATTTTACAATTGATAGTCAGTATCTAACTAATATCTCCATAATCTATAATTTATAATCTATCTATATTAACTATTATGATATTCCTTAGTTTTGTCTTAGGCGCCTTATTAAAGATAAGTATGGTGCACATTATCAAAGACTAAATAATAAAAATCTATGTGGCGCCGATAGTTGGGTATCTTAGAGAACATTTCGAAACAAATATGAACCTATAAAGCATTTTCAAGAAGAAATACGGTACACATTACCAAAGACAGAGAGGCACCTGTTTGGAGATAATCAACAGGTTGGATGTGGCGCTGATGGTTGGGTATCTTGATGAGACATGCTAATTGTGTGTTGATAGAGAAACACAGCAGTGCACTGCATACCGGGTCTGCTCTGTACCAATATTACTGTTGTTGTTGCTTTAGTCAACAGGTGCCCCTCGGGACCTCCTGCAGTCTCCGGAGCTTTATTGAGGTCTTCCTTGAGTCTGGAAAGGGTGGCAGCTTCCACACAAGAATAAGTTAATATTATACTGGAGAGATTTAGTGAGGTCTTCTTGAGTCTGGAAGAGCTTCAGTGGCAGCTTTCACACAAGAATAAGTCATCATATTTAATATTAACATAATATTAAACTTGACCAAAAAAGGAGACTTGATTTTTGCCAAACACTTAGATCAAAAAAACTTTTTTTGTTATGGTTTTGTTGTACAATTTGTTTTTATTGTTATACAATAGAATTTCACATGCTAACCACTAAGCGTCTGAATATGAAGAAGTGAAATTCTTTTGAACCAATTACAATTTTTGGCTCTCATAAATGATACTTTTGAAAGATTTTGATTTAAATTTGAGGCTTAATCATACAGTTGTTGGAGATGGATACATGATTTGCTATCAAAAGCAATACCTGTCTCTTTGAATTCTAAAGATTTAGATCTGGCACTACTAAGATATCAGAATACATCCTAGCTGCATGTTCTTCAGATTATTTACAAAGATAAAGCTTGAATGATTTGTTTAATCTTGGTTTGAAAGTCCCCCTAATTCTTCTAAAGATGCCCTAATTCATCTGAAGATGACTATCAGAAGCACCACTTGTCTCTGTGACCCCATATGATGCAATCTGTAATCCAAGTGGAGGAGGTGGCTGATGTTTGCACAAGCCCTCCAGGAGATGTCTGTATCATCTGTCTCATCTCGGGGCACTCTGCAGGTGGTGCTCCTGCTTGATGCACAGTTTTATAGAAGGACATCTCAACAGCTTCAGCACTTGGGATTTTGGGGCTTTTCAATTATGTAAAGCTTATATTCTCCAATATTTGGTACCATTTGATAGATGAAAGTATTATTTTGATCCATTACAATATAGTTATTTTGTAATCATGTTCTTGGCACTCATGTTAAGTCTACCTGTTTAAAAAAACTCCTCTGTATAATGGCACCAAACTTTACTGAGCGGAGCTGACAAACCACTTTGCACCCTCAAACCATCAGTGGTTCCACTACCTAGCAGATCTACCCCACTCCGTATGTTGGTACCTCCTTCAGACATGACAGGGTTACAGAATCCCCAAAGTCAGTTGGTAAAAATTATAATGTATAGATTTCAAGATTTTTATGTATAGATGTATAGAGGTGGCAAAAATGTATCTGTCCAACCAACACCCTGCACTCTCAAACTCAGGAAGTTCACCATTAAGTCAGATCTTCCCCTCTGTTTGTGGGTATCTCCTTCAAACATGACAGGGTTACAGAATCCCCCAACTCAGTTGGTAAAAATAATAATGTATAGATTTCAAGATTTGTTTGTATAGACGATAGAGGTGGCAAAAATGTATCTGTCCAACCAACACCCTGCACCCTCAAACTCAGGGAGTTCACCATTAAGTCAGGTCTTCCCCCCCTCTGTTTGTGGGTATCTACTTCAGACTGACAGGGTTACAGCCGCCTCCTCAGACTCCCACCTTTAATCTTGTCAGGTTGTTAGGCCAGCAATCAGCCATGTATTAACATTCTTGATTTATCACTTCCCAAGTTGTGACTTCCTGTGGTTCAGGGACACCAGAGTAGATGCTTATCAGTCCTCACCCGAGCAATTTGTCTCATTAGAAGCTATCTTAATCACCCTGTTGAGTCTGGTCTCCCTTGATTACCCTTGCTGGTATCAGCCCCACCTGATGTCTGCAGGGTCAGAGGTCGTCTGCAAACTGGACAGGCAGACGTCAATTTGAATATTGTTGATGACTTCATTCATAATTGGAGAAAACTTGACAACATTTTTATTTCTGAAAGATAGGAGTGTAGGTAAAACATTATAGGCAGATGGCATGCATTCTCTATGATATTCTTTTATTGTATGATACTTACTTACCAATCCTCTTCATCCCCAATCAATGGGATAATAAGGCCTTGTTATTGTAGAATTCCTTGATTGCAATTCCAGAAGTTTATATGATTACCAATCATATCTTTTGTGCATAAGTAACTTCTTCTATTTAATTCTATGAAAGTGATGTATATGTCTCATTTTCATTTTCAAGTGATGTTAGATTAATTTTAATCAACATTGAAACATAATGCAAAAATCTTTTTCTTATATTTGGAGAATTGTGGCATGAACATTCTGAGAGAAAAGAATGTTAATCAAAGATTGAAGGTATGTCGCATACTTCCTGCATGGAATACTTATGATTTGAACAAGCCTTTGACACAAGCATCCTTGGACCTCCATATCATGGATAAATAGGTTGCGTAACTTTAATTCACCTGCAGGTTGTCACTAATTAAGAACACTTGTTGGGTGCACCATAACATCACATGGAGACAGGGCTTCAGCTGTAGCTCGGCTTGCCATCTGCCTTTTTCCATTATACTAGAATCTGGACATATCTGATGAACATCATCATCAATTAAGATAACTCATCAAAACAACTCTGTCATAGATTCTGGTCAGTTTTGCCTGTAATTGAAATGCAAACTCCCTAATGACATCCTGATGTTCTTGATAAAACTTTTTTTTAAATCTGGGTAAGGTTATGGAAATCTTTGAAGAAGAGTAAAACACTCATCAACATTTCTAATTGTAATTACTTTGTTCTGGTTATAGACAGTAGTGTAATTGTGTATTTAAGAATTGAATGTCAGTTTGTGTGTTTGCACTGGAAAATGAACGATGTCAAAGCTACATTCAAACTCGTGTGAACCCAGCGAGCTTGCGAGCGGGTTCACATGAGAGTTTGAATGTAGCTTTGACATCGTTCATTTTCCAGTGCAAACACACAAACTGACATTCAATTCTTATAATTTCGCACCATATATGGAATGAAACGGCGGAGTGATATGACTTCTGATGATCCTATAAACGAATAACACTGCGACAAGAAATAATCCCAATTTGGAAAGAAACTAAGTATTTATAAAAATTGGTCTGAGACAGTGTTATAAAAAAACACGCTGCACAAAGATATGCTAAATGAAGCGCACACAATGATAAAATCCTTTCGCTCAAGGACGGGAGATCAGAGTTATCTGTCGTGTCATGCTGGCCGCCATTTGCAGGGGTATCTTCGTCAAAATATGTAAACAACTGTGGTTAAGTGATATTTTAATTATAATAACTGCTCTACCGTAACATTTTAGGCTCTTGTGTATACATCGTATACATCGTGAGTATAAGGTTCTCTTTTTTACGCCATACGGTCCTCAATATTTATCGTCATGTAAAATTAATCAAGCAACTGTAAATGCATTTCGTTCCGTTCGATCAGATCAATTTTTCAGTCTTACAACTGATCTAAAACAAATGATAAAATGAATTGTTTTCACATCAAAATATATTTCTTGGTTGATACAATATGATTTAAGTTTCTTTGGTAATATATACTAAAGATTTATTTATTAACATTTGATTTGATGATGGATGGAGAATTAAAGTAGTTCCGGTGAATGTGCACACGACCCGAAAACGTTCACACAAGTATGAACGCTTTTTTTGTGAGTTCATGAGAAATGAATCGATGAAACTTCGGTCACATGACCATGCCCCAGACCAATCAACGTTCGGGAATACGTGTAAACTTCAGAGTGTGAAATTATTTGTCTGTAAATTTCTCTGATAAACAAGGCAATCTGTAGCAAGGTTATTAATGACTTGAGCAGTTCATGAAATAGAACAGCTCACAGAATAATTCACTATAATGACTCATAGCAAGATAGTAATTATTCTTAAGATCAGGATAAAGGTATTTATACCAAGATTTAAGTATACCAAAAAAGGTCGCTACATTCTACAATAAAGAAGTTGATCATCCATAAACCTCCTTGTCTTCTTGATATTTCCAACTTCTAAAATGCCCCTCAAAAAACTTATATTCAAGTGGACATAATATAATGTCTGTGAAATTCCCAATTATATGATAAAAAATCCCTTTTACTAATGAATAGAAAAACTCTGTATTCTGTAGCAACTGCCAAGGTTATTAAAGACCTATAAGCAGTTCATGAAATAGGACAGCTCACTATTATTGTTAATAGCAAAATAGAAAATAACCTTAAGATCAGGATAAAGGTATTAAAATCAAGATTTAAGTATACCAAAAAGGTCGCTACATTCTACAATAAAGAAGTTGATCATCCATAAACCTCCTTGTCTTCTTAATATTTCAAACTTCTAAAATGCCTCTCAAACAACTTATATTCAAGTGGACATAAAACAATGTCTATGAAATTCCCAATTATATGATAAAATTTCCTTTTTACTAATGAATAGAAAAACTCGTCGGCTTTTAAGAGATTACAAATCAGGTAACATGTAACAGAATGATCCATTCTCTTATTCTTTGGGTTCATCAGCGACACTGTCAGTTGTCATAGAAATTGTCTGTGTGATCTATCATATATGAGGTATTCTGTTTGTTGTAGTGTTCTAGCTCATGAGCAATTTGTGTCTGTCCAGAGTGTGTATGATGATGTATATATCGTTGGATTGAAGATGACCTTAATGCTTTCTTGAGTTCCATTAAAGGCACACTTATCTATGAGCAATATGTTCTTGATGGGGGTCATGATTTCATGTGAATATTCTCATTAGTGGTAGATTTGAAACACTTTCTTCTGACATTGGATAGACAGTGGATGAAGACATTTTGAAAGGGGGTTCACCTATGTGAAAGGTAGGGAAGAAGTTCACCCTGGAGGTTTGTCCTTGGTAGGGGGTTTGAAAAAAAATCTCATAAGGGCATTTGAATCCCTTTATCCTACCCTCTGATTCCTCATCTGAGAGAGCAGTTGGGCCATTGTTTTGAATAAAATTTAAAAAAATATATATTCTGAGTAAAGGAGTCGTTGAGCCATTGTATTGAAGAAAAATTAAAAAAATATACAGTACTCCAGATAAGCTGCGTATCTGCGTATTTTACGCACTAAAACCGTTGAAAACGTAATTGATAAGAAAACTGAGAGTACAGATACGCAGACAATTTCCTTAAAACCCAAAAGAATAAAAATACCATGCGTACTGTACGCAATAGTTTGTAAAATCTTGCGTACTGACGCATAAATTTGTCACGAATGGATATTAAAGCTCTACATGTGTGTTTGCCACGTAAACCGATGCCTATATTAAGTTGCGGGTTATCCAGATGAGTGAGGAGCTCATAAAACTCTACAGTAGTGCTTGTTTGTATAAGCGATGCCTCCTCATTAATTTTAGTTGTTTGACTGGAACATTTAAATTCAGGAACAAGATAATAATAATAATAATAATAATGGGCATTTATAAAGCGCTATATCCATACACAAGGTGCATGCTCAAAGCGCAAGATGTATTTATTCTTTCAAAAGACATTACAAGATTGAATAACTACATTCATTGTTTTCAACATGTTCAATATACAATTAAGATAATAACACAGTTATCTTGGTAGAAAATAACCCAGTCATGAAGAATTGTGAGTGTACAAAAATACCCAATTGCAAGAAATCTGAGGAGTACAATTTCACTCAGTACTCTCTCAAAATCAAGTTTACTCAATTGTTTTCAAAACAGGGAGTAAATACTCAATAGGTCGAAAAATTATCTGGAGCACTGAATATATATGCTGAGTGAAAGTGGATTGCACCGATCAAGAAACAAAATAACTAACAAGATTCAACCTCCTTTTGTCGGTCAAAATAACCAGCTTTAACACTCTTTGTCAGTTTTCAGCAAGCTGCAACATGACATCAAAGTCTTCTCTCCTTAAAGTTTCTACTCAAAGGAAGCTGCAAAGAAAATGAAATTGCACAAACAAGCAAGGTTTAAGTTAACCAGTCATGAAGACTGATGTGAGTTTAGCTTTGTGCGGGTAGTTGAGCTAGGTATCACAGAAAACATAATGAAAGTTTTGTCGGTTATAATTGCAATATTTTGAACAAAATATAGTATTTTGAACAATATTCACAGACAGTTTTAAGTATGCTTTATCTGCAATTCAAAATTTGTTCAGTCTTCACTTTGCTGAATTTATGACATGAGTAATTACCATTCTGACAGATTATTAAACGTTTGTAGAATTTCATTAAATCAATTGCCATCATGGGAGTTATGTTTTGGCTTTTATGGTTTGACTAGTAAGATGGATGTCTCCACTTCAATTGTTTTAAACATTCAATGGCAAGAGCATTAACCAGAGTTCCAAATCAGTTCTTGATCTTTATATGGTTATTCAATGCAGAGCTATACAGATTGATTTAAACATATTTTATTCACAAGAATAGGATTGGGAACAAGTTGTCCAACTTAGAACACCCTCTCCATACTATACTATACAGAACACAACATCTGTGATATATATGTATGTAATTGATCTTGATGTTTGCAAACTGACAAAATCTTGTGGTCCCCATTCATCGTTGAAATGGTCTTTACTGCATACTTACCAAAAAATTGTATGTTCATACTTGTTATTTGAAGGAAACATGCTTGCCAACTTGTAAATGTTCATGAGCCTTTCTGATTTGGAAACTGTATTTCTTAGATCCATCCAGACAATTTTTGTTAATGTCATATCTGAAATAAGAAATGTAAGTGTTGCATGTGCATGGTCGCAATTTTCAAAACTCTTCTCAACATGACCTGTAGATATTTCTTATAATGCTTTTCTCTCTATGCTTCAAGTGAATGTTTGTAAAATTGTAACATTGCAGGGATTGGGAAAGACAGGACCATGGGCCATTTTGCACATTGGAAAAAAAAATGGCCCATTAAAATTTTGAGGTTTGATATTGATAAAAGGGCAATTGGCCCATTTCAATTTTATAAATTTACTAAAAACCTTGAAAATGTCCCATTGTCAAAAATGTCCTTCCAAATTCCTGCATTGATATTCTTACTTTGAAACAACTTTGATGTTATAATATAAAAATCTGCTCCATCCATATCTTCCTAAGGATTTCATTAAAAGAGATTTGAATATTTTCCCTCAAAGACGGATTAGCTTCCTCAAAGACCCTCAACATTGTTGAAGATAAAGTTAGTTGTCTGGAAAGAGACAAGAAAACAATGTTATATCACACAGACAATTATCCAATCGGTTGTCAGAGACTGTCAGGAGAGGAGCCAATCATTTGTTTGAACTGCAGGGGAGCAACCAATGAGTAAACTGTTTGGAGAGATAGGAATTCTGTTATCTTCTTGATGAGGAGGTTTCTTCACATAGCTCATTTTAGTGTACAGGTGCTGATGGACACAACAAATAGATGCAAACAGACAGCTTGATGCATGGTTCTATGTCCTATTAAAGGGGCAGTAGCACGTTTTTAGGGGGAGTATAAGGTGATGTCAGGAAAATGAAAAGTAACATAAAAACATCTCTCATAAGTATAGACTCATTAAAACGATGTAGAAAATTATATCCATGAAGACTATGGAAGATTGGCTTGTGTAATGAGATTTTGGACATTATCAATATAATACATTTAGCGTAAATGTACAATTATAAGTGAAAAATTTAAAATATTAAATTATCAAAAGAAATGTGCTACTGCCCCTTTAAGGAGCCAGACTCTACATGATATTAGCATTAACACTTTCAGGGATATAAGCAAACTTGACCATCTGGGCCTAGGTTTATAAGGTCTTAGTGCTATGATAGACATAGATACAAGACAATATCATGTAAATAAGTTAGCAGAATTCTACAAAGCTAGACCTTTGTCTGTAAGCATTAAATGAGCTAGCTAGATGCAAAGACCTTTAAAAATAATTGTTTCTATGAATAATGCTAATCACTTCACACTGTTCTCCCTTAGACATCAAATGGGGTAATATAATTAATGTGTTAATGATGTCATAGCATTGTGACGACATGAAACAACATGTGACATCATATGTACTTGATAAGCAGAAGGCATTGTTCAAAATCTACCTTTTAAGCAATTTCTTC
Source organism: Steromphala cineraria (assembly GCA_916613615.1). Lineage (NCBI taxonomy): Eukaryota > Metazoa > Mollusca > Gastropoda > Trochida > Trochidae > Steromphala > Steromphala cineraria. The sequence continues at coordinate 62,017,788 of OU744722.1, read as the reverse complement.
AGTTTTTTATGATAAAAATGTTATCTGTTAGCGTCTGCTGCATCAAAGAAGATCCGCATCATTCCAAGTTCTATTCCAGTCTATGCTGATAACTTTCACTTCCGAGTGATGCCACTGAAGTATTGCTTGCTTTCTCCCTTTCAAAACTAAAAGCAGACATGTGATGACAAATGTTAAGTGTTTCCACAGTAATGTAAGTCAAACACTATGCTCATCATGTACAGATATTTCAAAAGCCACTTGAGAATTTGATGTTAAAAAATGCAACATTTCTAAATAGGAGTCGACAGCCTGAAAAAAGTGTTCCATCATTTTGAAATTTGTTAGTGGTATGCAGCCCCTGGGCTTAAATAATTACCTCCCCTTAGACACTGTCGCCCTGTATTTATGGAGCTAATACTCAAAATACAAGAAATTGTCATTTATCAAGTCTAATGTAACCACTCATGGGCACATTAAAGAATTGCATCAATTCTTGAGGGAAACAACCGCTACTCAATAATCAGTTTATGCTCTGCAATCCATTGCGGCTTTCCATGCAGACTCATTGCTAGACAGCTTTCCAATATGCAGTTCCAGTCTTCAGTCATTTTGTCACCTTTTGATCTAAGAGGGTTAGGGCTAAGCTTTGCTTAAGCAGGTATCCATTATTTGGTATTGGACAATGAATATTCTTTAGTTAGCAAAGAAACGGCTTTTGTTTGTCACCTTCTATGCTGATCAAGGTATGAGGAATGATATTTTTTCATCTGGATCTTTGATAGAATATTTTGTAAATGAGAAAACATCAGAGAAGAAGAAACTCAGAATAAATTCTACCATAAAACCTACAGAAGTTTTAGGAAATGGTTTGATATGAAGAGAATTTATATAAAGTGACTTAGACTGCAAGAAGACAAAGAGTCTATGGATTATCAACTTCTTTATTGTAGAATGTAGCGACGTTTCGTTTCAAGCTTGAAAACGGTATCTAAGGATCTATATCAAAACATCGCTACATTCTACAATCTACAACTACTCTAGAACCGACCACTGACTGTTTAATCCAGAAGACTTCTCTTTACCAGCTTAACTAGATGTATAATTTGTCCAATGTGCCGCCACTTTGTTTGTTGATACACTCGAGAAGCATGTTAATTTCCTAAGTGCTTCCGGAGCCTTTGCTCTTCCTGATATGATAGGAAATATTTGTCTTTTCCTCCTCAAGTGGGAGGATCTTGTTGACGAGTAGATGCCAGACAGCTCTATATCATATACACCAGTATACAAACATGATCCACTTCTCTCTTTCATGTTTTACACAGGACTTCCATCTAGCTGGCGAGGGGAAGTGATCGAGGAAGCAATAGAAGTTGTCAATGTTAACCCTTTATCTACCGAGTTATTTGTGTTGAGCAGGTTCTTGGTGGCCCCTTTTTAGCAGTCAGGACTAATGGTAAATTCCATTATTGGAATGCATAGTGTTTTGCTTCAGGATTACATTAACTGCAAAGAAAGTAAGACAAAATAAATAATTGATACTTAGACATTGGGAACAACTTTATGTGAATAAAGTTATATGTATAGAAATACATATTTGAAAGAACTCTATGTTTAACATAAATTTTTAACCTACCTAACTTAGTATATGCCACTCACCTTTCTCACGAGAGACAGAGGTTTACCGCGAAATTCATCGTGCTTACCGGATGGGCTGCCCCCAGCCCACTGCGCATGAGCGGGAAACCGGAATCCTGGGTAAAATTCGTATCATACTTTCTTTCTCTCTCTTAGAGAACGCATGTATTTTCATCTCGCTTACTGATTTTCTTCACGGTTGGTTTTTCTGATCTTTTTCTTTCCTTTCCTTCCGTCATTACTCCTTTTGCTGCCCCCATCGTTTCTAATGTATCGATGTTTCCTTCTAACTTCGCTTTCGCGATCTTTTTGCACTTGGTGATTTTGATCATGTACGTGGCACCTCGCCATGTTTACGTCCTTGCATGTTCTATTTCACTTGGAAATACCTTCTGGGGGGTCGATCTACCTGTTTCGTACCCCCCTTCCTTCTTTTCCTTCTTGTTTTTCCATCTACGTGGGCTGGTTCTGTTGACCTGCTTTTCTGCACGTCCGCATTTCCTGCTTACGTCACATCTACCTTGCTTTGGTCCAATACTATGGCTGCCCGTTTTTTCCTTCTAAAAACTCGTTTTGCATTTCTAAACACTTCCTAAGTGTTTCTATGCATTACTTCCAGCAGCTTATATCCCATTTCATATAAAAATAATAATATATCGCATTATATTTTATTTCTTATATCTTTTTCACAAAAAATTTCATAAAAATTTTTTCAATCATAAATTAATATATATCATAATCACTTATCCCTATATATTAATTTCATATTACATATTCCATCTAATGCATTTCATTTTGCATTCATTTCTATTAAATAAACTTGTAATAATAATTTTTTCCCTTCAAAATTATTTTATTACATCTTATTTAATTTTCTACGGCAACCTTTCCGGGACATAATTTTTCCCGTTTTCGCTTGCCCTTAAAGGGGCACGCTCTTAATCAAATTTTTAAATTCTTAATTTTAAATTTTTGTATGCATTCCCCTTGTGTGTGTCTCCATGATTGGCATGTTTCTGACTTATGTGTTACAGTATTTATGCCAAGAGTCTACTGTGTGTCGTGTCGCTCCTCCAAGTCGGCCAAGGACCCACACCTCCGCTGCCCAGATTGTCTTCCCAGGATCTGCCTTGTGGACGACCGCTGTGCAGAGTGTTCTGACCTCTCCCCCATCGACTTCAAGGTCTTCACCTCAGCTCGCAGGAAGAGGCTTACTCAGCGTCGACGTAGGAGCATGTCCGACCCCACCACCGACCTCCCTCCTGTCGAGCCGGCCGGCTCTCTGGACTCTCCACGCCAGGAGGAGCCCCGTCGCTCACCCACGCCGCCGCCTCCTCCTCCTCCTCCTCCTCCTCCTGCTCGGCAGACGCCGCCTCCGACGCCCAGCACGTCTTCGACCCTCTCTCGCCCGGAGCTGGAGCTCATCATGTCCAGCATGTTCGACAAGTTGATGGCCCGTCAACCTCTGTCACAGGACCAGGACCAACGCCAACGCCAGGACCAGCGCTCGGACTCTCGCCTGGACCAGCGCCAGGACCAGCGCCCTGACAACCGCCAGCGTCACGACCAACGCTCGGACCAGCGCCAGGACCAGCGCCAGCACTCCAGGGATCGTGACCAGCGTCAGGATCAGCGCCAGCGATCGGGAGATCGAGACCAACGCCAGCGCCTGGACCCCAAGCAGCGCTCAGACCGGCGCCAGCGCTCCAGGGACTCTCCTCCTAGGGACGTCAGGACATCCCGCTCACCTCGTCGCTCCAGGAGCCCCTCCCCTCCTCGACGCCATCGACGCTCGCGGCGCTCCAGGACGCCTTCCCGCTCTCGCTCTCCGTCAGTGGACAGGTCCACCTCCCGGCGCTCACGCCGCTCCGGCTCCCGGACGCCACCGAAGACGCCCAGATCTTCAAGGAAGAGGCGCCACTCTCCCGTTATCTCTGATGATGAACGTCACTTCGTCCCCGACTACGATGACGACGAGGCAGAGGGCCCCACCTTCTTGCCCTTGAAGATGGTGTCGAGCTGGATTGCTGACAGACTCCCAGAGGGCTCCTCCCCTGGTGGCTCGGACCCTCTCACTTGTGTGCGTGAGGACCCTGACCTCAAGCTCCCCCCTCACCCTGATGTGCTGGAGGGTATAGCCGCGCTTCAGGACGATTTCCAGAAGCTTTCGCTGTCCTCCTCCCTGAAGTCTTCGAAGCTACCGGCAGCTACGCCCGTACACTCACTCAGCCGATTCGACAAGGCCGCCGCCCTGGACGACGCCATTGGACGCCTGGCCCCAAACCTCAACCATACGTACAAGGTGTCTGATACTAAGATCTCTTCGGTGGAGGCCGCCCTCAGAAGGACTCTGAGGCCGCTGTCGATCCTCCTCACCTCGACTGACGCGATTAAGGCCGACTTAGACGTCGACAACCCTTCTCGTCTAGATCACCTCCATACCCTGATGGACTGGCAGCGGCGCAACATGGTGCTTGTCCTCGACAACGTCAGAGCTGGCCTCGGCTCCCTCACCCACCTTCGACGCTCAGGCTTCCTAGACCAATGTGCGTGGGACTCCGAGTTTAAGAAGTCCCTCCTACAGGCTCCCCCCACGGCATCGACGCTCTTCGCGGATAAGATCCCGGAAGTTTACAAGGAGCAGGCTGCAGTCACCCAGACGGAGGTTGCCTTCCGGACCTTACAACATGTGTCTAACATCTCGTTCCGGAGGCAGAACAACAACAGTCAACGCCCTTACAAGCGCCAGCGGGTTAGGACGCAGCCCTCCAGGTCGGGTCCCTCCTCGCAGTTCCAGCGATCTGCCAACTCCTCCAGAGGAAGGGACGCCCCCAAGCCACGCGGAGGCAGGGGTGGCAAGCGACCCTACGCCAGACAGTGATGCCTGCGCCCCACGCGGCTGGGTCCTCCCGCCCCCAGTCGTGCCGGTGCACCCCACACCCGTAGGCGGGAGATTAGGGATCTTCTGGCGCAACTGGACAATACTAGAAGATCCTTACGTCACCAACACCCTGAGGACAGGTTACAAGTTGCCATTGACCTGCCCTCCCCCCGTGACCGCGACTCCCCTGGCACGGGAGTACTCAGAAGCCCAGAGCGCTCTTCTAGCAGAGAACATCAAGACGCTTACCGACAAGAACGCTCTGGAGTTGGTGCTACAACCCGATCACGCCCCAGGGTTTTACTCACCAATCTTCCTGGTCCCGAAGAAGAATTCCACCAAGTTTCGAATGATCCACAACATGGCGACATTCAACGAGCTTTACATGGAGCCACCATCCCACTTTCGCATGACCTCCCTAGACGCTCTCCGAGCCCAGCTGTCTCCAGGCGATTGGATGGTCAGCCTCGACTTACAGGACGCCTATCTCCACGTGCCGATCTACCCGCCTCACAGGAGGTTCCTGCGGTTCATCTTCCAGGGCCTACATTACCAGTGGCGGGTCCTGCCGTTTGGAATTTCTTCGGCTCCGTGGTTATTCACGAGGATCACAGCTCCCATCTGCCCCTATCTCCATCTCAGAGGGATGCATTTCGACCCCTACATCGACGACTGTCTCATGTCCAATCCTCAACCACTCGTTCTACGCAGACAGGCGGCGTTGGCCCTCGACCTCCTCCGCCAGCTGGGATGGCTAGTCAACCGGGAGAAGTCTCAGCTCGTTCCCTCCCAAGACTTGACCTTCATAGGAGGGCGCTTCCAAACAGACCTGGGCCTCCTACTCGTTCCTCCAGACAGGTGGACCAAGATCCAGTCCTTCGTCCACCGAGCCTTGGTGTCTCCTCTCCGACTCAGAGATTGGCAATCTCTTCTGGGACTCCTCACGTCCGCCCAGGCCCTCACGCTCAGAGGTCGTCTCATGATCCGCCCTCTCCAGGTGTTTCTCAGCCCTTACATCCGGTCGGACGACACGTCAGCAAGGATCTCCCTGCCTGCGCACCTCAGCCAGTACCTCCGTTGGTGGACACAGCCATCGAACGTCTGCGAAGGCGTCTCTTTGCTAGAGTTTCAACACAACCAGGAACTATTCGTGGACGCTTCGCTCCAGGGCTGGGGAGCTCATCTCGGGGATCAGACTGCGTCAGGCATTTGGACGCATCCTCAGACCACCTGGCACTCAAACAATCTGGAGATGCAGGCAGTAATCTTAGCAGTGACGCATTGGCTTCAAGCTCTACGAGGCAGCCGCCTTCTCCTGGCCTCAGACAACTCCACGGTCGTTTGGACAATCAGGAACCAAGGAACGACAGGCTCTCCTCAGCTCCTAGAACAGGCCTTCGAGCTCTTCCACCTTCTGGACGAGAATCAGATCTTCGTCAGAGCTCGACACATTCCAGGCTGCAGGAACGTCCTCGCGGACGCCCTGTCCAGACCAGACAAGCCGTCACCCACAGAGTGGATGTTGAACCCGGAAGCCTTCGCCCTCATCGCCGCTCAGGTCCACCGTCCTCTCCTCGACCTGTTTGCCACGAAGCAGAACCATCAGCTTCCGGTGTACGTCTCGCCTCTCCCCGATCCAGCAGCTTGGGCCGTCGACGCCATGTCCTTGTCGTGGGAGAATCTGGACGCATACGCTTTTCCACCTCCGATTCTCCTGACCAAAGTCGTCGCCAAGATCAGGGACACACTTCACCTCAGACTGACTTTGGTCGCGCCCTACTGGCCGGCGAGAGGCTGGTTCCCCGATCTTCTTCGTCTCGCCGAAAGAGATCCGCTCCCCCTTCCAAAGTGGCCAAACCTGCTTCGTCACCCTCTCAGTCGGCAGCTTCACCCAGACCCCGAGAGGTACGCTCTGCACGTATGGACCATCTTCAGAGATCACTCCGGGCCAAGGGTTACTCAGGACGAGTAGCCAGCGCCATCTCCAGAGCCCATAGGCAATCCACGAGGTCGCTGTACGATGACAAGTGGCTGTCATTCGAGAACTTCTGCAAGGACGCAGGCCGGGATCCTTTGTCTGTGGACCCCCAGTTTGTGGCCAACTTCCTCCTTCATCTCCGCCAGAAACGTCACCTGAAGGGTGGAACTATTTCAACGTACCTGTCGGCGCTCAACTCTGTCCTCGCCGTTAAATCAGACAGGAAGTTCTCCAAGGTTCCCGAGCTGGTCGCTCTCCTCAAGTCGTTCAAGCTGGAGGACCAGAAACTCAAGTTCAGACCTCCGGCTTGGGACCTCAACGTCGTCCTCAGATATCTGCGAGGAGCTCCCTTCGAACCCTTGTCAGAAGCCTCTTTTCAAGACCTCTCCAGGAAAACAGCCTTCCTCCTGTCCTTTGCCACGGCCGCTAGAGTGAGTGAGCTGCACGCACTGGACGTCACCAGAGTGCGGTTCGAGCAGTCTAGGAAGGGTTCAGTTCACCTCGGCCTCTTGTGGAACTTTGTCGCCAAGAACCAGCTCCCCGGACAACCGGGCAGGACGTTCACCATCCCTCCCCTCTCCAAGATCGTGTCGTCCTCTGATGCGGAAGAACTCGCTTTGTGTCCTGTACGTGCCCTTCGGGAGTACATCGACCGCTCTGCGCCCAAGAGAGGCACCAGGAAGAGACTCTTCATCCCCTTTTCACCATCTGCCAAGGGAGAAGTCACCAGAAACACCCTCTCGCTGTGGCTCCGGACCGTCATCCTAGCAGCATATGACGCAGCCGGCTTGCCTCACCCTGTCGCCAGCAACCCGCACGAGATCCGGGCACTTGCATCCACCATGGCCTTACATCGCAACTGCTCAGTTCCAGCCATCATGGAAGGATGTTTCTGGCGCTCTACGACGGTCTTCGCATCCCACTACCTCCGGGACCTCGCTGTGGAAGACGTGGAAGGCCTGCAGACCTTTGGACCGTTGGTGGTAGCCCAACAGCTAGCTGCCCCAACGTCTCTTTAGGGTAAGCTGAAAACTCATCTACTTCGTTACTTCTCACCCTGCACCTGTTGAGTTGTTTCGTTGTTGGCGACTTCGTGGGGTTCACCGTTTGCTTCTCTGTGCAGTTCGCTTCGGTCGTTCCCACTCCGGGAGGATGTTTGATGGATGCTTTTCTGCCTTGATGACTCGTCCTCCCTCCTCCCTACTGTCGGATCAGTGGCATATACTAAGTTAGGTAGGTTAAAAATTTATTAAAATCTAAATATTTTAGATATTTAAATACCTACCTAACTTAGTAGGAATTACTCCCGCCCGGCCTCCCCTTCGGACTTCATTGGACGTCTCTTACAAGACTTCGTTTCCAGAAAGTATGATACGAATTTTACCCAGGATTCCGGTTTCCCGCTCATGCGCAGTGGGCTGGGGGCAGCCCATCCGGTAAGCACGATGAATTTCGCGGTAAACCTCTGTCTCTCGTGAGAAAGGTGAGTGGCATATACTAAGTTAGGTAGGTATTTAAATATCTAAAATATTTAGATTTTAATAAAATTTTAAACTTATAACTAAGACTAAGTTCTAAGACAGTATTTTCATTGATGATTGTCAGGAAATGCCTTTCTCTTGCATGTTTAAGTCTTTCATTTATGATATTAACAAAATGTTCAACAAACAAGTGCAAACGAGTGCCATTTTTCTTGAAGCCACGATTATGTTATTTACTAAATATTCAGATCAACAACCATTTCAATTATTCCTTTGCAGAAATGCCAGTTTTCTCTCATCTGTACAAGTGTTTCAATTATGTTATCTACAAATGTTCAAAGTTCAAAGGAACACGTCCATTAAACTTGGTCAGAAGCCTCTATTTCTCTCAAGACCACTAAAGCAGTCTGACCATTATGTCTTCAGAAAATAACCGTTTCCTCAGAGAATCCTGAGAGAAAAGTTTTGAGGTAATGGTTTCTCTTTCTGCTAATGTGATGGATGTCTTCGCTGCCAGACAAGTCGAGATGGCCTTTAGTCTGGATCCATGCCATAAAGCCAATCTTGTCGGATGCAAGTGTAAAATGTAACCTTACTTGAAATCAGCAATGTCTTTCGGTCTAGGAATATTGGGTTTATAGATGATTGATTGAAAAACTTGGTATAATTTTGTTTCTGCCCAATGGGTATTATGTCAGATGCAAGTGTAAAAGAAGAAACCTAACTTAGTAGTCAAAATAGTCTTTGTTTTTGTAGGAGCAATCATGTTCTCGCTGAGTCTTTAGAAGTATTAATTGAAATATAATATTTCCCCAAACATTGATGATTATATTACTTTTATTACTTTAATATATATATATAAAAAAATTAATTTATATGCATATTACAATCAAGAAAAAAGTATAAGTTTCTAGAAATTAAATTCATCCAAGCTCATAATGACAAGATCCCTTTTTAGATTCACTGCAATCATCCTTTTCTATCAGATTCAGTTGCCATCTACATTTCTTTGGTATCTCAATTTCTTTGGATGATCAGACAAGCACCATTGTCCAATCTGCTAATTGAAACATCCTTTTTTGCAATCTTTTGTCCATAAATAATCTTTTGTCCAGACTCTCATCTCTTGTCGGTATTCTCGCTGAGCCTGGAGACCTTGGTGGACATGCATGCGGTAATGGATAATGGCAGGGAGGACTCCTGTAATCAGATTGATACGAGACACAATTTCATATAGGATTACTTGCAGAATATATTGCAGCCTGGTACCGAGATTGGTAATTGTCTGGGGTCCCAGACTTTCACTCCTAGACTTGCCTTGGTTCTCTAGACTCTGATATTATCACAATTTGTCAGACTTGCTGTTTGGGAATTGGAAGATTTGTAAGGTTGCTGTAGATGTTGAAACGACGTATCTCACACTTTTTGGGACTTTTCTTGAGACAAGTTTAGGGTCTCAGACTGTCCTTGACTGGCTGGTATGATCTAGTTGAATCCTGAAATTTCCTGGACCTTTTAAAGCTTTGTGCCTTGCTCTGAAGTCTCAGATTGTTTTTTACTTGCTTTGATTCTGTAGTTCAAGAAAATATCAAACAGGTTTAGAGACTTGTTCAGCTATTCTGGAATTCTAGACTTGATTGGTATCTCATTTAAAAAATGTAATCTCAAGCTTACCTAATTTGTTTTTTCATGTACTAGTTTTGTGATCTTTGCTTATTTAATTTCAACATCTACCTATAGATACAAAGAAACAAACTGACAATCCGTCTAGAAGAGTTACAATAGCAAAACCCAGGAAGATCGTCTGATCCCAACAGGCAGGTGTCTGACTGTCATTATGACTCTATATCTAACATCTTTCTATACAAGCTGACTTTATACCAATAATGAGGTAGACTTGCCTACAGTCCACATCTTTTCTTAATATGACTGAAAACAGCATCCAAGAACAGCTCTAGGTGCTTTTGTTTGCTTTTGTTTTGTTACCTTCCCTGTTTCAGCAATATTTCAGCCATTAGCATCATTCCTTTCAAGATGTATATCCAGTTAACGGAATCTGATCATCTAGCATAGTTCCAATAACAATACAACTAGGCACTGTTGCGTATCGAGGCTTTCATTTTGCGCTGTCGCTCGTTTAAAATGCTGATCTTCGCTTTAATGTTGCTGTTTCGTAAACTTTCGATGCGTAAAGCTATTTTTCGATGCTATGTCGTGCATTTATGTGTGCGTTTCGCTGCTTTTCGGAACGTTTCGATTTTTTCTTTGGTAGGCCTGATACAAAGCTCGCCAAGTGTATCCATTGGTCCTCTTTGACAAAGCAGATGATTATGAAATCACGAAAGGCACCATTGCTTTTTAGCAAAAGATTCAATAATAAGGGGTTTTGATGAAGTCAGGTTGCTTTGTGACATTTGAACTAGTTGTAGAGCTACATCTTAACATCTCCATTAGCTCTCCAAACATAATGAATTCAGATTAACCCCAGGGAGGTCTTATCATATCCTTCTTTGAGAGGCATTTCAGAAGTTGGAATGACAATAACGCAGAGGAATATATGGATGACAACTTCTTTGTTCATTGTATGTGATGTTTCAACACAAATATATGGATGACAACTTCTTTGTTCATTAGATGCAACGTTTCGACACAGGTCTGTGTCGAAACGTCATATACAATGAACAAAGAAGTTGTCATCCATAAATTCCTCTGCATTATTATGATATCTTGTTGGTAGCCCCACATCTTTACCAATGGGCCCCTTTCAAACATTCTGTTTCGGAGAGTTTGTAGTAGGGATTCCAATAAATAAGAGCCAGATGGACAGTCTAGATCTAATCCAATAAGCTTTCTACCCAGGAGGGTCTGGTACCTATAGGGCAAGCACCTGCCACAAACTGATGGAATATTTCCCATCTATTTGCTTAACTGCCATTTGCAAGTCTAGACTATATCCAATTAGTCATTAGTAGGTCTGAAGGTCTCACGTCAGATCAGGGGTCTTGGTCTCATCTTGTTAGTTGAGACTTGCAAATGTTTGTTTGATTACTTACGAGGCAGGGAACGAAAGGTATCGTTTGTGAGATCATTCGGGTCTTCCGATCAATAAGGCAAATGCCCGGAGCATTCTCTACCGCTTCTGAATATTTCTTTGTAAATGTTGTTGCTGTTCTTGAAGACCCTTGTTGCTTTGTCGAGTTATTGGTAGCTGAGTGGATAGGCTGTTGCTATAGTCAGTGCTGCTTGTTGCCTGACTTATGGTGTGCAAGTTCAAATCCAACATAAAAAATAAATCTAAAAAAGTGTTTGTAAGATTTTTGTTTTTAATGGTATTGTCAGATGGTGTGATACCAAATAGAACAGGAGGAGTCTGCCTTGTATTTCTACTTTTCTTCAATTGATTATATATACAAATTACTTTTTGGATAGTTTAAGTAAGTGAAAGATTTAGTAAATTTAGAGTTCACATTAGAGAAGGACTCATATGATAACATATAAAATATTCTGTATACATGTATGAAGATAGAACTTATCTTGAGGTCAGCATTTAGGTTTGTTGTACAAAGGATTACAAAGGTAATAGTATGTGATGATGTAAATGCAATAGGATTTCATGTATTTGATGATGCCCTAGTGTTCCCCAAAAGTTTTATGTCAGAGTGTCTTCTATAATCAGTGTATCAAATACGCCTAAAAGGTTGACAGTACAAAAGTATCAATGTGTTTATTATGGGACAAATATATTTTTAAATCCTCTAAAAGTTACCAATCCAGCCCAACTGTAACCAGATTTTAGTTTGGCAGACAGGCCTTATTCGTACACTGCTTTATGCACAAGTTTTTTAGACACAAGAAACCTTCCATATCTTTAATATTCATATTCTTTATTAAGTAACAATTTCACAAATTTGAAATAATCCTTTTGAAAAATTTCAAATTTCTCTACTTTTCTCTTTTTCATGAAACATTTTTACTTAAAGACAACAAGTGGTCCTAGTTTTTTTGAGAAAATAAAACTATTCCACAGGTTCCATAGTGAAATGGTTTTTTTTCACAGTTTGTGTGGAAAGATCTGCTAATGCAGAAAAAACTACATCTCTTTAGCAGGATAGAAATCTACATTAAGCATGGCTACCTATGGGAAGCATTTGGCTGGTTTGATGGATGCAGCCTGTTTTATTTCTTTTCTTCAAGCTTTTTTCCTATCAAACTGTCTTCAAGACGATTACTTATGGGATAACATACTGCCAGGCAATTGAATTGCAATTCACTGTGGAAATAAAAATTCAAATATTTTACTTTTATCTTCAGAAATTGCAATTTTTTATGCAATTTTTATGACGAGAAATTTCAATTTAAAAAAGGGATTATCATCGGGTTTCCTTCTTTTTGTTAAATTTATAGAAAAACTTCATGATACTAATCAATACTTTAACTTTACTTTTCAAGTATTCATATTAGTATGAGCGGGAGATCTTTGCATTACCTATTTTTAAGAAAATCTCTAAAATTCTTAAATTCAAACTATAAACTCATTTTGAGGTTTAATTCAAAGTTTCTTTTTCTGTTTTTCAGGTTTATTAATCCTGACTTAAAAATTGAAATCCCTTTTTCTCTTTTTCAGGTTTAGTGATGCCAACTTCAATCTGAAATCAAGATGGCTACCTGCAAGGAATCACTTCACACAGAAGGAAGAAATTGGTGTGCAAGAAATCACTTGATGAAAAATTATTCCAAGAAAATGAGGAAGAAAGACATAAAAACATGAATCTACTGTTCTGAATATAATCCTGAAAGAATTTGAACTGTGATGTAACTAAAAAAGCACTTAATTATGAAACACATGTACCGAAAAAACCTGTAAGCCAGAACTATGGAAAGGAAATATTTTGAAATTGTTTTGAATACATGACATGTTCTTTTGGGGGAAATAAGTTTCAGCAAAAGTAATGTTGGTTTGATACTCTCTGTCTGTTGGCTGAGTGCATATGCATTCCTTGAAAGTTCTTCACACTCCATTCATGATACCACATAATCTACACATCACGAAATAGTTCCACACACAAAAAATGATGTAAAAACAGAACTCCATTCATGCAATAAGGGAAAAGAAATCTCAGATGGAAGTGAATGAAATTCTGGTGAAGTAATACATCATACTTCAAAACATGGATTTTCTTGTTGTTAACTTTGCATCTTTCTCAAAGAAGCAAAGGATATTTAACTCTCAAATATCTTGAAACAAGCAAAAAATTTGCAAATTTATGAAATAAGGACCGAATATTTAGACTGACAAAACTTAAAAATATTATCTTGAAGAAGCTGCCCTCATGTGAAATGTTACAAGAATTAAACTGAGTGTTTAGTCTGTTGGATGGATAGCCCCCTCCACAGAATGCTGAAAATACTACATGCATACTCAAAGTTTGAATCAAGTAATTGATATTTGAATTCCATAGCTCCAAAACATGCCGTTGATACTTGACTTGTTAAAGTGGACCAAATATTCTATTGGATATTTAAACCGTTAACATCCAACCAAGTATATTCAAGTTTGTATAAATCCAGAACAAGTAAATGAATATTTAAGTCTCTGAAACTAAAACCAAAGATTGCAAGTAAATGAATATTTAAGCCTTTGAAACTGAAACAAACAATTTATCATACAGAACTACAGTTTCTTGGAAGAAAGCATGAATCCTCTACACAGTAAACCTTAAAAACAAAAGATGAATATCTAACAGTGACGCCATCAGATATAAGGAATACACAGTCTTAAACACTTAGTTTACAAAGCCTTGCAGATGTGCTAACTATTATATGGATGAGGATTTGAATTCTTTAAGATGCAGCAAGAAATCTTACTTGAAATCAATTGCAAGAAACATGGCAGAATCGGCGCCACAAATCAACTTTAATGATTTCTCCAAGACTCCAAGAGTTTGTTCCTGCAAATGAGCATCAACAGGGATTACTTGGAACATGGCATTTCTACAGCTTCTCTGCTGATGTGTTCAACAATGTGTTTCTAATTGGATTTTACCTGGGATGTATTGCAAACTGCTGAATCAGCGAGGTATGTATCTTTTTCATTTTTGCTTAAATATTTAATCTCTTTAGATCATGATTACTTCTTTAATCCTGTTACTTCAAACTTTGCAGACAATTTGAACTGGAGAATCAGTCTTGTTCAGAAAAGTGTTTGGTATTTTTGTGTTCAAAATTGTTTTCCTTTTTATTACTGTTGCCTCAAATAACAAATATTTTTGTACAAGTTGAATTCTGATATACTCATTTTGGGTGCCACTCCCCATATAGATATAGAATTTGACCCAAGAGTGATAGATGGGATGTGGGGGTTAAAAGTTTTTCTGCAAATTTTATTTGGTTTTCACTTGTAATAAGATTCAACTCTTGATTTAATTTCAATTTAAAAACAAAAAGGAGAATGACATTCATATGGGGAAAATATAAAAAAACAGCTTCGAAATGTTGTTTTCTCCGGTTAATGAATCAATTGTTTGCGTAGAATCATGGTAATGGAGAAATCACGATGCAAAAACCATATAACACAAGTTCTTTGAAAGCCCAACCAAACCTAATGCATTTTCTGATTTATTGGTCAACTTGACCAACTTGAGAGGGTGATCATATTTCCCAGCACAAAAGGACCACCAGCAATGACCAGTGTCTGACAGAGTGACCATGGCCCTTATCAGTGGTCATTGACTTTGAAGATGGACCTTTAATAATACGTTTCCTCTAGGATGTCAGGTGATGGCCATATATCACACCTTCAATTTAACCAAATATGCAGTGAGAGATAACAATCAGAGCATCACGAAATAGAGAGGCATGTCCCTTTCTTAGAAGTTAATCCATGTCTTATAAATCACCTCTAAGTTAAAAAGTCATTGAAGTTGAATTAGAGTGTCATGAAACTGAAGCCAATGGATCAGTTTTTGGTTCTTGTTTCTTATAGCTAAGGGAAGAGGTTTTCGCAATATCTTTGAAATTTATTGAACTCTTAACATACTAATCAGTTTTGGGTTTTGAATTTATTCTTTGAGTTGTTTTTTCCTTATTGTTGACGATAAGATGAAATGCCCTGAAATTTAAACATTTTTTTTATTACTTATGGGTTTTGAAGGTGTGAAGTTTGTTCTTTGCATGAAACTGAAGTTGAAATGATAAAACAACTTGGAACTCAATTCCCTTGATGAGTCTTTTGATCTGAAGACAAAAAAAGCAATATACCTTCTGCAATAAGAGTTCACTTTTGCAATAGGTTTTGTTAAAAGATTTTGATCTATCAGAATGCATTCATGAGACAGAATGTGCAATCTAAAGACATTTATCTTAAGTTTTGACACAGCTAATGGCTTAAAATATTGCCCAAGCAGAATTAAAATCGAAGTCATTCAACTTATTTATATGAGCTTATTGGTTAAAAGAAATTTGTCTGCTTTCATACCATTATAAGTCATAAACTTTTGACCTCTTTAGTTACTATTTAGTTACAGTGTCAAGAATCTTGTACATTACCCCTGTGCATTGCTACATGAGAGTTTCAGTTATGATACTCATAGAATATGTTTCACTAATTACGGGGATGGGATAGCGCAGTGGTAAGCGTGTTCGGCTTCATATCAGAAGGTTCGTGGTTCGAATCCCGCCACGAGCTCGGCAACTTCGTCTGCAGTAAAGAACTATTCTACATGCAGTCAGGTTTGGGTGCAATGCTTCACTGAATTTCAGCGCAGTACCACCCATGTTTCGCTAGTTCCAGCCGATGCTCACAGGTTTCACCGCAATGCATAGCCACAATAGTGTTGTGGGCAATCTTCCTGCAATTAAACTAGCAGCCGCGATATAATTGAAATACTCTTAAAAGCGGGGATAAACCCCAGATCACCTCACCTAACCTCACCTCACTAATTACACTAGTTGTTGTTGCCACCAAGGATTATTGTCTCCTAAAGATTTACCTATTGCTCTATATCAATTTGATATGTTTTCTAAGTAATACAAGTCTCTCAATCCCATTAACACAAAAATGTTGTGTGGAAGTAATCATATATATATCATATCGTGACCATGATATCATTATGACACATATCTCATCATGACACCTGTGTATCATGTCGCCACTTATCTCCAACCGAGACAATTTGTACTGATTATCTTAGATCTGTGACATACTGGACTGTAGATCAAAGAGGCGGCCATCTTGTATTTTGTAATCAACCCGTGTTTGACAAGGCGTGGTCAAGGGACTGACATGTAATTATCCTATTTGACCGTTGGACAGTTATTTCTGAGATGGACTCAAGTTATTTTTACCATTTCCAATTGCTGTCTCTTTTATTAACTGCCTAATCCATGGAACAAAACCACAAGGTTTGCTTTCATGTAATTATCTTACTTGACCGTTGGGCAGTTATTTCTGAGATGGACCCTGGGTAATCTTACAGTTTCCAGTTGTCTTTTTTATTGACTGCCTAATCCATGGAACAAAATGGTTGGGTTTGCTTTCATGTAATTACCTTATCTGTTCATATCAGTGATTCTCAGGGTCAGACCTTGTAATTAGCTCACCCCAATAGGGGCACTTTATTCTTTGAGATTACAGAGAGGACTTATTGTATTTCTATAAATATTTGTCCTATCCCATATGGTTTCACATTTTGTATATTGCTGTCTATTATTTCTTGAAGAAGCATCATCAATTTTGGTGAAAATATTGATAATATTTATCTTGCTCCATCAGGGTACGTCTTCATCTGAGATAAAGCTACAATATCCTGATTCTCTATTCAGGATATATCTCTGTTCATATTACTCTTCTATCTCTCTATATCTCATTTTCTATCAAGTCTATCTCGTTTGTTAGTTAGACACTAATGATAAGCTTAAGTATTTAAAATTTCTAATAAATATCTACGATTAAAATCTATTTTTGATGTTTACAGGTCACTTATCATGAACACATCAAACTGATATCACGTTTAGCTTCTGATGGGCATGCGCAGTAATAGTGTCGCATATTGAGTTTCATTTTCTGCTGTCGTTTGTTTATATTGATGATCGTAACTTTTGCAATGCTCTTTCATTACTTTGTTTTGATATATAATCTATTTATGTGTACATTTGCTGCTTTTGGTAGTGTTTTGATATTTTCTTTGGAAGGCCTGTTGTTGGTGCCTTAGGAATAGAAATATTCTAATGGCAAAAGATGCATCAAGTCTAGAAATTAGAATTAATAATCTTTACAGGACAGGTCAATTTTGGGATTTGAACTTTGTTTCCCTAACCATTCAATACAGGTTTAGACTAGGGAGAATGTAATTAAGCTAAATGGAAAATCTAAAATTTAGATTTCCTAAGACTTATATTAGCCTTACCTAAATGTTTGCTGAAAGGTATTGACAAAAGACGATAGCCAATAGAGTAAAAAAGGTACAATATTTGGATATTGTTATCATCTAGCTATCACACTGATGGCTATCCATCTGTTATGACAACAGCCCAGTTGGTTCTGTCCAGTCAGCTGGACGAGTGACCCAGTCTTGACCACTGGTAACTATTGATGGTACGGTACTATTGATCGCAGTACAGTAGACTGCTGACCTAGAGAGCGTCGACATCACACTGTCTGCAATTACTTGCAACATGACTCGTCTGTGATCCAGCGTGGAGAACAATCATCTGCAATATGAGGACAGATAGGACAGCAGTTAATGTTCTTAGGATTGTATGGACTCTTTTGTTCTTTTGTTTTCAATTGTTGGAGGGCTGTTCAGTTTAGATTGTTTTGATCATTTCTTTACCTTTCTGGCTTATATTTTTTGTCATATATGTGATGTTGTCTAGGTAATGGCAGGACAAGGGTCACTGCTATGTGTTTTGTTTGCTCTTTTGCTCTATATTGTTGGGAGTTCTGTTCCATTTTGTTGGAAATGATCTTTTGCTGTTCTCTTTTGGTCAAGTTCTTCCTTGCTCTTCTGTTCTGTCAGAAATTAACTGCCAAATTAAAGATGAAGTTTCAAATGGTTCAAACTTTTTGTTCCATCTGAGACAATTATGAAGAACAGGTTTTCTTCCTAAAACCTTTTTTATTCGTAGAATTGCAACTTTTCCATAAGTAAATAAGTAAACCATTAAAAGCATATGGACAGATGGGATATTTATCAGTATGTATATTGAAATGTTGACAGTCACAACAAATGCAATAACAATTGGATAACAAAAAGAATGGCCCCTAAAACAGTACATTACAGTTTCAAGCATGCCACTCAGAAAAAAATGTTATTTAGATAGTGAACAAAACAATCTTGTATTTGGTCAGATTCATTAAAAGGGAGTTATTATTCCACAAGAATGTTCCTTATTCCTCTGTTGATCTGTTGTCCAGTGACATCTTTTCTGTTAAATGTTGGAGCCATTGTCATCTTCTTCTGTCTTCTTATCTCAATCTCATCAAAATATTTGGACACTAGCTTTTAGGAGTTGCAGGACCACAAAGAGCTCAATGGCAGGAATTAGAAGCTTGGCCCAAGTGACCACTCTGGATTAGCTTAATGATAGACCACGGGTACGGGTCCTGTGGTCATCTTATTGAATGTCCATTTATAGAGTTTTGTTCCTTTTGCCTTCTTTCAAGTTAGATTTGCGATACTCTCATTTTAGATGGTGGCCATTTTAAATAGTGAATTTGGTTGTTTTCTATTGTGAAGTTTTGACCTTGATTTGGTAGATTTGGGTCTTCAGATAATTGCGTGTCAAGCTTTAGAGTTCTGTTCCCTTTGCCTTCTTTTGAGTTTGCTATTATTTGTATAATGACCATTTTCGAAAGAAGATTGCCCGATTCTAAAGTGAAGCTTTGACCCTGTTTTATTAAATTTGGGCCTTTGTTTTTTTTTGAAGTTTTGATCAAATTTCAGGATATTGTGCTTTAAAAAGGGTTAAAAGTTTGTTGTTTAAATATTCAAATGTTCAAATAACGCAAACATGGAATCAACTTCTACTATTTTAGTGTAAAGTGTTTTGATACACATTAGGCATTACAGATTTGGCCTTACGAGAAATGTAACTAGTTTTGTTATCAATCATTTCGTATTATTAAGACTTTTTTTCACAAATACAAGTATATTATAATTTTCTGTCAGTAGAACTTGAATGTTATTGTGGGGGTTATATGACATATGATTTCAATATCAAACACTATGTAAAATAACACCTGAAATTTCCCTTTCAAAGGGGCTGAGAGATTAATTAATATCATCAATAATAACAATTTCATTCTTATATATAGTAAGATATGATTATATTATTATAATATAAAAACATTTATTGCTGAAAAATAAATCAAATCATAATTTGTAGTATCAAGTTTGGTGTTTCAAAAAGCAAAACCGAACACTATAATTTGATAACATGAAGCTCAGTCCCATACACTCAAGCAAACACCAGCCCTTTCAGACAAGCGGAAAGATTAATACATACAACTATGGGCTGTCAGACATATTTCAGACAAGGACCAAAGTGGCTGTAACCCAAACCGCAAGCACTGTTATATTGAAAGCAACTATTGGTGGTATGAAAAATGAGAATCAAACCCAGACAGGGGTCTTGACTGATGAGTGCTAATTGGCAAGACTACAGGTAAAACTTACCTGGCCCCCTAGTGAGACGGGGAGAGAGAGTTGAACTTGTTGAAAGATGGTGGGGGGGGATCTTTTGAAGAAGTGACAGGTCATTCCGTTGGGTCGTTGCAAAGGTTAAAACTCATTAACTCAAAACATCCTATGTGATACCTGGACAGGGCAGACATTGATCGAGTTTCGATGAGCGTAGCTTCTTAACTCTTTGAGGGCTCATTGACAAGTTTGACAATATTATTAGTTTTCTGAAAATGTTTCAAGGTGAAAATAGAAATTTGCATACAGTAGACAGTGGTAGAATATTGACTTAGTTTGAATTAATTTATCTAGAAGTGCTGTTTGAGAAATTTGAAAAGATTACAGATTTAAGGGAATTGGTCTCAATGTGTGACTAGAAAATTGCATACAGTAGACATTTGTAAAAGATTGACTTAATTTGTATTAAGATATTGGTTGGTCTTCCAAACTCTTGAGTGCTGATTGAGAAATTGGAAAAAATTACAGATGTTAGGCACTTGTTTCAATATATGACTGGAAAATTGCATACTTTATATATAGACATAGGGAGACTGGCAAAGTCCTAATGAGTTATTGATTTGCTTTCTTATCACATATTGATGATTGAGAAATTTGACATGACAACAAACCTAATGCAACAGTTTTAAAGTGTAATTGAAATATAGCATACAACATACAGCATACAGTAGACATAGATTGACTGACAAAGTTACAAATGAAGTCATTGTATGGCGTTCTCTGCTCTTGAAGGGCTGTTTGTCAATTTTGACAAGTCTATATTTTTTTATATGACTTAAAAATTATTTACCATGAATAAATGCTTTCAAGACAAATCACAAAAATTCCTAACCCATATTTCAAATTAAGCAAAGCACTAAGGTAACAATTTTTGTTTTACAATTGACATACGATCTTAGTGATTTGAAAATCTATAGAATTTACTTTTGTTCCATATCTGAGTAGAAAAGAAGACCATAGTACAGTTATTGTCCTCATTCAGCAAGTCAAAACTTAACAAATAAACAAGGAGGCCAAGAAATTAAGAAAACATTTTTGTGAATTTTGAAAAATATTTGATTGTATAAATTTGAGTTTATGAAAATTCCTCCTATGTAATCACTGTCGGTCATAGGAGGTTAACCCTGAGCTGCTATATAATTATTGAAGATGTTCTTATTTTCCCCTTCACACTGACAGCAATAGATAGGCTTGTAAAAGCCTTAAGGTGGTTTTGTAAAACCTCTGAAATCTGATAAAAATGTAATTTGCCAAATAATGAAGTATAATAGATTATCTTGGTGAATAGAGGTGGAGGTATGAATGAACCTTGCACCATTCAAAGTGGTGTCTGGAGCAAAAAAGAAATCTATTTGCCTCTTTATAGAGCCCTTGGGGTTAGAAGTATTTTATGGGGGTGAAGACCCTAATTTAATCTTTTCACTTTCTATTTGCTTTATGCTTGTATTTTTTAAGATGCTTGACGGGTTACAAAGCTTACAGAATAGAGTTTTCATCAATTGATCTTGCTTCTATTGTCAAGTATTTGCATTAAAAACTTTAGGATTTTTAAGATTTATGAAAGAACATATCGATTAACCAGTTGTGTTGTGAGTATATAAACTGGAAACATTTGTTACAAATTAATATCTATTGTAAGCCATTATGATAATATGATAAAATTTATGATTAAATAAGTTAAAGATATATTTCAATTATTCATTATATAACAAAGTACAGGAAGCTTATGTCCTCGTCAAAAAAGTTATTGAATAATCAATATTTATGATTGTGATATGGAAAATTAAGGACTAATGAAACTTTTTTAATTCATCCTAAAATAACTGTCTTGAGTTTATATATATATATTTAAAAGTTTTTCCCAACATGGCCTAACCATCAGTTTCAGCCATCAATAGTTTTTCTCTCTGTTCTGTATAATTAAAAGTTTTTCCAAACATGGCCTAACCTACGGTTTTCAGCCATCAATATTTTTTCTCTCTGTTGTGGCTCTTCTTCAGGTTCTTCAGATATTGATTATTTCAGTTCTTGAGAACCGACATATGTGAGCATGTATAGTTCTTTCGGCTTGTTTCTATTAATCGTGTCTCGTCCACCTGTGTGACTAGAAATACGGACAGGTGAGAGAGAGTTGTCGGTTCTCACACCTTCAGACTCTTGCTGATAACACACTGGACTACATACCCTGCGCCACTTGTAATGATAATAAATCATGATATACGCACGATCAAATGTTAAGCACCTTATATTCAAAATGTGTTGCTATGAAATTGTTAGGATAATTTTATCAAAAACTTGATCATTCAATGTTAAATTTTGAATCCTTGACTTATTTCAACAAAGAAAAACGTATCATGTTGACATTAGCATGGATTACAAGTATCATGTGTTACATTGTTACAAGTTACATTGTTCATGTGTCAAAATTATGCCTTAATACCCTGGAATTCAGGGTTTGAAAACAACAATGTAATTAACAATGTAATTAATGTTAATTAAATTTCAAAACATCTAGTATCACTTTTATTAAGGAAGCAATAGACGGTTGAAATTCATAAATATTCAACAATAATTGACATAAAGGTTATGATTAATTAATTATGGAATAATCAATTTTGTTGCTTGATCTGTAAATATAACTCATGTCATTTGATTCAGTGTTATCTTTACTGGAAATACTTTAAAAAAATTATTATTATAATATGTTATTGAATCCACTTTATTTAACCCAGAGTATATTTGCTTCTTTTTGCCTCATGCTTAAAGAAATTTTGTCTAAAAAATGTGAAAATCAATCGATTTATTTTGTCTGGTCTAAATCAGATAACTTGAAAATCATATTGTCCTATTTTATTTGTTTTATTACAAACTCAAGTAAGATTGTTGTAAGCAAATGTGGTTATGAATAAAAAATGAATCTTTCACGTATATTTCTGCCTACATATCAGACTCTAAATTATATATGAGATTATCTATATGAAAGTTATTTGTATTACATCATTCACCTTTATAATACAAACATTACTTAAATCTTATCTCGCACATTGCATTAGATATATATATAATATCTATATTACATTAGCATTACATTTATTAGATCAAGTATTCAAAATAGGCACAAAATCTTGCCCATGCAGACAAAAATATGATCAATAGAGAACGGTGATCACGTACATCATATTTACCCACTGTCCAGACATATTGGCTTATACTGCACAGCTGAACTGATAAACTATTTAACCCTGTCTGGTCGGTCAATACAAGTGTGTAACAGAATTGACCGGTCCAGCAGATGACCATTGGGATTCAAACTGAGAACAGGCTAAAGAATGTCTGGACTTACGAATAGTGGCCATTGAAAAAGAACAATTCAAAATTGAAATAATGGATTAAGATTGAAAGGAGTGTTTGTATATTATTCTCATGATGAATTTAATTTTGAGTCTTTATTTTGAGTCACAAGTAATCCTCATAATGAGAACAGGAAATATTTTCTGGATTATTACTTCTTTCTTGAGAAAATGATAAAGGTCAGAGCAAATGCCTATTCCTAAAGTAGAGAACTGTTCTACACGCAGTAAGGTTTGGGTGCAATGCTAAACTGAATTTCAGCACAGCACCATCTATGGTTAGCTAGTTCACCCTATGCTCGCAGGTTTCACAGCAATGCATAGCCACAATAGTGTTTTTGGTTTTCTACCTGCAATAATACTAGTAGCTGTGATATAACTGAAAGCACCATTAAACTCCATATAACCTACCCTATTCCTTTATCCACCAATACCAAAATGCCTTTAAAATAAACTCAATGAATTTGTTATGGACTCCCAATTTTGACTCATTGACAATTCAACTGTCAATAACGAAGTCCAACTCAATCACATCCAAAACTTGATCTGTACAAAATTGCATCTATGTGCATGTCAAGTCAAATATATAATTTATAAATCCTCGAGAACAATTTCCAGTTTTCTGTAATTGGTCTTTGTCTCTTATCATAAACTTTGCACTTTTATCCTTCTAAACAGGAACTTGAAGATCTACTCACATCTGCAACTTCCCATGGAACTCTTTAGCTTCAGAGATAAAATCCTTGAACGGTTATTATAACACTTAACATGCTGATATAGGGACAATATATTTCCCTTACGGTTAAAATGATTGAGGATATGTTTATTCTTGCTGTTGAACGTCACGTAAATTTTAATTATGTCAAAGCTTGTATGATATAGAAGCTTTATGATGGATAGATACCTTTTTTTTCCTTATGAGAGTAATGGGTTAATGTGTCTTTTATAACTAAGTCATATACTTTCCTATCAAAAGCATGTGCAAGCAAATCTTACAGAATTTACCTTTTTTGATAATCAATGACTGATAACCTAGAAAACTCTTTTTCCTATGGATATTAGCTCTTCCTGTTAAGTTGATATAAGATATAATTATAAGATATCAAAAATTAATTCTTATAAAATAGCTTTGATGATTAAATTAATATAACAAGTATAAACAATTTTATTCGGATTATCTTTGGTGCATCATGGGAAGTCTTCAACCAGCATTTTTGAGTGTTGAAGGGTTGAGGAAGGTCACATACTTTCATGGATATATACATCTATTTGCATTACTAGATTGAAGAATGATTAAAAATAGGGGGGAATGAGATTATTGATGAAAATTTGTTTCCTTTAGTTTCATGTTGAATGTTGATCATCTCAACATTAACAATTTCTTTTGCATTTCTTAACTTTTATGACCTTGAAATTTTCATTCATTCATTCCATCACAAGGCCTTTTGGAGGAGTGTCTCATATACTTGAATGAAAACAGGATGTCCCCAGGATTATTCACTGGAATGTAGATAGCTTTACATCATCTATACTGGATTTCATGCAAAAATATTTGGGCACAAAAAGTTGCCTGCGGCAGGAAGAATGTTAAACATAAATTGCGTAAACTCGAAGTCAAGTGAAGTTTTGATCTTTTTAAATCAGTTTGCTTTGATTTCTAGTTTATTGTTCAAATATCTTTATATGTTTGACATATAAAAGTCGTAAATTGCGCCACCACTCCTTTGTAATGGGCTTTATGTTAGAATTATTTTGACACTTTGAGTACTTTATGATACAAAGGGTAGATCTCTATTCTAGGAGGGTGGGCTGGCTCTAATAGCAATAATACTTCAACATTTTGCACTTAGTAAGTTATCCTATTAACATATATACAAACGAAGAATGTTTATTTTGATTATATGATGATTGTTACATCAGTCATAAGAAATGCATGTTGTAGTCAATCTTATGACACTTTTTTCTAAAGAAAATGAATATAATTTCTTTGCTAGCACATATCTTGTTCTTTAAACGCTTTATGCTAAACAAACATTGATTTGTTCATATTTTCTTAAATGGTGTCTTGAAAGATTAACAGAAATACTTTTTGCATATAGAATTTTAAATTTGCCAATACTTATTCTTGTTTCATCCGAGACAAATGTTTATTTTTATTTTTATGCCACATATCCGTGAATATCTGTGACATATGCTTTTAATTCTCTTGTACATCCTTTATTATGATGATTAGAAAATAAGACTAAAATTAATACAAAATAATTAGCAATTGTTAAAACCAACACTCTGTCAAAATATAATTACTGTATTACCTTTTCTGATTGAATGAAATAATTGGTTGCAAGTTTGAAAAAAATCGTGCCCCCTTAAAATTTGAATTTTCAATTAAAGTAAAAATATTGTCAAAAATGCCATTTCTGATAAGGTGTCAGACAACCCTTTGTCTTGTGCTACTAACACCTCATAATTCACAAGTTTTATTTCTTATAGGATTTTGGGCTGTTATGTCATTTAAAACAGTTTAATGACATTCGTTATGACATTGTCGTCAGCTTTGTGTGTACAGGAAATGTGCATGTTTTTTATCTTCCTAGTTGAAGAACATTACGTATGGCATCCACGACATTGTAATCGTTCATTGTGTGAGACAAATCCAGTCAGCTATTGTCACTGCTTGCAACCAGAAACTCATTCTTACCTAGTACACATACAAAGCATGTCTTCTTCCTTCCTCTTAGTTTGAAAGGAAGCTTACCGTAATTACAGAGAAACCATTTTTTACACTTTGTATGGTATTTTGGATGCTGGATGAAATGTTTTTACTTTTCATAAAACCCAGACGTCCTTATGAAAAAAAAAGTAGTTTCATATTTTTCATATGTGCACATGCACACAAATATTTGTATAGAGCATATGGATTTTGACTTGAGTTCCTTTAGTTAGAAATAAGACTAGAAGTTTGATTAGATATGATATTTGTTATACTTTACATGTACTTGTAAACATGCAGTTTGAAATTCTTAATTTTTGCACATGTGTAGATAAAATTTGCCTACAAATGCATGATTATAATTGGAAATCCCTTTCTTGGAAATTGCTTGAGGAAGTTCTGACGTCAGTTTTAAACCTCAGATAATTTAATCATGTTCTGTACCACTGTAAACATTACCAGTTTAATGTTATTCATATTTGCACAGGTGCACATATCTCTTTTGCCTGCATATAAGTTTTTCAGCACCGGCTCAATATTTGTGGTGTAATAAGTATTCACATTTTATCGTATTGAAACTGTTTTGACACAATTCCAAGCTAGCATATTTCCAGGGATTCTTTGAAATCAGAGAATCTTCACTTTTAAGAGGAAGTGTGGTACATATCCTCATCCACAGCTTGTACATTGCGACATGTGAAGTCAACAGGCCTGTCTGGAACATGTATGTGCCATGTAAATGAACGATGGCAGTGTCGTTGCTTGTAATTAATGGGTCGCACATTGATAGGATTTTCACCTTGTCCAGTGCAACGAGGACAGTTTTGTAAAAAATGGTTTACAGCCAGCAGGTTTTATGTACGTTTTTGTGTGACTGTCGTGTTTTAAGTGAATAATAGGAGAATGAAGTTTTTTAAGTGGCTAATGTTTCACTGATGGAGGAAGTAAATAATGTGACAAAGACATGTGCTGAACATGTTCGTTATCACTTTAAATTTCAAAAATACCTTCAGGTTCTATGACCACCATCTTTCAATATGATTTTATTAGATTAAGACTTGTTTGTACTTATAATATAATATCAACTTATTTTTATTCAGCAAGACATGTTTGAGATCTGAGATTCTTGTAAACAAAATTAGAAATTTTATTTTTCTGTTAATGCTCATATGCATTTTTACTTATTTTTCCAGCTATTTTCTCTTGCCAAAAAAATCTTTTAAAATTGATGTAATATTCAACTGAACTTAAACCCCCCTTTTGCTATGAGCATCACTCTAATGATATACCTTCTAAGCATGTCACAAAAAAGCTTGGCAGATTCCATTGCAAACCTTTTCAAAGGTTCTCATTTCTTGCAAATAGGATCCAAATTGGATCCATATTAAAACAGAATGAAACCATGTGTCATCCAAACATTTCAGAATTGGATATAACATAATAAGTATGTGTCACTTTCCCCATGTCAATTATCTAAATCCCAGGACTCAGGTTGTACCAATAGCTGACATCGCTCATCTGCTTCAAGGGTACCTATCTTCTGGATTAGTCTTGCCATTCTCAAGACACGGTTTTGATATTTCCCATCTTCAATCGATCCTATTAAATGTTTTTTATTGAAAGATTTTCATGATAAAATGCCAAGGACTGCCCTTAATGTGACCTTACGCCCTTCATCCAAGACATATCAGATCGTCCTTTGAAAATCGAAACAATAACAAACATCCCTGAGGAAATCCATGAAACTATCTCAGATTTAACAGGTCCAGACAAAACACAAGAAAACTGAACTTTCTGATCAGTCGGTATTGTATCCTATCAGTTATCATTGTATTCAAGGGTTTCATTGGATCTGTGTTTGATCTTGACAGGAGATCTCTGATTGGTTGTTATTGATAACGACCTGACCCCGTATCATGCTTCAAGACGGGTGATATGTGATATAGGATACTCTGGTGCGGTCAAACGATTGTTCTGGTCAAGAGGTTTTTGAGATAGTGTTCTTTATCTTCCACAAGCTCTTCAGAAATTTTCAAAAAAAAGGCTTTTATTTTAGCATGAAAAAGATGTAAATTCTTTATTGTTTACAACTAAAGAAAACCGACAATGAAGTAAATGAATATACTTGATCCTGTGATATCACTGATATAACTGGAGCTTGTTTACTTTTACAATTTCTGTCTTGCTCTGTTTTTTTAATAGGTCCAGAAATACAGAATAGGTGGTAAATACAATCAAATCACATTCAAGGTACAGATACAATGTTTCAATTATCAATCCAATGGTTGTTTCTTAATAACGACAATACTTAGAAGTCATCACAATGCAGTCAAGTATATGTGTTTAAACCTTTCTTTGTACTTACTTTCTTTCTTGCAAATCCTAGTATACAAACCCACCTTGTCTTGTTTTCTTGATATTATAAGCTCTAATGTCAGAAGATATGTTAGATTTCCAAATAATCTCGCATCACTGAATATCACATCACTCTCCTATATGCTGAATTTAATACCCATTGCCAAAAATTGTTTTCACTTAATAAATTTTCCTAAGGAAACTTAGAAGAAATCATCCAATATCAAGAAGTTTCATGAAGTTACAAGCAAGGGTATACACAAAGTCATATTTTACTCAAGTTTACTGGTTGGTCCAAGTTGCCCTTAATATACGCTGTGCAGCTTCTGTTGCCTTCAGCAAGGGGCAGGTTAAGGACACACTGTTGAGGTCAAGTTGTCTTTTTCCATTGACCTTTCTCACCATTTCCAGATCAAAGGCAGATAAAAATAATAGATGTTTAGAAAGTAGCCTGGTGGTCAAGTCATTTGATCAATAAGTGGAGACAAAAATAATAGATGTTCTCACAGCATCAGTATGAGGGTGATAGAGATGAAAAATGTGCATCATAGATCTTCCCTCTTTTCATTATGCACTGACATACAAGGGTCATAGACAACAAGGTGGGAGAGACTGGGTGATGGTTCTATAAAGTACTTGTGCTAGAGGGTCATTGAGGTAAATGAGATGAAATACTAGAACCTATGACGATGGACCGGCTTGGGAAAATAGTTTTCAGTCTCAGAATATCATTTCCAATCAAAATATATTGTCCCTTCCCTTAAATGGGTTTTGACCAGCAGAGAAGAGCTCCACAAAGATTAATGTTTGGCGTCTGAAAATTTTTTTGGAATGATAAGATAAAAATGAGCCTTGAAGATATGACGATTTATGTTATTGAGCTTTACAGTATGAATATAGACTGCTTTGGCTTTTATCAAATGTAAAATCTGTAACAAGCTTACTTTAATGGCCTCAATATATCAACTTATTAAAGAGGATTTGTCCCATTTTAATCCATTTAGCTCCATACCTGTTTTTCTGATTTTGCTCTTACGAAGATGTAACTTTCATTGTTCATTGATGTAACTTTCATAGTTCATTGATGTAACCTTCATAGTTCATTGATGTATCTTTCATACTTAATTGATGTAACTTGGTAGATTTTACTGTGTTTTCATAGATTTTGCTAAAGCTTTTGATACTATTAATCACAAGGTCTTATTGGATTGTCTGAAAGATGTCGGAATAACAGGTAAATACTATGATATCTTAATGTCCATGTACTCAAAGTTGGCAGCTTGTGTTAGGACCCCAAATGGTCTCAGTGATATTTTTATGTGTAATCAGGGTACCCGGCAAGGTTGTATCTTAAGTCCCCAACTATTTATTATATTTATAAACAGGCTATTTGCAGTGTTGGAAAAATTTGGAGGAAAAGGTGTAAATATTAATGTCAATGTTGATAATCTATATGCTTTAATGTTTGCTGATGATGTGTCAGGGGTGGCAGATACTGCTTTGCAGTTACAGAAGAGGCTAAATGCACTAGAATTATTTTGTAAACATACTGGAATGAAGATAAATATGGATAAAACAAAGGTTATAGTGTTTCGAAATTCAGGATACTTGAGGCATTATGAGAAATGGTTCTTTGAAGGTAAACAAATTGAGGTTGTTTCATTTTATAGATATCTTGGCATTGTTTTCACCCCTAGACTATCCTGGACTAAGGCTCAACATTGTCTACTCTCACAGGGTAATAAGGCACTCATGTCTGTTTATTCTTTTCAAAGAAATTTTGGTACTTTGTCAGCGCAGGATCTTTTCAAATTATTTGATGCTATCATTTTACCTATTCTATGTTATGGGTCAGAAGTTTGGGGATTATCATATTGTAAGATTATTGAAAGCCTTCAGATTAAAATTTGTAGGCGGTTTCTTAGGGTTGGCAGAAATGTAAGTAGTAGTATGGTTTTAGGTGAATGTGGTAGGCTTCCATTACAGTTTAACTATATGTCTAAAGCTATCAAGTATTGGTGTAGGTTAATCCAGTTAGGTTCACACAGATTACCCTTCCAGAGTTATAGCATGATGAAATCTCTTGATGATTCAGAGAGGATTACCTGGGCTACACATGTAAAAAATATATTATTTAGATTCGGTTATGGGTTTGTATGGGTTTCACAGGATGTTGGAGATAGTAAGGTATTCATGGAACATTTTAAACTAAGACTTTCTGATAATCTTAAACAATCATGGTCTACTTCTATACAAAACCTCTCAGATTCTTTTGCTTATAAGGGTTTTAAGTCACTACTTAATGTTGAAGGCTATCTTTCTATGTCATTTTCTCCATTTTTGAAATCTCTATTAGCAAAGTTTAGGTGCAGCAATTTTGGTCTAGGTATAGAGGTAGGAAGGTATAATAATACACAAATGCCTGATAGACTATGCAAGTACTGTAAAGTAAATAACATTAATTGTATAGAAAATGAAATGCATATTCTTTTTTATTGTAAATTATATAAGGATGCCAGAACTAAGTTTATTACCCCATTATTGTCAAATATTATCAATTTACACACTTTTGTGAATATCATTAATAGCAATAACCATGAAACTATCAAAAATGTCTGTAATTTCTTGCACCAAGTACATAAAATTAGAAAAAACAATGAAATCATAAATATGTAATATCAAATTGCGCATCAAACAAATTGTACAAATTTACTGTATTATGGGCCGTTGGCCTTAAAATATTGAATAAATATGTCTGTCTGTCTGTCTGTCTGATGTAACTTGCATAGTTCATTGATGTATCTTTCATACTTCATTGATGTAACTTCCATAGTTAATTGATGTAACTTTCATAATTCATTGATGTATCTTTCATAGTTCATTGATTTATCTTTCATAATTCATTGATGTAACTTTCATAGTTCATTAATGTAACTTCTATAGTTCATTGATGTAACTTTCATAGTTCATTGATGTAACTTTCATAGTTCATTGATGTAACTTCCATAGTTCATTGATGTAACTTTCATAGTTCATCAATGTAACTTTCATATAGTTCTTTTATGTTCTTTCAATGTTTATCGACATATCATTCATAGTTTATTAATGCAACTTTCATAGTTGATAAATGTAACTTTCACAGTTCTTCTATGTATTTTCATAGTTCATCTGCACCTACAAACCAATTGTACCTCTAGGCGTGATAATGAAATATGTATCATAAACTCATATCCAATGTCAGGATAAATAGGTCATGTGAAATTAGCCGATCTGGCTTATCAATCATGAGTGTACGATCTGTTCACCCGAGCTGACGGAGGTCACCTGATGTTTAACTAGAATAGATCCCTACGTCATCAGAGTGTCAAATAGAATTAACCTTTGTCATACTGTTTAAGAAAAAAATGGGTAATCCTCCGACTAACAGTGGGAGGGGAGACGTGCATAAAAAATGTAAATCCCCCATAGGAAGAGGGAATAATTTCTTATCCCCCCCCCCCTCCCATTTCGATACGTGAATCCCTCTTTTCTATATGCCATAATTTCACTAATAGCAGGGTTCGAAATTAGCACTAGCCCGGTAGCCAATGGCTAGTGAAAGAGATGCTGGGCTAGTAAAGTGCAATCAATGGTAGTCCGAAGGACTAGTTGAATTTAAAGAAAATATATTATTATATCGGTGTATTTGGCTAGTCAGAATATGTTTGGGCTAATGCTCACAGGAATGCACTAGTCTGAATGGATAGTACCCCAAAAGGACTAATTTCGATCCCTGAATAGTCAACCCTTATAGTTTCCAAAGATTTTCAGAATTAGGGTACGTCTCCAAAGAGGTATACTTTCTTCATCAGAATGATAAGTCATCAAAATGTTGAATACCCAGTGAAGACACTTTTAACAAAAAGTTTTATTTATCCGAAATAATTGTATTTTAATGATAAAAACCAAATATTTCATTTCAAGAGTTTCATTATAAGAAATTCAATTAAAATTGTTTTTGGTTGAAATAATCCATTTCTTTTGATCAAACTAAGAATTGCTCATAAGATAATAAGGCATGAAAGGCAGCAACCTGAACTTCAAATACCTTAGACATCAATGACGTATCCAAGATGGTTTTCTTACGATCCAATCTGGTATGTCTTTATGGATGAACTCTTTGAAAGACTATCCATTATTGGTTTTGTCTGTGTTACAAGTGTCGAGATGAACATCTTGTATGAACATTGTCACATTGATCAGAATATCACATTTATTCCAACTTGTCCGACACAAGTCAATATACTCCATTTACTTCTCTGGAATTATGTTTCCTCGGGTTCCTTAAAGTGACATCAAGTATTTTGATACAAATTCAAGAATATTGCCAAAAGTCTATCTCATTAAAAAATATACGCTCACATATTATCACTATTTTGTTACACCTCAAATAAACCTTAATGGCACTGTATTGTAGCATATTTTCTTAAGGAAATACAGTGGTCTTTAGAAATTGAATACGAAATTGACCAATTGCAAGACACCTCTTTGGTAGTTAAGTTCTTTACCAAAATTTGTTTTGTTAGCGATGCCAATTAGTAGCCCTTTCTAAAGCAGATTGTTTAAAGGTGTTCACACTAAGATGCCTGCATGCAGTTTTCACTTGGTTGTGATATTTTCTTCTATGACTTTTGATGATCAGGTTAATGAGATATTGATACATTCCCCTTAAAAAATCAATATTGCTTACTGTAGTCTCAATTTGGGAAACTTTTAGCATATAAAAGACAAAAAACATAATGCTTTGAACCTTAAAGGAATATCACATCTTAGCTATTGAATAAGCTTTGTACAAGGTTTGATGGATTTTCAACTTCAACACACAAACAATTGTTCAGGCGAGTGATATACCTACAAAAACAAAAGCTCAATAACCTATATACCTGGTTGCTGGTGACATTTATTGTCCTGTTAATGTCACTGATGGACACCAGGACGGCAGTCTACTGACCGCAAGTGACCATCTGTTACACCCATGTAGACCGTCTGCCAGTCTAGAAACATCAGAATGACTTTAAATCAACTGACAGGCAAGATGTACATAAATAAGCTCAAGCACAGTTTTTGCATTAAGAGCAATCCAATCAAGTATCATTCCATTAAAAGGCTTTCCCTGTGTCACCTGTTGCTTCTTTGGTAGCTGTTGATTTATTGACAGATTAAACGATAATTAACATTATTCATCATATCTCATTTGTCATGGCTATAAACACTTTATTCATCATATCTCATTTGTCATGGCTATAAACATATCTATATACTTCTATACACTCCTGTGAATATGCTCGAAATGATACAAGGATCTATAGAGAAAGGTCAAATTCTTAACATGATTAAATTGAAATCTTGTACTTCACAACAACTTCTAGATTGCCAGTAATTCAGTTGATAAATATAATGTTTGATAAGGGTTTATCAAATGCTTGATTTGTCAAAAGATCTGATGGTTTATGCATTTGCTTCATAATCATTTGAATGGTATAGGATAACAACATCCAATATTCCATTGAGAACAGGATAAGATAGAAGTCGCACTGAGGCTTGTCGAAGTTTACATTTATCTGATCATTTTACAAACAGGTTTTAAAAGTTAACCTAATGCACAATAATTGTGAAATGCTTTCTTTAATATATTTATTTAATATTTATAACTTTTTGTAGTACATGCACATTACAAGTAACATTGGTAACAGCAGGGTACCCTACAAAATCAACAGCTTGGCAGAAACTATTTGAAGACTCAAATCAAGCCTAGAGACTGGTGTGGATGATTGTAATGCAAAACATATTTACTTGCCATGATAATGAGCGTTTCAAGCAGAACAACACCATTGATGCACCGCTTGTTTATGTGGACAACGCATAATTAGGGAAATTTGTTATTGTCATTTGGCTCTGATTATAAAGTGATTAGAATACAAATCAAGCGTGACAGCTTGCAGGAAAGGTCACGCTGTCATTGTATGGGGACAGTTCAGGTGTCCGGAACTACTGAAAAGTGCATTCAACAAGTCGGTGGTGTTCTAATCTTTGATAGAGCTACTTTGTTAGATAAGAATTGTAGAAATTGAAATATAAGTGCCACTCTGTTTGTCATAGACTATGAATTCAGCGGCGTCTGTCCGTACGTCCGTACGTACGTCCGGATTCTTGTAAACGGATTCTTGATAAGCAGCTGTAGCTAAATTGAAATAAGCATCTGAAAATGAAATGAATACACTATCAAATGCTGCTCTTATTGTTGTTGATGTTTTAATTCACCACAATCTATTTTGATGCTTCATTGAAGTTTTTATTCAATGTGGTCGGATTTTTATTGATCATTTCTCTTTATGTTAGAAAGGCTTTCATACTCAATTAATTTCTGTTTACTAATTCTTCTTTCATATTTTTTTCAACACCTTATTGAGCTATGCATTTGTTTTGATTTTTGTAGAGTTTTATTTTTGACAGTTCATGCAGTGTTCAGAATTATTGTTTAATATTCAGCGCAATTTCTATTTCATATTGACAAGTATCAAGATGTATCCCCTGGTCAACAAAAACTTTGTGGGGCGATAGCGCAGTGGTTAGTGCGTTTGGCTTTGGATCAGGAGGTCCGTGGTTCGAATCCCGTCAGAGGATCAGCAGCTTTGTCTGTCTGCAGTAGAGAACTGTTCCACACGCAGTCAGGTTTGGGTGCAATGCTACACTGAATTTCAGCTGAGTACCACCCATGGTTCACTAATTCCAGCCAATGCTCGCAGGTTTTCAATACATATCCACAATAGTGTTGTGGGCTTTCTCCCTGAAATAGTACAAGCAACCGTGACTCTTGACAGGTTGTGATAAGCCCCATATCACCTCACCTCACCAAAACATTTTCTAAAAAAGATGACAAGAAGACATCCAAATTAGAACAAGGAAACATTTTCTGTTTGGCATCATTGAGAAAAATATGTGTGTATTAAATTATTAACTGATTGTGTTTAATATAAGTTAATATCAGAAATCTGTCTGTCATTATTGGTTAATTATAAAAAAAGATGTCATTTGCACTAAATAATGTGTCTTAGTAATCGAAACTTACATTTGATTGAACTGTATGTATTGATTTGATTGTCAAACTATTTCAATTAACCTTAGTCTAAAAGCTGCTAGTAACTAAATATGTAGGTAAATGTGGTTTTATAGATTTACACTTTTTCACAGTCAGCCTATTAGAGTTTGACCTCAGTATGGCAGTTTGTTAAAAGTAGTTTTATTGTATTGATGAATTTGATCCAATTAATATCTAATTTTCTAAATCAATAGTGCATTATTTATAACGATCTTCAACAAAGAAAAATATCATCCTATCAATTTTTTTACAATTTTTAGAATTGAATGTAGAATAACTTTAAGTCAAAATAATTGATGATTATCTTTGTCAACTTCTTTTCCAATATGCATCAGAGCCATATTATGCAACACCATTTATTCTTTAAAGGGGCAGTAGCACTTTTTTTATTGGAAATATAAGTTGATGTCAGGAAAATGAGTGAGATCTTTGATGCTGTCAACATGATACATTTAGCATTAACTAACAATTATCAGTGAAAAATGTAAAATAAAAAATTATCAAAAAATGTGATACTGCCCTTTTAAGCATCAGCTAATTTGTTATACCGGTAACTTATGTGTTTGTAAGATATATACATGCAGTAAAAGTGGGTGACATAATAGTTGACAAGAAAAGTATAACTTAATTAATTTTAAAATTTGAAATGAATCTGATGTCATAGTTACTTTGAAGCAGCAGCTGAATATATCAAATAAATTGAACACTATTTTATAACTGAAAAGGCTGTACGTACTTTACTAAAGGTATAATTTTATTATTGATCAAAAGACAACTAAGCCAATTTTATCAACTATGACATGTCAGTCCACAAAGTAAACAAATTTTTAAAAATATTTGATCATTCAAGAGAAAAACGTCGGATTATTTTTAAAAAATCATTTTCGGTCCTCTTTAATCAAATTGAAAATTCTTGTATGATATGAAGATAATTCAACGATCTAAGATATAGGTTATACAAAGCCATATATAGTTTACTGACCCACGTGTTCAATATCTCGGTTTATGTACTTTGTACCATAGCTAGAATAAGTGTGCCAGAAGTAATTATTCAAGAAATATATGCCAAGACATAAAACGGCATTAGTCCCAACAATGAATTAATTTCGACATAAATGGATTTATTTTATTTCGAATTGGATTTGCATAATTTCACTCTGTACCCGATAACCCAAGGTGTGACTTTCATTGTGGTCTAACCTCCAATCAAAGCCAACCAGTATTACAAATGGCCCTTGAAATGTGATGATATACAATGAGTCACGTTTCGAATCTTTTCTTGGCATCAGCTGGTGGTATTATAATCAATAAATCGGAGAAAGTCTCCAATACCTTCATCAATAGACACATGTTTCGGATTATTGATTTTAATATCTTAAAGATGGCAGAGTTATATATAACACCAGATGTTGGATATGAATATTGCTTTGAGTGTCTGTTGTCCTTCCAGGTTGTTGCCTCTTTTGTACTTAGATTATCAGTATTGATAGTTTGTTGTTCAAGAGAGAAGATTAATTTTAAAGATTCCTAACGGGGAATTTTTTGTTGAAACAAAATACAAGGGGACATTCAGTTTATGCATATAATGCTATTAGTACATGATTATAACACAACCAAGTTGAAACATTTTCCTGGGAGTAACATTTTTGTTGATTTATTTTTGACAACTTGATCAAGAAGAGCATAAAGCTAAATTTGTTTCCACAAAAAATACCCCAATCGGACTGTCCCTTTAAATCTTTGTGTTGTTAGCTGAAATTGTCAATTTTCTTATAATTTCTGTGAATGCTCATTCATTCAGGGAAAGTCATTTATACATAATTTATTGTTGAAGACTGAAATCTTTAATAAGTGTTTTAAAAAATATCATTGTAGTTCTTGTGGTTTTCATTAAGCCCAAAGGAATTATATTTTTAAAAATAATCAAATTGTTATATTTGATTGTCTTACAGATATATATGTATAACCAAGGAAGCTTTTTCTACTATAGTATAGCTCCAGCTTATGCTCGCAGGTTTCACCACAATGCATAGTCTCTAGTGTTGTTGGCTTTCTCCCTGCAATAATACCAGCAGCCACGATATAAGTGAAATACTCTTGAAAACGGTATTAAACCCTAGATTGCCTTGCCGCTACTATTGTATTGAAGGGTTAAAGTATGATTTTTCATCTTTATATTCTCGAATTTTTTTTATATATTCCTTGAAAATTCTTATTTCATTATGTGGATTAGTTCTCCCTTTGCATGTTCTTATCTTGTCTATCATTTTCCTACCATCATTTCAGTTCTTTAAATTTTCTTTTGATATTTTATTTGATGATGTCCTTCATTTCCTTTTGATTTAATGTTCTATTTGCAAGATGAAACGTGAAGATAATGACCTAAATTAATAAGAGATTTTTATCTGTCATGCCTTGTTTGTTTTCATTATATCTTTTTCTTTTAGTAATCCCTTTCCTATTAACATTCAAATAAGGTATTATGAAATTTTTACAAAATATATCATTAAAACATAATCTATTTTTCTACTGTCATTTATCTTAAGAAATGTGAGTAGATGAGATAATGTTTCAAAAACGATGAAAAGAACTTTGGATGAGAATTGACATAAGGAAATAGATAAAATGTTGAAAAACAACAGCTGTCACATACAAAATGTCAGGGTATTTCTTGTCTGTCCTCTTATCACGAGACAGGCACGCACATTGAGTACAAGCTAGACTATCTTGAAGGCAAATAATGATCTAGGGACCTGGGGACAGTCTAGATAGCTAGTTCATTATGTTTTACTTTTGGTCTTTATTTACTGAAGTAATAAGTTAAAACTATTCTCATTGGCGGATCCTCCCCCTCCCATACAATCTCCCAACCCCCCAACCCCCCAACCCAAGAAAAGTTCCAAGTATAGAATTAAAAAATCACTTCAAAAGTTGCGCTTGTGACACCCAATGAGCACACTCTCCTCAGACGAAAATCCTGGATCCGCCCCTGTTTCTGAATAGACTATTTTCAGGAATTGTAACACATAAGTGCTTAAAATTAGTTTGAATAGTAGATCTTCGCTAAAATATCATTACAAGGTCAGATTTACTTTTCTTTAATAAGATATTATTGTCAATAGAAATATGATATCTTTACTTACGAAATTAGTGTTTATATAATTTATGTTCCTTGTTAATCTCTGGTTACCTGTTACCAGTCAGTAAGTTTAGGAAAAATACTTAGATTGATTGAAATAATTAATTGATAAAGAGTAAGGCAAAACAATTTTTCAAAGCAACTTCAGTTATATGATTCAAAATCTGGAATTAAATCAATGCAATTATGTTTTAAATTTAGTGCTCCTTTCCTTTCTGAGAATTTCTTGATCGATTGATATGTTTTCAAATTATAATAAAGTCAATTGAACAAAAATGAAATCTCTCAGCACTTAGGTGAGCTCATATTTCCCTGTAATCTAGTTCTGCCTTTCCTGAAGGAGGGTCTTTAATATTTCGTATTTACCTGTAAAATAGAAATCCTTTCTAAACAAGCTTTTACTCTTGACACGTTAAGATATTTACCTGTGTCTCTAGCATCATTAGCCTGACGAGCCAGCTTTCAGGTATTAACTCACCTGTCAGTTCTATTCAGACAAGTTTTTTTCACCTTTCGTTAAGAGTGGTCAAGTGGTCATTTAGCATGGACGGTCTTGTTCCATTGTTTGACTTTAGACTTTTTCAACAAAAAGTGCCCACTGCAAAACACTACGAATGTTTACCAAGCTGGAGATCTTAGTTTTTGGTCAAAAAGAAAACAAAAAGCCGTGTCCTTACCTAGCCTCGCTAGCTGTCAAGGGGGGGCTGACGGGGACAAGAGGTAACCCCCGAGCACATGAGTGACCCCCAAGGGATGGAGAGTGAGGGGCGGGGTCAAAGGGCAGGGTCGAAATGTTGTCCAGGAGAGTTGACAAACTTTGGTTTCGTTGTCAAACAAAACAATGTGGTCAGAACTCGATCTCAGATCAAATTTTCTTAAGTATTCTCACATTTGATTTAGGGAAAAAAGGTTAGAAAGTCATTTAACATAACTCCTCACATAATTTTCACTTATTTGTTGTAATTATATAATGGTGCAATTTGAATTAGAATGAAATGTAACTTAGTTTCTCCTACATCGATTTTCAAAGGTGTATTCTCTTGGCAAGTTATGGCGCCTTGAGCAGGGACACTATTAAGTACTTCATTACATTTATGTGATGAAAGGGGTTTTTATGACAACAAACATTGTCAAGATTGAAAGGTTTATGATAAAATATATTAGTTTTGAAAATAGAAGTAATAAAACACAAGGACTAATTATTCTTTCTTGAACAAATGTACTGTGATGTACAGTATTTCATTATATTAAAGGTGATGTCGGGAAAATGAAAATTAATGGTTCCAATTGAAAGACAATATATCTAAACTAAATGGAGCAGTAATAATTCAAATATATAACGTAAAGTTTAGCCATGCGATTCTCTTTTCTTACACAAAATAAATTAAAGGTGTTAAAAAAAAATGGCCGCCAATGGATTTTGTGTGAATCTTCATACTTTGTCTTCTGACTATGGATAATTGACTTGTGTAATGAGATTTTTGACACTGTCAAAGTAATACGTTTAACATTAACTTACAATTATCAGTGAAAATTTTAAAATATAAAATTATCAAAAAACGTGCTACTGCCCCTTTAAGGCCTCTGACCAATACACAAATGTATTTAAGGAGTGAACATAATGCAAATAAAACATAGAGTTCAAATATTTGGTAACACAATGGCAATAGGAAGATCATATTTTAGCTCTTAGGGTGAATTTCATTTCTTAAAAGAACATTTCTATGTTTAACACTAGGTTTGATTAATAACGACAAATTAAGAATAACATTTTGATGTTAACATTAGGGATGTTAAGGCAATAGCAGGAAGGTTTGATATAAACAATGCAGGAGTAATATTTCTTCTAATGTCGGAATATGATGGACAAATAGTCATAAAATGTATTTCACTTTCAACAGCTGATTTACAAATTGTAGTAATGGTTAAAGTAGAAGTAGTTGTGTGTATAGTAGTAGCAGCAGTAGAAAAGTAATGCTGATTGTCGTAGTAGTAAATAAATGTAAGAATGATAGTAGCAGTAGCAGAACCATTGTATGGTTGATGTTGTATAATATTATAGTAGTAGCAGCAGCAGAACCGTTGTATCATTACTGTTGTATGATATGTAGTAGTAGCAGCAGCAGAACCGTTGTATCATTACTGTTGTATGATATGTAGTAGTAGCAGCAGCAGAACCGTTGTATCATTACTGTTGTATGATATGTAGTAGTAGCAGCAGCAGAACCGTTGTATCATTACTGTTGTATGATATGTAGTAGTAGCAGCAGCAGAACCGTTGTATCATTACTGTTGTATGATATGTAGAAGAAGCAGCAGCAGAACCGTTGTATCATTACTGTTGTATGATATGTAGTAGTAGCAGCAGCAGAACCGTTGTATCATTACTGTTGTATGATATGTAGTAGTAGCAGCAGCAGAACCGTTGTATCATTACTGTTGTATGATATGTAGTAGTAGCAGCAGCAGAACCGTTGTATCATTACTGTTGTATGATATGTAGTAGTAGCAGCAGCAGAACCGTTGTATCATTACTGTTGTATGATATGTAGTAGTAGCAGCAGCAGAACCGTTGTATCATTACTGTTGTATGATATGTAGTAGTAGCAGCAGCAGAACCGTTGTATCATTACTGTTGTATAAAATGTAGTAGCAGCAGCAGCAGAGCCGTTGTATCATCGTTGTATGATAAATAGTAGTAGCCATAGCAGCCACGTAGAGGGTTAATTATTAGTAGCAAAGTTAATAGAATGTGAAATAATGATACCCTGTTTGTGATATCAGAAACTAGATTTCTAAGCAAATAGCAATCGGTCTCCCAACTTATCTCTCCTGACTGTTGAGTATGTACCTTAAAGCTCATCTGTATTTGCAGGATGAGTTACGATGTTGATCTAGAAAGAATATATGTTTTCCAACTGTAGTTTGTTTGCTGTCTGTAATACAGTAATACCAACTGATGTTCATGCCACAAATGCACAAAAGGTTGCATATGGGTTTGTTTAGCATTAATGTTATCAAAATCTCTGCATGAATACAACAAATTTGATATCATCTATTGGATATGTTCTTGTTGTAATGCACTATGGTAAAATGATAAAAATTGATGTTGAGAGTTTGTGGAGAGCGGGAGAGCGCAGTGGTCAGCACATTCGACTTCGGATGAAGAGGTCTGTAGTTTGAATCCTGCCAGGGAATCGACAACTTTGTCTGCAGTAGAGAACTGTTCTACACGCTGTTAGGTTTGGGTGTACACTAACATTTAGTCTCAGAAATAAGTTTTTCCATTATCAACAACATTTTACTAAAATTACAAATAGTAAAACAACAAGGAGCCCAAGCAATGCCTTGATTTCTGAATCTAAAGCTAAGGCATCTAGACTTGCTATAATTTTCTAGACTATGTTTGTCGTCAATTGAATATTTTGTTTTAGGGTCTGGATGACAGACTAGGTTTGGGTGCAGTTCTACAGTGAATTTCAGTGCAGTACCACCCATGATTTGCTAGTTCCAGTCGATGCTCATAGGTTTCAACGCAATGAAAAGCCACAATGGTGTTGCAGGCTTTCTCCCTGCATTAATATTAGCAGCTTTATTTGAAATACTCTTGAAAGCGGCCTCCAACCCCATATAACCTCACCTTACCTTGGATTTTGCAATATAATACTTCTTCTGATTTCATAAAATGATTAACTTTGCATTGTTATGAAGACCATGTAACATTCACATTTACAGATACACCTAAATTAAGATAGAGCTGCAAAGCTTTTTGGTTGAATTGCTTATAAATATAAGTTCTTATTTTGCGTATAAGCAACCCCTTTACTCGTTAGATATTCCTTAGCGACTTGATGTCACAATGTCATCTGACCATTTTCTGGCATCCCAACAGTTAAGATTTCTTAGGTTCCATTTGAAATGAAGACAAGCCACACCACCTATCGTACAATCCGGCCAAGTGAATACAGTGGAGTGAATTAGCAGTAACTAACGACCCCTTTAGGTTAAAGTTGGGTCCCCACAGGGGTAATAAGGGGGTAGCAAGAGGTGAAGAGCTCTCCACAGGTGGAAATTACCTGGGCTACCTGAATAATCTCGTTACAGGTGAAACATCATACGGTCCTCTGAGTCTGTGTTGTCAGGGGATTGACTTAAGGGCATAGTATTTTATTTCGGGAAGACATTATGATTGACAGTATTTTAATTTATTATTTTCGAAACAAAGAGTTTGAAATGCCTGTACCCTTGAGTTAAAGTTTGGTGGAAGTTTAGTGACCTTATTTAATGTGTTTAAAGTTTTAAGACTGAAGCCTTGTTCAAGATGAGAGCTATCTATAGGGTTTATCTACAGAACCAAGATCACCTAGTTTGTCATTATTGAAATACTTAACCTTTTTTTTTTTCGGTATAATTGTCAATGAGTTTGAGATTTTTTCTTGTTTTGACATTTATCCTTTGTTAAAAACTTTACTTTTTTTTCACTTTTACTGTCAGAAAGTTATATTTTAAAAAACCTGCTTTGGTTATGTTTGAAGAAAGAAAAATCTAAATGTAAAATATACTACATAGAAAGTATTCATCTTTACTATTATACTTATATTGCAAATATGATAATGTAAGACATTTGATTATAGGAACACATTTTCTCACTTTCAATTTAATACGTAAACTCTTTCAGATTGTAATTTTATAAAACTATAAAGGGTAAATAATCATGTTACCTTTGTACTCTTTCATGATAGCTAGCTTTGACAAAATGCAGGATTTTGGGGACTTTTCCAGTCTAGCTAGTTGAGTGTAGACTAACATTTAGTCTCAGAAGTATTTTTTTCAATATAGACAATATTTTTAAACAAATCATGTATTATAACAAAATGGAGCCCAGAAGTTGCTTTAACTTTAGATTTGCTATACTTTTCTAGACTTGGTTGGTCATCAATTAAATATTTTACTTTAGGGTCTGGATGACAGACTAAGTTGAGTGCAACTACATGTATGTCACAATGATAATTAAGTTCCGTGGCTGTCA
The DNA here is from genome assembly GCA_916613615.1 of Steromphala cineraria. NCBI lineage: Eukaryota > Metazoa > Mollusca > Gastropoda > Trochida > Trochidae > Steromphala > Steromphala cineraria. Next base: position 61,974,411 of record OU744722.1, on the reverse strand, counting down.
GTGTAACTGGTGTCCACCTTGTTGTGTCTGGAAAATACATCCCAAAAAAACATGTCATCAACAAACTAAATTTTTTTTTATGTCATATAAAGGTAGACATATTTGCTCGTTACCAGGTGCTTGTCCTTAAAACATGCTACGAACTGTCACCTACATCCTGCATGTTGTTTGTGACAGCTTTATGGAGGTGAAGATCCGAGAACATTCTGACCGACCACACCGCTTGTTCAACCATGATGTTATACAGTACAGTTTGTAGGTAGAGGGACATTTACACTTAGTCAGTATAGTAGGTAAATAAAGCACTTAGGACAATTCTGTGATGTGTTAATTTTAAACAAATGGGGGGATATTTCTTGACCATTCTAAAAACCATGTCATGGTGTACCATTTGTTTAAAGAGAAATAATTTCACACCTTGTAATCTGCATCTAGTGTCTCTTTACAATAAAGAAGTTGTAAATCCATATATTTCTATTTCTTCTTGTAAGCTGTGTCATTTTAATCAAATGGTGGTTATTCTTTGAGAAGCTTGCTCCAAGCTTTATGGTTTTTTTATAAAGACAGTATTTCAACATTGAGTCTTCAGATTTAATTGTCCAGATGTAATGTTAGTTTTAAAGTTAAGATACACACAGTGCAGTATGAAGATGTTTATGAGGTCAAATTCTCAGACGTTGACATAGATTCTTGACATAGATTAATTGAGGATGCAATTCATAATCATGACAATAAATTATAAGAAATCATAAACCTGTTGGCATAAAGCTTTCTCAAATTCAAATTAAAGTCAAATGAAATGGTCTTGGCAACATATTATGACGCAACAAGACAAATATTATATATCGTAACATAAATTGTGTCATCTTTTAAGATACAAAGAAAATCCAGGAACAGGACCACATTTGAGTCTGTGAAATGAAACTACATCTTAAAAGCAGCTATTTAGTATCAAAATTGAAAGGAGCCCACTGAAGCTGTTCATTTTCAGAAACTGCAACTTGCTACAATGATATAGATTGACTTGCATGTAGATATTTTGTGGATATTTTCTTCCAGGGGCTGTAGACAGACAAGAGCTATATATATGTTGTGGAAACTCTCTAGAAAATGCTAGATAAGATTGGCAAAAGTCAACTTTTTAGATTGTGATTGAAGCGTGCGTCAAATCTTGTGCTGTAGAAAAAATTCTAAAAGCAGGGCTACATTCAAGCCTATACTTGCAGGTTTCATTACAATACAAAGCAACAGAAATGTTGCAGATTTTCTCCCAGCAGTAATACCATAGCATTAATCTCCAAATGACCACACTAAAATCATTTCCATGAAAGGTAAACCCAATTGTTATATGTTAGATCCTGAGCAAGGCTAGAGAAAATTCAAAGATTCCCACAGACTGTTGAAGTCCTATAATTATTTGCAGTACGAGTATGTTATGACAACTGCGAACTGTGGATCATCGCTATCAAAACAAGAACATTTCCCACATTATGCTGTCCTTTGTTCACAGACAGAATGAAACCGAGACACTCATCAACAACAGTCATGCAGTGGGAATTAATCCTCCATTTTAGTCCATCGACTGTAAGGGCAGTGAAATCTAATTGTATTTATATGAATTTGACTCTTTAAAATTGGTTATCATTTGAAACTTTCATTTCATTTTTCAAAGAAATAACCCAACTATAATCACTTCAATTCAAATTCAAATTTAATTTTTATGTTTTATATATTTTAAATGTAAATGGACATTTTGGTTGTAGAATAAAATATTTGAATTTATACAGTAAATAAATAAATAAGGAATATTTATCCATATTTGACATAAAACATTTTGAATAGTATTCAAGATGCATAATTCAGTAAATAAATCATGAAATCTGTCAAATCCAATTACACAGAATATAATTACACCTGATTTATGTATTTTTACAATATTATGTACATGTACTATAACAAATTAAATATGCATTAGGTCTGAATACATAAAAGAATTCAGAGCCACATGTTGCCACAACCGCATCTGATTAACGGCAAGCCGGCAAGCTATAAGCCGAGCTGAGCCATTTCCTTCAATCTTGTCCTTTTTCCCTGATCATTATGTGTCCTTCAATGCAGATGCAACCAATTCCAGTAAAGGAATGCAGAATTGTTTCTCGTAGAGCCGGGAGAACTGCCTACCGGTCGCCTTATTACTCAAGCTAAAGAACGAATCAATACCGCGCTGCGACCTAGCTCCGCGTCTGTGTGTCATCCCCGGTCGTTGACCTATTCTCCAAATATTCTACTATGAGGGCTGGCTGAGCTCGCTGCATCACCAGTGCAAGATAACCCTGAGAGGAGCTTGCCGGTGGGCCATGTTTGCAAATGTCTTATAAGTTGACCTTTTATCAAGCAATGGCCGATTCTTAGCGATATGTTCCCACTTCAAAGCCGACATTGTATTTTGAGACACATTTGTAGACAAATTGCTTTATCAGTGTGAATAAACATTTGAAAGAGTGATTGTAAATTGTTTTAGAAAATGATCTGATACACAATCCTTGATGAATAGCCTAATGGTTGACACTTGAGTCTGAAAATAGGATTAATTAAATATTTATTCTTGGGTTAGGAGATTGTGGTTCTTTTTATCGTTCCTATTGTCATTATCGTTCTATTCAGCTCATGTTACACCATATGTATAGAAGTATTGCTAAGAAACAGAGGATATTAGGTAAAGAATTTGAGCAAAACTGAGGAAAATTGAAATCATGAATTTGTGATTTCCTGGTAACTTGATATTTGTGGGATTTTTTTCTGAGGAGTGCGTTCAAAAAGAATTGTTTAAATAGCAAGTTTATGTGAATTTCAGTGAAAAATACTTTACAAATGAGAAAACAATTCTATTTTCAATTGTCATTATTTAATGAGATGGTAGTGTTACGGAAATGACATTTGTGTCCTCAGCTTGGACGAGATTCTGTAACAGATTCCAGATGAAAATTTTAAAGAATCTTTAAAGAATTTTCTGAAATTAGCTGTGCATTTTGAAATAAACATGACGTAACGCAACGTAATGTCTTGAAATAGATTAAAACTGCAGTAACTTGAATTGCTCAACTTGAACTTGTATGCAATCTATATGATAAACCCAAAGCCCATAGATTGATGAAATCATTTAAATTTTGCATCTGTTTTACCTCAGTTAATACAATTCACAAATTTATCTTGTGTAACCCCGTGCTCTGTATGATAAACCCATTTAAATTTTCCTAAGTAATAATGCAATTGTTTTAAGATTATGTTTCTCTTCTTGGAATTTGGAGATTATTTTTGAAAAGGTATTTTAAATTATTTACACATGTTTTCATGCACAAATTATTTCATATTAGAGAATATTTTTTCCCTAAAGAGCAGATTATAATGACTTTTCGGCTTCAATGTAGCTACTTTAGGGCATATGTTGACATATGCACTCATTTTAATTTTCTAACAATGCACTGTAATACTTAATCTTTACAATTTAACCTGCAATGATAAGGAAAAGTTAAGACTAACTAATTATCTGACACCTTAAAGGGGCAGTAGCACGTTTTTTGATAATTTTATATTTCAAATTTTTTACTGATAATTGTAAGTTAATGCTTAATGTATTATTTTGACAGCGTCAAAAATCTCATTACACAAGCCAATCATCCATAGTCAGAGGACAAAGTATGAAGATTCACAGAAAATCCATTGGCTGCCATTTTTTGTGAACACCTTTAATTCATTTTGTGTAAGGAAAAGAAATCGCATGGCTAAACTTTACGTTATATATTTGAATTAGTACTGCACCATTTAGTTTAAATACATTGTCTTTCAATTGGAACCATTCATTTTCATTTTCCTGACATCACCTCATATTCCCCCTAAAAACGTGCTACTGCCCCTTTAAAGGGCCATTAATTTTATCCTTAAAATGTTTTACTGATAACTGTACGTTAATGCTAAATGCAATATTTTGATAGCTTTCAAAATCTCGTTACACAAATCAATCATTTGTAGTCGGAGAACAAATCATAAAGATTCACATAAAGTCCATTGGCAGCCATTTTTGTGTGAACACCTTTAATTCATTGTGTGTAAGAAAAGGAATCGCATGGCTTATTTTATTTACTAGATAACTTTATAGCCAAATAATAGTAATGTTGAGAAAAAAAAAATTTCTGTGCATTATTCATATTTATAAAATATTGATGTGCGTCAGTGCCATTAATAAAAGACATTCTGAATGTTTTTGCAAGAAGAAAAAGAATCAATTCTTTTCCCAAGATTTAATGAAGCAATGACACTTAAATTTATATTTTAATGTAAAAATTATGTTAAAAGTTGTGAATTTTTTTTTTCTATTTCATTTGATGATATGTAGCTATTGTTATGCCATATGTACATTTATGTTAATTTTTTTTTTACAAAGATATAAACTATTTCATTTGAGGCAGTGAAATGATGAGGCAATAAAATATTCAAGTATTTTGAACAATGTAAATTTTAAAATTCTGATAAATAGTAAACAGAAATGTGAATCTATCGTGTATATATATATATCTCATAACACAAACATTCTCGGGTACAATTACTGAGTCTAAATCTGATACACCAATTATTGACATATAAGTAAAGATCGATTTGTTTTTCTGAAACCCTGCATCTGTCTAGGTAGGACTGATTTTATGTTGTTGTTTATCACCGATTTCCAAGACTCGCGGTCAAGGCTGTCTCTGTTAGTATTGATTTTCAAAGAAAGTTGGTCACAGATAGAACTTCTACCGTTGTTGTTCTTACACTGTCATTTTTAAATGTTAGAAAACTTAAGTTCCTTGAATTAGCAACTTTAAAATTATCAAGATGTTTTTTGCATGGAGGATTATAGCTATTTTGTGAGATCATTTTGGTAATACACAATGAATGTTTTTGTTAAGATATAACCAAACCTTCTTTTGATATTTATTGATCAGCAGAAAGCCTTTTATATATTATCTTAAAGAAATAAACCAAAAATGGTGTGCACTTAATTCATATGGCAAAACAATGACTTGTCAGTCTTGATACAAGAGTTCAATTTTTAATTCTTAGTCCTGTACCAAGTTGATATAGATATTATAGGTATTATGACCATCCATGAGATAAGATAAGATGCCGTAAATCCTTGAAAAATTGCCAGGCAAATTATTAATTTACAACACTGATTTAAGCCAGTGATTATTCAAATGTGTGTATCCATTTTGAAACTTGCAAAATCATCATCATTGGCAATTTCTTAATGTGAACATTGAGATAAAGTCTCTTTATCAATAGGTATGCGTTTCAATTCATACATATGTCATGGAATAGAAGTACTGAATAAGGTGATCTACAAAAGTTTGTTTAAATTGCTCAATCAAACCCGGCGATTTTTCAATTTTTAATTTTTTTCAACGAGGCTGTAATCTTCCAACCCAAAGCCTAAAACGCCAGTTTCCGAACTGTCACTTTTATGCCTTGCTGCATACCCTTGTGTTTTCTGTGCTGATATCAGCGCCCCTACAGGTGATTGTTAGCAACCTTCAGTTACTTTCTGATTGGACTATTGCTTCTTCTCATAGTAAGCTAGAGAGCAAGCACAGAAAACTCAAAGGTCGGCAGCAAGGCATTACACTGTGACAGTTCGAAACTGTAGTTTTAGGCTTTGCGTAGAAAGATGCGAGGCTATAGACTCGGCCTTTATTTAATGTAGGGGGTTATTCAAGGATTTATGTTAATTCTTTATTGCCTGTTAAGGAATTTGTTTTACATTAAAGGGGCAGTAGCACTTTTTTTGAGGGAATACAAGGTAATGTCAGGAAAAAGAAAATTAATGGTTCCAATTGAAAGACAATGTATTTAAATTAAATGGAGCAGTAATAATCCAAATATATAACGTAAAGTTTAGCCATGCAATTCCTTTTTCTTACACAAAATGAATTAAAGGTGTTCACATAAAATGGCCACCAATGGATTTTATGTGAATCTTCATACTTTGTCCTTTGACTATGATGGATGATTGGCTTGTGTAATGAGATTTTTGACATTGTCAAAATAATAGATTTAGCATTAACTTACAATTATCAGTGAAAATGTTTTAAAAATATAAAATTATCAAAAAACGTGCTACTGCCCCTTTAAAATTGTATACATAATGAATACAACATAAATCTACAAATGAACAAATAGTGTGATAATGAGCATTAACGATTATAAGCAATTGAAATGGACATGGACAAATGACATTATGTTTTAAACGCTAAATGTAACCTTTCATGAATAGCAAACATTGAATAACAAATTTATTGATTGACATGTCAGTTCATACGCACCGGGGAAGGAACAAGAGGGCCAAGCGTTAAGTGACAACCAACTGGTGATAATTGAATTATTGCCCGTCTGTATTGTTTCCAGTAACTTTGGTTGAAAGATCTTGAGGAATTTGTCAAGAGTTCAATTTGAAGTCTGAAAAGAAAACATATTCACTTATTTCAATATTTAAATGTAACCTCATATGCTCCTTTTTGTCTCTTTGGGATAATCTTAAATTTTTTCCTTTTTAGCAGTGATATTTGAATGACTATTCCTTTTACCTTAAAAATGTTCTTCTTTACAATTTCTTTGTGAGATCATCGTTATGACCATAAACGGAAGATTAAAAAAGACATCAGTAGTTAAAGATGTTATCATGACATCATCATCATGATCATCCTTGATCTGTATGGGCTTAAATTGACACTGTGGTTTCACTTCAATAATAATAATAATAATAATACTTATTTTAACGCCTAGTATCCAGTCAAGGACTGCTCAACGGCGATACACATGGCGATGCAATGTATATTATTACCCTGAATGAATAGTACTTTCGAGTCAAGCTACTAAGCGCCTCGCGCGACCATATAGGTCCGTACTTTCAGGTACCCATTTATACAGCTGGGTGAACTGATAATCATTATTGTGTAAAAGGCTTTCCTCCTGCATTGTTGTCACCTTTTGTTTTGTAAAATAAAAACTACGGAACGTGTCTCAAAATATTCTTTCTTTCTTCCAACCTAAAGAAATCATATACCTACAGATATTCAGGATATATGTCTTGATTGAAAGCTCCTTGTAACATTTGCTGTGTGCAGACAATTTTTGTAGTCATTGAATTGATGGCATTAAACTTTTCAGCTCATTTGTTGTCAAGCCTTTTTCATACATTTATGATCTGAACAGTATATGGGACACTTTGCAAGTGTTCTCAAGGGTCAAAATTAGTCCTATTGGGGTACTAGCCATTCAGACCAGTGCATTGCTGAGACCACTAGCCCAAAGACATTCTGACTAGCCAAATACACCAATATTATTGTATTTTCTTTAAATTCAACTAGTTCTTCGGACTACCAGTCATTGCACTATACTAGCCCAGCATCTTTTTCACTAGCCATGGGCTACCGGGCTAGCGGTAATTTCGAACCCTGGTTCTTTAGATTCTTTTGAGTAGTATATGATTTTTATTTTGTACACATCTGTGTATATTATTTTCTATAAAAATGAATCGTTAATATCATATGACACTTGTTATATATTGGTATATGAAATACCAACCATCTCATAAATGGTTGTCTAAAAGTACATCAAAGATATATTCAGAAGTATTTATTCATGATGTGATACACAAGCGTGGGCTAACAAATAGTGGCTGGTGTACATTTCTAGCATAAATGGCCTTCATTTAATTATCTTCCATTTGGATGCAAAACATCTGTGACAACAAATATCTACGTTTGAGGGTAGATTTATGAGCAATATGACCGATAGCAATCACGCGTGACAATAGAAGGATCAAATTTTGTCACTTGAAAAAGACTAAATATCAATTTTCTTAAGATATTTGTCATGCTAGGTTTATGGCATGTTAACAAATGAAAGTTGAGGCATATTGGTCAGTCATTTTTAAGGATAGGTATTGTTCATTTCTGTATTGCAATATATTGCGATACAGAAAAGGGTATTGCCATACGTATTGGTATATTAGTACTTCTTTAATTCAAAAATGTTCATGCTATCTTGTCTAAATATGAGCGTTAAGAACGATCATCATTGCTCAGCTATCAGCCATTTTGGAAAGAGATTTTTTCAATCACTTTTTTTTATCTGTATACATATTTGAGCTATTTTAACATCACTTCACACGTTGTAAAGAACTTTCCATCAATCATGTTTTATTTGGTTGTGTTTTTTTGCAATTTTAGATGGAAACAGCTTGTTTTAAAACATTCGATATATTGGATATTTTTCAGAAGTGTGTACCGATTTGTATCACTTTGTTCCTGTATTGCAATAAACTGATATATCAATAATACTGCGTATCCTTAGTATTTTTATTTGTTACGTTAGTCATTGTAGGTGAAGAACTTTTCTGTTGCCAGATCAGATCTAATAATTAATAAATTTTCAAGACACTTAATAAATCAAGAGAGTCATGTTGATATCCATTGGCCTATTTAGGAAAATAATTTTAAGAAATTTCGCTACATTGTTGGTCTGATAGTGGTCTTGATAAACCAGCAATTTCAGTGAATTGAAACCAGATTATGTTTAGAAGATGTTTATTTAGTATTACCAATTTGCGGAACATTTAAAATGGCCAAGATGTACAATTGATTTTGGCCTTTCTGTTCCAGATGAACCCTGTTTCTTTTGAAGCAAATATCCGATTTTAGTGAATCTTGATTGGCAGTTATATTTAACATATTACAAGTCGCAAACAAAAAATTTACCAATAAGTCAGAATTTACCTTTACCAATTTTGTAGTCTACGGATGAGTTCTTTATCATGATCTAAAAGTAAAACAGAATTTAAAAGAGATTCAAGTTTAATGACTGTGATATTAACATAGAAACCATTTCAAAACATGATTAAATCTCAGAAAAACAGGAAAAAGTCAACAAGGTTATACAAAATAATATGGAAAAGATATTGTTTTAAGAAACCAAAATAATCAAATCATTATAATGCAATTCTTAAAGAACATTCATATTCACAACTTGAGAAACATAATATGACCAAAAGAAATTTGCCATCTTGATACAAAAGTATTTTTCATCAAATAAATATCAATGAAGTGAGGAATTTATTCAAGGTATGTGTGACGGTGAAGCAAATAGCGATCACAAACTCATAAATCGTAGTTTCATTGAGAAATAATCCGGTGTTGGTGTGGGGTAATACCATCTCCATCATCTAGTCTTTGATTAATGTTGCCAGGGGGCGTACATTGCATAGTAAATATCAGGCAACACAGATTCCGTGCATTGTTCTCGGTAAGTAGTCAATGACGTTCACTGCTTCTCTTGAATGATCCACTATGACTCATATGACAAAATATGTAGGAACGTAAATAACAACTGTTATTAGTTTTGACACATTTTTGACTGGATGATGTTGCTATTGACTTGATTTGAAAGATTTTAGATGTGGGAGAAAAAGATGCTTAACCAGTTTTCAGCATTATATAACACTTATAACTTTTAGATGTTGAGACATGGACAAAGTTTTCAAATATGGGATAAATATGTATTCTGAAACCTGGCCTTCTTTTAAGCATAATATATACATTATCACCTTTCACTTCAAAAATATAAGGCATATACAAATGAATTGATATTCTCATTTGACTTCTTGAACTAAATGAATGAAAAGCCCAAAGATTTTGCTGAATGGTTGCAGAATAATAGATATATAAGATTGCAAGATGACACGTTTCAAATCGTTGCAATTTACAGAAAGTTTTCTGCAATTCTTATTGCAAGAAAGAGTCAAAAGGAACAGAGAAAAGGAACATGGCTCATGCTTGTATTTATTTTGGGTTTTAATTTGATTGATTATTAAAGTTTAAGTTAAATCATTTTCTTTTAATATATGTATATTCTGTCTATAAAATTTATTCTTGGATATCAATTTAAATTTATCACTCAAGGAAATAGTGACATAGGTTCCACATCAACCTGATAGTGAAGCCCTTAAACTGTCTATATGAATATCTATCTATCTATCTGTCTACTAAACATTTGTATAGCGCCAATATCCAGCTCAGAGAGCGCTCAGATTTACTAGTATATGAGTCTGCTTTTGGAAACATATAGCTTTAGAATGTATCAATAGATGAAGTGATAGGGATTGAATGGCAGAATGCTTTCAACTTCAGATAAAAAAAAGTCTGGAGTTCAAATCCTCCGAAAAAAGAAAATAAAAATTGCCCTCACTATGGAATTGTTCAACAACATAAGCTTTGTTGTATTGCCATTTTGTGTTTTGAGTCATAAACAAATTTTTTTCTTTAAACTTACTACTAATTCATCATATTTCATAAAAATAATATTGCATTTTGCTTTATTACTCAAATTTTCAGGGTGTAACATAATTATTTCTGCAATGCGATACACCCACTTACTGCACGTCAATAAAGCATACGTGCAATAAACTCATACATTACACCATGTCATTCATCCCGACAATAAATTGTCATTTTGTTCTCGCTCTGACGAAGATGTGGCGTATTGATAACCGTAATCTGAGGCATCTAGTGTACAAGGCTTTCTGAATCTATGGTCTTACACAATCATAAATAAATCGCCAAATTTGCTTAGTTCCAGAATCATGGGTATGTAACTGTTACAACACTGAATAGTTTTTTTGAAAACGACTCTGACTGTGTCACTTATGTGATATATCACATTCAAAGAGGTCACTTACTGCTTTTATTCCGGATTAATTAAGAAAGCTATAAGGTATGTCATCATAATACTTAAATGATGAAAAATAGTCAAAGCTGGTTCTGGTTCCAAACTTTAATTATGGTTTGAGGTGTCAAGTTACATGCATTCATTAGGCATCAAGGTATCAGACTGACTGACTGACAAGCACCTGTCACTCACATGGCCATGGTAATACTAAAAACTATGATTCACCTGTGGAACCTTATGCTCCTTACAGTTAGTGGTTTACTCAAAATGAAACATTGGGCGGAATAGGATTCAAAAGTTATTTTCTCTTTAACAAATGAGTAGAGGATCACCATTTAATCAATATATATATGAAAGTGTTTTGAATCGATAATCATGTTTTGGTAAAGGGATTAATGGTTATTATTGTCCAGACAATATATATATTGAAAATTGGCCTTGCATCTCAATTTATATATTGCATAGTTATATTCTCTTCTTTCTAAAAAATTTGATATACCATTTCTGGTGTGGTTCAACAGTTCAATAACAACAATGATCTAGTGTACAATATGCAAATTTAATTTGCACCACCAATTCTTAAATTCACCAATTCAATATACCTGTTTATCAGTGTATCATATGTATAACGCAATATAATTATGATAATTATGTAATAAGTATAATTATGGATTTGGATTATGGTTCTAAAAAAATGCTATGTCATTTAAATCAATCAAGAGGATATTTTAGGTGTCTTTATCGCAACTCACTGGATTTGGGTCCACATGTACATGCTAACTTGCTTGTGGTCATCCAGACTTTATGCCTTGTCCATCCCCAGGACATTCTTTTACTTACCCCTTATAAATCCCCTTTCAATCCCAAACACCCATGCGCTAGTCCAACACCCTGGCTGAAGTTGATGATATTTTGGCCTGAACATAACCTCTTGAAAAGCAAGTCTAGATCTGAAGTCATGAACTGAAAGAACAATGCCTCTGTCACCTCATCTTCTTGAGCAATAATCTCTAAACATCTATCCACTGTTAAAACTTTTCTCCATTTGCATACAGAAAAATGTCTTTAAAATGTTTGATGATCTAGCTATAAAATCTCTGTCTCAATTCTCAAAATACCATGTATTCATTTTCTTCAAAAACAAGCCTCTGAACCTTCCCCAAAAACCTCTACCCTTCCCCTCCTCCTCCCTGCCGTTCTGTCTACACTTGGTCAATCCCGTCAGTGAATCATTCAGTTGCCGTCTGGCTCTGATGTACCCACAATTCCAAACACTTCCTGTCTGATATGAGGCACTTCCTGTTTTGACCAGAATGTTCATTCTCCTAAGTTGGACCACCATTGTTTATTTTTCCTTATCTTTGCAGGTAAACTTGGCTTCTCTGAGTGGTTTATTGGTCCACATGGTACTTATCAAGACCTGACCTCCAACCTGGGATAGAACAGATGACAAGCAATGAGGATATAAGGATGTATACATACAGAAAGCTGCAACAAGCAATGAGGATATAAGGATGTATACATACAGAATGCTGCAACAAACAATGAGGACATAAGCAGGAATTAATTCATATATTGGACCATCACACACACTGCTCTAAACTCAGACCTTCATGTTGTTCACAAATTATTATTTTTTTATCTAATATGAAACTTTTTTTTTCTATATCTGAATTTGAAATTCCACTTCATTCTGATATTATGTCCTCTGATATTAAAACACAAATTTATGAAGTATATCTGTTTTATAGATTTATATTTATCGAACAAATATATTCAACATCAGAAGATATGAGGGTGAAAATATATTAATCATGAACTTTCTTGTAATATTTTTGTGAAATTTTATATATTTTGTAAACCATTACCCGGTAATATCAGACATTTTTAATCTTTAGTGCAATCAAGATTGTCTCAGATACTTTTCATTATGTATGTTAAAGGAAGGGAAATTTTTATTTCAAAATATTTAAAAAAAATGCTATTACAGATTCCTGTATGAGGTGAAATAAACCTTTTGACACATAATTCCCGTCCAATCTTAGGCAATTTAACTCATGCTTGTCATTTTGAGAATATTTATTAAAATCAAATTTCTCCACATTCCACATTAAAATTCAAACTGTCAATGAGACTAAAGATCTGTGTCACATTTCACGCAACCAATTCAATAGTTAATAATTTTTATGCAGGTGAGAAAAGAATCACTTCATTTTTTTGATATTATTCAAATTGTCCAAAGGTTGCATAATGAGTAAGAATTATTGAAAAGTCTAATTTCTTTTCCACGAAGATGTGACAGTACATAGGTTAAAAGATAAGAACTTTGTAATAAAAATATTCAGTTCCATGTAAACTTTTATGAAAATCAATATTTGAAAATCAAATTTCCAACTGACTATCATGACATTGGTTTGCAAGTGAAGAATTCCTTGTGAGATTCAAACAATTCTTCGTGGAGAAATGGTAACAGCATTTCCTCTACAATGTGAGGAATTTTCTGTGGATAACATCATGACAGCACATATTCAGCGTTGGAGGTACCATTTGTGCTGGGGAGGGGGTTCGGGGAGGGGGGACGAGGATGTCTGGAAATGGGGAGCGTGGGTGTGGCGCTGAATGAAGGTCGCTTGAGGAAGAATCTTGACAGAATGGATACAGGATGGGCTGAATGGAATACCAAAAGACAGACACATTCTTTTGACAAATAAAAGTCTGTGTCACGCTTCTTGGGTCATTGAATTCTGAAATTAACTGAGTCAAGTTTAGAAAAGATGCAAGCCATAAATGGTTATGTGAATGCAATTTGTCTTCCTTACAAGAAACTGATAGTAAAAAGACTTTCATATCAAGAGTAGACAACATTTGTCATTTTCAAGATTGTTTTATACATGACAATTAATGTTTACATTTCATGTCCAATTATATAATTCTAAGATTATATGAGATTATTTTTCTGTTAATGTTTCTCTGTACTGGTTGTGCTCATTATTTAATTACGATATTGTAATTGTAAAAGATAACATTATGTTGTTTTAAAATTGAAAAAAAGTTTAATTTCTTTTTTAGAATGTCATCAAAATCACTGCTTATTTGATTTAAATAAATTAAATGTGTCAACGATTTCAATTGAAAAAAGCTTCAATAATGGTTTTTCATTATGTTTCCATTGGTAAAATAGATATGGTATATAAAATTATACAAAATCCATATCTTCGATGAGTGAAATATAGCAAGTCAAATCACACATCATAAGATCACCGCTAACAATTGATATATACAATCTTGGCTGTGCCTATAGTGAAATATGAATATCTACTTAGCTTGATGAGATATACATTGGCTTGAATTGTCAAATATACTCTATTCCATTATTTTTTCTAAATGAGGATTTATAAGATGTTTCTTATTTACTGTAAAAGAAATTATGAAATGTTCTATAAATAAAAGGGTTGTTCACTTTGATTTTCAATTATTCTTTCTAAATGTTATTCAAGTCAATGTACGCAAGTCAGGTACATTTGATATATTAAAGAGTGGGCATTCAGAACACATTTACACTTTAATACTCTACAATCAATTCATGTCAATCAAAGCAACTCTGACTTTAGATACTTGACACACAATCTTTGCTAATGAAAATTTTGACACCTGAAATATTCATTTCAAACACCTGGATATCTAATATGTCATAGGAAATCAGTATATCTCTCAAATTTCATTAATCCAGACTAATAAGGATAAAACCTAGATCCCCTTGGTGTAAAATTGTTTTTAATATGTCTCCGTTTTGACAGGTATGTCTTGTTGTCATAACAATAATGGAAAGTGTATTTGGAAGAACCACTCCAGGATTTTCATCACATATTCTTTTACTTTGATGAAAATGTCATAATTTTTGTATAAATTCCAATTAGTTTATATATTCCTCCAAGTATATATGATAAATATTAGTTTTCAAAGTAAACCTATCAAACATGACCCACTCATGACAGTCACAGATTTATTTAAAAAAATTCTTTTCAGAGTCTTATCGTTAGACTAACCTTTCTGTTGTCACTGTAAGCTTCAAAATGATAATTTCCTGCAACTTCTCAATCTGATGACACTTTAGGTAAAGATTGTCATATATGACTCTAGACAACTCATGGAATGGCAATTTAACAACAGAAATGTTCTCCTTCACACCGATATTGATAGATTATTTCAACTTTGACTTTTGATCCTTCACAGAGTCTTATTTAGATAATGAACATTTTGACACTTGAAATATTCGTCTTTATCTTATGTCGTATAAAATCTCCATATCGTTCATATTCAGACTAATAACAATGAAACATAATCCTTTAAGTGTAAAATTGCTTTTATTTTGTCTCAATCTTGACAACGATATCACATTATCTTCATTACACTGATGGAACTATTGGATCACAACCAACTGTCTGAAAGAAGTTGTCTTGGTCCTGGTTAAATTGCTATTTTATTACTTAGATAAGAGCGTTCTTAACACTGTGGTCTTTAGGGACAGATCTTTTGGGTTACTTCAGTACAAACCACTAATGCAGTCAAAAATTACCATAATATCATTCCATCATATTGTTTAAAAAATGAATGATATTAGATACAGACTATTAAGCATTCAAAACTTGCAATGAATATCTTTCATTATGATATTTTCTAAAACAAATTAATGCAATTAGAATTATGAGTATGTGTACTTAATGGATTATAATCGTTATTGCAGAGAACATTCACAACATTGGGTTTTAAACAATTCATATGTTAGTAGAGCCTTATAACATTTTGCTTATGACCTCTCAGTTGATAAATTGCCCTACTTGGTTACCTGGCTCTTAACAAGTACTATCAAAGTTAACACCATCTGTCTAGAGCCTGAAATTACTAAATGTTTTAGCTGAGGACTGCCAGTTAAGACCATCAGGCAACTGCGCTCAAGGTCAACCCAACCCATTTGTATTCGCATTGAAAATGATTTCGAGATCTGCCCATCCGTTTAGAACCTTTATGAAAGCATGTAAGTAGTAGATCAGCTGTTTCATTTCCAAAAAATGGTTTCAAGGTTTACCCAACCGGTCGAGAGCCTCAGATAGAAAAGCTGTTTCATCTGTTTCATAACAAATGGTTTCGAGGTTTACCCCACTGATCGAGAGCCTCAGAATAGAATAAGAGGCAACGGTACGAAAAAACGTAACAACCCCCCTGTTTTGACCCCGATTTCTAACCAACTTTTTACACCTGCGAGAAGAGTTGTCCTGGTTATCTCCCCTGTCTGGTTATGGCTAATAGAAAAGCTATTTAATCCGTTACATAACAAATGGTTTACCCCACCGATCGAGAGCCTCCGAGTAGAAAAGCTGTTGAATACAGAATGGTTTCAAGGTTTACCCGACCGATCGAGAGCCTCAGAGTAGAAAAGCTGTTTCATCCGTTCGATAAAAAATGGTTTCAAGTTTTACCCCACCGATCGAGAGCCTCAGAGTAGATCAGCTGTTTCATAAAAAGTGCGATGATGATCTCAAGATGGCGATCTTCCTGAAAGGCTGTGTCACAACAGAGGGTGTACATCATCCCCTCCCATCATTGTCTCTCAAGATAATTTTGAACTATCAGACCAAAGATGCTACGATTTGGCATTACCACGAAGATAAGAAATTCCTGAAAAACTCATTAGGACAAATTCTGATTTAATCTAAACCAGAATCGGTTATAGGGCATTGTAAGAGTGCAAGAACAGCGATGAGCTTGTTCAAATGCTAGAATGGGAAATGATAGGTTATTTTAGAATGCGAAAACTTTATAACATCAGAAACTAGGTCTTTGCATCTAAAGGTCTTTAAGGTCTTATGGGATCTATCGCTAAGATTCGAGTTTATCGCTGTAGAGCCAAGGGTTCTAGTACCTTGTTTGATTGTTTTGATAGTTTGGCATCAGTGTTTTGTTGATCCAAACTCAAAGAGAAACTACCTGCTTGTCATACACTTTCAATTCTCTTCAAACGACTTCCACATGTTATTTCTTCAAATAGACCCTCATGTACTTATGACATAATGCAATAAATATAACGAGCACACATACATCTATTGCCTGTTAACAAAAGTAGTATAACACAAATTCATAAACGTCAGATTCACAAAATGAAAAGTATGACCATAAACATTGATGAATAAGCAGATCCGTTCAAACCTTTGACATGTCAAAAAAATTATGCACAAAAGTAACAACGTAAAGGTAATTTTCTCAAGCGTATATGAAATCAAAACAAAATTGCATGATAATAGTAAAGGTATAGGTGTATTAAGACCATACACAACGCAAATGCATGTTCTTCTCTCAAATCCTCATCAAATCAAACAATATAAGCATGTCATGTAACAGGTTCTGATAGGCTAACTGCCCCAAGCTGTTTCGTCTGCATCAAGCTTTAAAGACGTTGACCCTTCCGCCTATAACACTAACCAACATACATCCATACACCTTGACACACAGGTATTGTCACAACGATATCGTTTGCAGTATAAGAAAATGTATACCTTTCTTTGATTTAGACTGAATCCATATTTGTATAACATGTAACATGAAGGCATTTAGCATGCGGGAAAAAGTCCTTTATCAACTCGATACAAGACTATCAAGTTTCAAGTTAAAGAAACTTGTACATGGTATTACCTATATGAAATGCATATGCTTTATTCTGAATGCACATCATAAGTGAAGTATAACAAATAACAACTTTTTTGTCTAAAAGATATACAAACATCATGTTGAATTTAATATCAAGACACCTTTAGTAATTAAACTCATTCCCAAGCTTGATCAAACCATATGAAACGAAAATTCCCTTTACAAATTACATCACGCCAACAGGGAATAAACTCATATTTTAGTATCAATAAACTCGCGTTTTGCTACACTCTTTTGGGGCGGGATAGCGCAGTGGTTAGCGCATTTGGCTTCAGATCAAGAGGTCTGTGGTTCGAAGCCCACCGAGTGCTCAGCAACTTTGTCTGCAGTAGATAACTGTTCTACATGCAGTAAGGTTTGAGTGCAATGCTACACATAATTTCAGCGCAGTACCACCCATAGTCCGCTAGTTCTAGCCGATGCTCGCAGGTTTCACCGCAATACATAACCACAATATTGTTGCGGGCTTTCTCCTTGCAATAATACTAGCAGCCGCAATATAAGTGAAATACTCTTAAAAGCGGTGATAAACCCCATACTCTTATAGACTAAACCAATATCGAATCAAATCGTATAAGGGAGCAAATAAAAAAAATAGAAAACGTCTGTTCATTAAATTATTACATAAATGGACACTAAGGTAACGAATCCAGTAGACTGACCCAGAACTATGTATTATATAAAACTTTCACACAATGTACTGGATTGAGTACATAACATTTACATTTCACATTAACAAACAATCAACTAGATGGTAGTTTGATGCAGCCAATATTCCACCCAGACGCGTATAATTACACTTCTACTATCTTGTTAAACTAGACGCCAAAGATCCCATTTAGAAAGTTAATATACAAGCCAAAATCATTTGGTGATATAGGAATTTGTATGATTGATATTTAATCAGCGTGTCAAACAATAGTCAGATCACGATTTAGAAATATATACATGATCGTTACATTGGTCACCTTTCAAATTTGATTTACAATGACATACATTCATGTAAGTTTAAAGAAATACTTGGAGAAACTCGGTAATGGCTATCAGATATACACATCACACTTCAGTTTAACAGCTTCCAAGTATACAGGTAAGTTGATATAACTTCACCATGTAGTGTTTCACCGGTGATGTTTAGAAATGTTCATCAAATTATTCTAAACGTTAACTCGCATAGGTAGTAGTTAATTGTCGATCAATTGGCATCAGCTATACCCACTTCACCTTTCAAATATTCTCTGCGTCTATGATGCTATTGACCAACTAGACTCATGTAATATAAATTGTATTCCTCTTAATAAACCTTAATCACTTTCTGCTCAACATTAACAAACCCAAATACATTTACCTATAGTCTCGAGGAGGAAGTATCTGATCCATGTCTATGCTGCACTTGAGTCGAACAACTTTCATAGGCCTATATACTTATATCGAAACCCAAACATCCGCTGATGCCGTTCTTAAACCCAAAGACTCGTATGTTACAAGTTTCGGAAACATGTTCTTTCAAATGTTTATCAAATCATTCTAAACATTTACACATCCAGATACATGTACCTATAGTTTCGAGTAGAATGTACCATATACATGTATAGAGTTGAACAACTTTTATAGGCCTATAAACTTATATTGAAACCCAAATTTCCGCTGAAGCCGTTCCCAAAACTCGTATGTTATAAGTTTCAGAAACATGTTCTTTCAAGTGTTTAACAAATAATTCTAAACATTTACACATCCAGATACATGTACCTATAGTCTCGAGTAGTAGGTATCACGTATTCAACCTGCACTCGAGTCAAGCACCTAGATCTCTGTGCCAAGCATCCCCTCTCAGACGCTAGCTGTTCTCACCTGGAACACACCTGAGACAACACAGACGCTCAGGTAGATGGAGGTAAGGTCTGAAGGGACAGTTCCTGGAGGATCACAATAAATAGCAGGTGACCCGGGGGAGAGGTGAAAGGGTCGGTATTCTTCACAGGGGCAAGTACCTGCACTGGAATCTTACAAGTCTCCTCTGAGACTAGACTGTATTGAGGTTTCCAAGCATATCTTTATATATACCATGTATATTCCAAGTACCTGTACTGGATTCTTAGTAGTCTCCTCTGAGACTAGACTGTATTGGGCTTTCCAAGCATATCTTTATATATACCATGTATATTCCAAGTACATGTAGTGGAATTTAGGCAACATTGGTAGAAGTCTCCACTGAGACTAGACTGTATTGGGCTTTCCAAGCATATCTGTATATATACCTGTATATTCCAAATACATGTAATGGAATTTAGGCAACATTGGTAGAAGTCCCCACTGAGACTAGACTATATTAAGATGTCCAAGCATTTTATATATATATATACACCATTTTTATTCAAAGTCCATCTAGTGGAATCTTACTAGTCTCAGAGGAGACTAGACTGTATTGGGCTTTCCAAGCATATCTTTATATATACCTGTATATTCCAAGTACATGTAATGGAATCTAGGCAACATTCGTAGAAGTCCCTACTGGGACTAGACTGTATTGAGTTCTCCAAGCATTTCTTTATATATATCGTACATATTCCAAGTACCTGTCCTGGTGTCTTTGCTGCAATGCTAGAAGTCTTCACTGAGACTACACTGTATTGAGTTCTCTATAATCATTTTCCGATTATACACTTCTAACAGTTTTATATGACCCAATCACCGATTCTACAGACAGTCAAGCTCTTTTACATCTATCAAGGCTACATTTGTAGAAGTCTCCACTGAGACTATTCTGCATTGCGTTCTCCAATTGTATAAGTATATACCACGTATATACTAAGTACATGTGGCTGAATTGGTACACGTGTCCGCTAAGACAAGACTTTGGATGTTTGTATCCGCCAATCATTTTCTTTATCATATGACATTTAAGATTGATATGACAAATTACTTATTAAATGCCAAATGCATTTAGAGTGAAATTTTGATTTTCAAGTGTAAACCCACTCTCATAACATGAGACATTTGATTTCAAGTTTTATTTCGATATTAACCTTACATCTACCTACAGAGGTTGTTTAAGTTACTGCTTTTCTAGTTATCACTCTTATAGGTTAACTGCTTTCCTAGCTAGAAATCAAGCTTTCAAGAAATCAAGCTTTCCAATCAAAAGTACATGTATTTGCAATCAAAGACGTCTATCAAACAGAGCTAACTTGAGATCATTCTGTTGTGAGGTGTGCACATATTTCTAACAGTGAGATAGTGGAATATGTAAACAGTGCGTAAACAGAAATGGATGCAAATAAAGATGTCGTTATATATTACCTTCCTTTGGCGGTGGTTATATGGAAAGATAAGAGATTAGGAGCCATTGAATGAGACCTGTCCTGAGTTCTGCCAAATACAGATCACCTTCCTACGCAAAGCCTTAAACTCCGAACTGTCGGTTTTATGCCTTGTTGCTGACCCTTGAGTTTTCTCTGCATGCTCTCTTGCCTGTAAGGGCACTATAGCAGCACAGAAAAGTAAAGGATCTGCAGCAAAGCATAAAATGACTTTTATGAAATTGGCGTTTTAGATTTTGCGTAGGAAGATGACTACAGATGTTCAGTTTTTGAATTTGCAAATTTGTGGATTTCACCAAGAAAAAGAAGTTGATGACTGTAATCCTCTGTGTCGACTTTGCCATATCACTATAAATTACATTTACTATGTTACATTTTAATGACCCAAAGCAACATGTCGGCAATAAAAGCTAATTCAAGGCTTAGAATCTGAGGGCAACCACCCTGCTCCATATTATCTAACTAAAAATGTTTCAGATTACAGGCATGTTTGAAATCCACAGCAAATCCTTAAATCCACTTCGAAGCTCTTACTATACTTTGATCAAAGAGGTAAAAATTGATATTAATCTAAAGAGATTCAAAATTGATATTAATAACCTAAATGAAAAATCGTTGAGTAATAGGTTATATTTTCACTTATAAACTTAGCACAACTATTAAAGGGTCATCTTAATCTTGAACAGTATAATTAATCGTTATTCGTTGCAAATCAACCATCAAAAATCTTAAAGCCTTATACTTCAGAATCTAGAATCCTGTATCTTATTATTCACAAAGTTTACCAATACTTAAAAACAATTACAAATTTCGATTGATAACAATTGCTTTAAAGATGAGCCAGTCTACAAAGTCTGGTATACGAGCAATGGTGGAGAATGTGTGAAACTCCTCACACTGTACTTGTACTCGCATTGTACTGAGAAGAAGGTCAAGCGAGGTGAGGAGTCTTGTTCCTTCTAACGTTAAAGAGAACGACCATATTCTGGAACATATTTTCTAAACTTAATGATTTCTTTACATTCCTAAGATCTCTTTTTAGAATACCCCCTATCAAGTAATTAAAACACAACATATAAAATGAATTTTAAACAATAAATTTCAATACGTCGAAAATAATAAATCGTTATGTTTGTTCAATTGAATTCCGGAAATTTGTTGTGGATCAAATGTTTATTCTAAAAGTGCCTAATTTTAATCATTTCGCTTTTCAGCAAAATTAATTGGTCTGGGCAATAATACACCGAGGTGATTCAGAATAAGAACCAAAGTTCGGCCACAATGTTCCAAGTAGATATCTGACAATGACTAAATTACAAGAAATCTTTTATCTTTTTTTGCTGTATTGAACAAACCCACGTTTTTAACATTTGCCTGTAATTTGATTCGGGTTGTCCATATACTCAACTCAGCTTTTGAAAGTTTATGTATTTAAAGCATCATATTTCTATTATCAAAAGTCAAAATTCTTCAGTGATTAAAAACATGAAAGAAACATCGCGTGATAAAAAAATGTTGGAAAGAATAGGTAGGGATAATGTCATTCGTCAATCAAATTAAAAGAAATGGCACACTGTTGAATAGTCAATCATACAAATTCCAACATTCTGTTCAGCATAAAACAGATAAATGAATCAAGAGATTGGGTAACATTGAGGTCATTAATGACAATAACATTAAAGAATCGCATTGCATTGTTGGAGGAATTCAAGGACTTCCAAATCTTTTACGTTTAAAAAAGCAACTACTTATAGAACTTCATGACACCCAAGGGAATGAGAAGTTCAAGAGTTTGACGTCATGTAACAATGGTCGGTCATGAATTCTCATATGACGTCACACTGTTACCGCGGTGACGGGCTCTTCCAAGCGGCCGCTCAACATGAAATTGGCCTTTTTTGACGTAATTAGAAGGATTTCATCTTATAATAAATAGAATGCCTGTCAATTCTTGACAATTACCATGTTTATCTCATCTCGTGAGGTAAAACAGTTAAATATTTTCTACCTCACTCGATGAGATAAATATGATATTGGTCAAGAAAAGACAGATATCCTCTATATTATATTGTTATTCGTAAATTTTCAGATCTAAGAACTTGTATGATTATACTCTTTCTACAGGTCAGTGACAAAGGAATAAGGCATCGATCAAGGACATTTCAGTTGGCCCACCCCTCTTGAGCCTCCCTCCGATCAGCTGACTGGGGTTGGGTTACTGTCAGCATGAAAGTCAGGCATTCCATACGATGGTTGTGATCAGATGGGAAACCCAAATGGCCTTCTTTGTCCCAGAAAAGGTTAACTTGCACACTCTACCATATAGAGAAATTACGCAGGTTTGCTCCGCTTCACAACAAAGGAAGCTGAAGCAGACGATAACATGTCATGACCTTCTCTGGAAAAACAATATGCAGAACCTACGCAGACGACATTGCAACATCTGGACTCTGAAGACGATTCGGGAACATTGATTTGTACTTTTTTAAATCTACGTTTAAATGTTAGACTATCTGCGTTGTTGGTCGTCCAAAAATAGGGTTGAAAATATTCTCTGTAGAAAATTTCTTGGTTGAAAGTGAAAGTTTCGAATTCGCTTCTCTAGCTTGGTATAGGACGCGGTTATAACAATATATATATAGATGAAAAAATAACATTACGGAATTGGGAACATTTAAAACATTCTTTTTCGCTAACTAGCGCGTTCAGCCATGTTGGCTTCTTCAGGTTAGTTTTAAATGCCAGTTGTCACGTCACGTTTTTTGTATATTTCTGTTAAAGTATTACACTATACTATTTCGTTATCTAAAGCAGGCTAACTTCAGCTTCTTTCTACAAAAGCGAGTTGACTTGGTATTACAAAAAATAACCTCAAGCCAGGTTTCCAATTGTTGATGACGTTAAGAAACTTATCATCGTAAAGTGCTTAAGGCAACTGACCAAAATTAACTTAATTAATTAACCCTCATAAAAAAATACTGATCTGTTAGTACTGATTTAAAAGATTTAGGATAACAGGACATAGATGTAGAATCAATTAATTACATAGTTTTGTTGGTTTGAGTTAAGAAGAGTTTTCCTTTTAACAAACAGGACGATTCCGAACCATTTCGTACGCTTTTAGTACTTCATTATCACTTATAACGGACCCTTATTCCAACAACCAACTGTTCACGAGAATAACTCGTTCCAATAATTACACAACAAAAGCAGTAAAAGCAAGGGCATTGATTTTGGTAATCCCAATAATCCTTGCACGTCCGTTCCACGAACCATGTTGGTGTCCAACCGGAAGTCCATTTCAAGACCTCACTTCCGGTTCTTGTAAACGTGCAGACGTTGTCTGAACAGATTTCATCTCGGCAACAACATGCAATTGCAAGGAGTTTCAAAGTCGTAGTCTCACCTTGGCAAGGTAAAATTTGAAGTCATTAGTCTTGCCATTCTCTCCCCACAGAGGCAGATCAATTCATATAATATTGATACAGCCTCTGTTATATTACGCCGACTTTGTGGGATAGAATGGGAGATGCCTGATTGGAGGCAATCAAAGTTAGTTGTGCAATCAGCGACGCTGTTCTTAATTATATATAACTCATCATTTTGGCTACGGAATCATAGCAAACGCATTATGACATGAACCACCTTTCCATGCGAGAAAGGTTGTCATTTGATAAAGAAATTCCAATGGATTGTGGTGCAATTTTTTCCGTCAGGGGAAATGACCTGAACTCAAGCATTTTGGCGTAAAAGAACAGAGGCTGCATCAGCATTTCATGATTTGATCTTCCTCTGTGGGGAGAGAATGAGGTCTTGCTGAAGTTTATGGAACGTTGCTTTATACGGTATGATTTTACCGTGAAAGCAGTAAAAGATAGATATTAGAAGGGTATAAGATACAGTCGTGTCATACTCTTACCCTAATTAGTCTAAACCGAAGATAAAATATGACCAACCGATGCATTATAAGTATATTGATATAACCTGTCAATCAGTCAATCAATAATTAAATGTCTGCAGTTTTTTTTTTATCACGTCGTGAGCAATTCCAATGGACTTTCGCACGTTGTAAGGCAAGGTTGACGCAAACGGGAAGGATAAATACTGTTTGAATTTAATATAGTGCATGCAAACTTTTGAAAATGTTTGTTTTGCAGATTTCTACACCGAAACATCGCACCCCTGCAATAAAGAAGTTGAACAATACATAGAACTGTTCCTTTCTCAACGGTATGCTTGTCCATTTGCCTCCCTCAGGTGAAAAAATGTGTTCACACTAAAATTGCCGCCATGCAGCGGTTTAGTTGCTTGATACCTTATTATTTCTTTTAAGGCGATCCTTTTGAGCAATGAGATATTTTAACCCCTGAAGATAAAACATTTGGAATAAATCTTATGTTTATTTCTTGAAATTTGAAGAAAATTAAATTGTGAAAAACTTTCTACTGCCCCTTTAACGACACTGTTGAACATGTAAGAGCAATTGTTTCGTTCGATATACGGCTTTGCGCAAAATATTATTTAAATGGCTGTATTCTTGTCATGAGGCTTCAGTACTGAATAAACCTCTTCTTCTACTTCTTCTTCTTTTTCTTCTTCTTCTTCTTCTTTACACTGCAAATAATCTCATTCAAACCACAAAGGAAACTTGCAACCAGAATCACACTTATTCACACTACAATTCAATTGACTCCGTTCACAATGAAGATGTTCAATTCGTGCAAGATGGTTAATCATGGTGCCATTGGTTGCATCGAAATAGACGGAACTTGAACTTTCATGCTCTTCTGCAAAAAACTCCAACTTCCTTTAATAGATTTGCAACGATACACATTTACCAAACAAAAATAAATCACGACTTTTGAATTAATTTAAAGTTTTAACAAGATCACTCTTTTTAAACTTGATTCCAGTCAGGCAGCCAGAATGACGGTACCAGATAATGGTATCAGCAGAGTAAAAAAGAAAATGTATTTTCGAACATTTTTTACATCGAAAAAACACAAAAGACGTTTATAACCTTTCTCATTAGTGTTCTAGCTTTTAAAAAAACACCATTTTATATACGATTTGGCAAGCAAGCGAGGATAACAGAAATGAATTTACAAGGTTCGATCCGTTTGCCGTCTGTAAATATTTAACCCAGTCAGTGCACCGGTTTTATCTTACAGATTGCTAATTGTATGAGTCTATTATGTCTACCTATTCTCGCTGGGTTCGCATCAAGTCCCAATTACAAACGTCTGGTGTGTTGGAAGCTAGATCAAAACAGCTGGATCTGTCGTCTAGACTTGCTATATGGCTCCTAAACAATTTGATAAAATGCATTACGTGCTTTGGTTACTTTTTACCTCTTATATGAATTATTAATTATTCTGATCTAAATTGTTATGGATGTCCGGCTTCTTATTCTTCGAGTTGCAGTGGTTTTGTATAGATCTTTATGGCGTTCTCAAGCATCTCGACCACTACAACTTCAAGATTACCACTAAAACAGTAAATTTATTTTAATATATTTAAGTTATTTTATTGTTTGGAGACCAATCTCATCACACAATGCACATGACACACTTAATATGACTATATCATTGCATTGGGAAACTTCAACTTACGGTATTATCTTATGACATAAACTAACATTTCGTCTACGAAATATATCTCTTCGAAGAAAGAAACACATTTTCCCCAAATTCATTTATTAATCTTGAAATTATATATATGTGTATCGATTAAGTCAGGATTTGTTGAATGAGCATCAGGATTGAATGGAAATTCTCAAATGTTATACAGAACGCATCTCCATCCAAGTCATTTGTTGAGAGAAACTCGTTCTTGTTTTAATCCAACACAAATACTCTAAGTCTTCGAATTCATTTCAATTGATCAAGGCTGTAACAAAGCCTGCTTCGTGATGACATCATTTGATGTCTATTACTGCTATTTTGAACAAAGGACTCGCTTAAATAATGTTTCAAAAATAGACTATACTAATGGGATTTTTCTCCAAAATAGGTTCTGTTGTAAATTAAAAAAGAAGTTCGTTCGTAATTGAGCATGTAATGTTGTTCCTTGATTTAGTTTGTCAGTAAATGTTTATTTCAGTTAACATTTAAGTAACGTCTTTAAGACAATGTCGAAATACAAAAAAAAAACACATTTGAACAGGTGATATATATATAAATACTTCAAAGGAAATTAATTCAACTCAATTACAACATTGCCCGTACAAAAATATAGTTTGGCAAAGGATTAAGTCTTTTTCGGGTCCCTTTTACACAACTTAATTTGTAATAGTGAAGATACTGCAGAAAATGAAATCTAACATGCAATTAAAATAATCGTTCCGCGATAATCCAACTGAACAAATATTCTGAATTGTTTCTGTTAAGCCCATTTGGCCAAATGGAAACATCGTCAAACTGTCTAGATAATAATCAACGCGTTGTCTGAAATGTACACGCGTCATTTGAGCACGAAATGCACGGGCGTCACATGCTAGTTCGGTCATGCGCATTACTCGAATTCCTTGACTGACCAGCGCAGAACGACGAAATGGTGAGTTTGAAAGAGGCATTTGGCTTTGCATGGAATTTAGCTGTAAATTGATTTACCTGACACGGGTCAACGTGAATATCAAAACAAAAACAAACAAAGGAGACTTCAAATATTCAAATTGTAAATCAAACGAAGACAGCGTCAAGAAATTCGAAGAATCTAACATCAACCGTGAGTATGTCCAAATTGTAATTTATTTTCCTTATTTGACATTGAACCTGAAAGTATGGTTTCCATTCAAGCCTTAACCTGGAAGAGTATTACAAGAGACTTACATTTTATAAAGAGCCTTTAATCCTTTCTTCAAGCAGTGATACCATACAAGACTGTCAAAATGTCAAAGTTACTAATTCATTGAACAAATTCCATTTAACTCACAATGTAAGGCACGAAGGTGAAATTATGTTCGATCAAGCGATTGCCTCTCTTACCCCAAACAAATACATAACAATGATTGTACTGAGTTATTGTTAAATTTAATGGACGAAACGTCTTCTCAGTTGCGTCAGATCGTCAAAATCATATGCCATCCACTCTGTGGGAAAACATTTACAAATGAATATATGAACAAGTTTATATGTTTCACTAAAGATTCCTTTCGGGGTAATTTGTGGCCTATAAATGTAACACATCATACAGCCAGCATACGTCATCATATGACAAGCAAATAAGAGCTGGACCTAATGAGTACACTTAATCAAAAGTTGCTGCATCTTACATTTATTATCAATTTTCAACATTCCGTAAGCAAAATGTAAAAAAAGTTAGATCTGATAGTTTACTACCATAATATTTATCCTTCTTTTTCAATGAGCCAGTGCAATTGTCCAGTGTCCAATTATGCGCTCAGCCAGACCCTGTTATAAATAACTGTAATGTTACACGCCCATTGGTCGTATAAGATTACAGCCAGTTTCAATCGGTTTGGACTAGGTAACCTTGTCCACTTATACATTAAGTAAGATTTACTTGCAAAGCTACATTAAAATTCGGTGCAATACCCATGGTACCTCTGTTCCAGCCTAGGCTGGCAGACTTCATCAATTTAGTGTTGAAGGCATAATTTCTTGCAATATAGATAACTGCGAACTCTTATATTTTAAGACATTGTTAAGCATCAATTCATCTTGCCTACTTTCTTGCCAAGCTAAAGATGCCATTGAAACTTGGACCTTGATGTAGTCCAAATCAAATATCATCATACCTACCGTATCTTCGATATCCAGATGAGGGTTGTACATTGAAACAGGCCATTGTCATCCCCAATCTTATCAAAACTTTGAAAAAATTACAAGTAAGAAAACATCTCCTGAGTGTTTGGTATATGTTGTTGTCTAACAAGCATTCGGCACGTCATGTATGACTTTATAACCGCAAGGTCGATGAACTCTTGTAAGATAATGAACCGAGACAGGGAGTTCTTTCAGAAGCCAGATTCGATAATAGTGAGAAAGATGAGTGCGAATCCCTAAACGAAAACGACAATTCTTGAATCAGTGTAGCCCCATTCCAGACAGATGCAAGCCTGATGTGCAAGGGCTCTCCACAAATTCCGTATTGGGTAGGCGATGTCTTGAGTACTGATGATCACTTCCGTATGTGCAAGGAGTTTTGACAAGCTTTTAGAAGTGTTATGAAGGCAGAAATCTGACCTGCCCGATATGGCACTGTAGTAAGCTGTGGGGAGTTTACAACTCCAGCTTACGTCTTCTTGCCTAGTGCGAAACCATGACAGTAAGTCACCCATCTGGAGAAACAGTTGTATGGCGTTAAAAGAGTGGTAAATCATAAAACAACCACTCAGAAACAACTTACGTAAATGACATTCGGAACAAATCGGTTTTGCGAACGTGTTTCCATATCGGCGTAACCAATACGACGAAATTGTATATTGAGAACATACATCTGGTGCTTATATTCGGTGTTGGTTTATCGCTGAAGGAGCCATTAAATCCTTGAAGGTATAATGTGAAACATCGCCGCTAGCAGGTCCTTTGTTAATCAGACTTTGGGCGTGCTGCTTTCAGGTGATCGTCCTTCTCACGTCAAGAACGCTGATCCACAGTCACGCATGCGTGATGAGCAACCATTCGGAGTCTCAGGTTACTACAATAAGCTTATCTTACTTGACATCTTCGTCGAACCTTCTTGTCACAGTTACTAAGGATATGTTTTGGAAATATATCTATATGCAATTACTATGGCGTGTTTAATGAGCTTTGAGTTATGAAAAAAAAAACATCCATCAACACCTTTGCTTCCTCATATTTTTTTTTCATTATATAAAATCGTTGTATTTTTTTCATCTCAATCACTTCAGGGGTCCCCTTCACATTTATAGTGAAAGATTGAGAGGGAAATAGGACAAGACAAGGCATCCATTTGATACGTAATGTATGATGATAACTATTGACAAGCACTTGAAAGTGTCGAAAAAATCATTCATTTACCTCATTAAGCCAATGATGTCAAATAAACTGACATTGAGGGCTTTTAGATGACATTTTCAAAAACATTTATTGCATTTTAAGAGCAAATGTGAGAATGAGTGTGATTGAGTAACGGTGTGCGATTCTCTCTTAAAATTCTACATTTTAACCGCTGCTCTTCAACTTAAAAGCATGAAATACTGAAATTGTGTAATGGGACTTTACCAGTTGCAAGCATAACTTTAGCTTTGGTTATATCTAAAGTGTCAGTAATATATGTTCAACATTAGAAAATATGAGATAATGAGGCAATTGCTGTCATATGGCTTCAAAATGTTTGATGTTTTATCAAAGAAAATTCTGAATTTCATCTTACGATGTCAAAAGTCAGAATTCGTTCCTAAACCTTTATTTCTCTTCGAACGCAAAGAGACAAGAACTGTTTTTCATATTTCCTTTAAAAGTACAAGCGATAAAATGAAGTTTACATCTGAATCTATCCATGAATTAACTTTTGACGAAATTATATTCTCTTTCAGGCAGAATGATATCTTATTCAGTACATCATTTAGAGTTATATTCTCTTTCAGCCAGAATGATATCTTTCTTATTCAGTAGATCATTTAGAGTTATTGAGTTCCGATCAAAATATAACAAATGTTTGAAAGGATACGTTAGTATTCCACCCTATAAAGTGTCCTCAGATCATCGGGGACATATTTTGACATTTCCAGTAATAAATAAACTCACACAAACAGTGTCACCGGAACCTTATGAACAATCTCATAGCGAGCTAAAGAGATCTACCAGACAAATGAGGAAACTAATAGGTCAAACTGACCTATTAATTTAGACATAATGAGCTGGGTCGTATGACATGATTTGCGAATATGTGATGTTGCCACGAAAGGAAATTCACTTTAAAAATATAGGATTCTTTTGGACAGTAATAACTAAAGCAAGACACAAAATTGCAAACTTTATTCATGATCTTGCATTTTTCTCCAAAACATCATAGCTAATCATACATTTCATCATCGTCGTCATCGTCGTCGACGTCGTCATCATTGTCATCACTATGATCATCATAACTATCAAGTCCTTTGGTTGTGGTTATCTTTTCTGTCACTCATGAACACTCTTATCTTCTTTTCTATAGTCGTCAAAGTACACCTGTATTGAACTTTTCGTTTAAACTTTTACCTAGATCTTATCTATCTAAATATTCAACATCTTCGGTTATAATTATTAATCATTCCAAACAAAGATATTCTGTGAAAATGTGAAATGAAACAAATATCAAATGCTAAAAGAAAGAGCTATTCCTAGTGCTGCTTGTTGTCAAGAGAGCAATGAATCTCTGAGTTTCTCAGGTTTCAACAGTATTAAGATATTAAGTTTCTAAACGGTATTGTGTTTCAAAACACAGAAACGTATTTCGGGAGCATTTTGTTTTCTGGAGTCAGTATTGTATTACAGAATGATTGTTTAAACTGTGTCGTTTCCTAAATGGTCAATGTGTATTAGCTAAGGTAGTTTTTGATTTGCAGTGGTATTGTTTATAGTTTACCATTGAACAGTGTACAAGATGTATGAAAATAGAATGGTATTGATGATGTACTTTCAATTTATGAAAGTAGTTATGTGTGACTAGCTTAGACACTGAAATTTGAATTTCGTCAGTAAGTAAACCTAAACCTAAACCTACCTGAGTGAAACGGGCAATATTGAGACTATGTTAATTTAGACTAATAAAAAATTAGAAAATAGCAACATCTCATATTGTGAAACTCATGATCGTGTACACGTGCGATGTAATGTATGACGTCTGACACATTTCTTTTAGAACAGATTGCATTAAATTCCTTTTTTTTTAGATATTCCGTTCAGCACAAATTATTAAACCGCGTCAAGATGTCAGCAGTTTATTACACATAAACCCCCTAAGAATACATAGACCATTTTCCCCCTGAATTGTTTACAGCCTGTATTAGATGTCTGGAATGAAGCTTCGTTGAATTTCGTTCATTAAAAATATCAGCGAAACTAGGAAGTTATCATTAAAAATATATATTTGAACAGTTATCACAAGTCAAAATGATCTCATATATCTTACTACATGTAGCACTGCAAATCATCATTTATCATTCTAGTGACGTAACCATAGTAACAGAAGTAACATAATCTTGGATCGTGTTTCCTCTCACAATGGATAATGGAATTTAGTAATCTGTACTTCATCCTCGCGTCTCTGGCTACAGCATCGTGATATTCTAACCTCGTGATTGGTTTCTGAAACCGAAGATGTTCAGTTCAGAAAAACTACCATTGGAATTAATAGATAGACGTTTTTCGTTTTATACAATGTACATGCATATCGATAAGTCGAAATATCTCTTTTAGATATGGAATTTTTACTTTGAATAGCATTTAGAGATAACAACTTCTTTATTTTGAGAGCACGATGATTCAAAACAAGGTTTCAAGTACAATTGATCAAGCAGTGAATCAATGGAAAATGTATAACATTTAATTTCTGTAAATAGCATTTAGAGATAACAACTTTCTTTATTCTGAGAGCACGATGTTTCAAAACAAGGTCTAATATTAGTTCCAAGTACAATTGAACAAGCAGTGAATTAGTGGAAAATGTATAACATTTCATTTCTGCTCAGTGTCACATTACATATCATCCATAGAACTAGTGTTAGCCCTATAGTATAAGGAAATGATGTTGACATATTATCCAACGGAACAAGTGTTAGCCCTACTGTATCAGGAAAGGATTTTGACATATTTTCCAGTATCAAATCTTACCTTGATATAGCCTAGTCAAAAAAGGAAAGTGTTATTCAAAATTTTATGTGTTGTGGATAACGTTTACCATTGTGAACCATTTGAAAGTTTTAAATCGCATACAGCTATTGAACTGTATAAATCCAGAAAACGATTTTGTAGCTTTAATCTGGAGTTAATCTTTCTACTAATTCTAATGTTCCCTGAATCACCGAACTTAATCCTGGTTGAATATCGGAAATGTTGTGTCCACTATTCTATCCATTCCACAGACGATACATTCAGCCATTGAGACCCAATGATAAGGCTTATTGACCATTTTGTTACATTTCCTGAAAACGCCAGAAGTTTTCAAAAGACAAACCCGCATGGGTGGGATAAAATGGCCTCTGTCCTACATTCACATTAAAGGCGGCATGGAAGTCACCCTTTCACAACAATGTCACCCAACAACAATGGTGACGTAATCATTACGTCATAGAGATGCTATACATTTGTCAAAAAGGACGGAGAGATAAAAACAGCCCGCCTTGTGGAATGCGAGCGAGTTAAGTATTGTGGCTTGTTACGGAATAGAGAATCTTCAAGTGGTCTTTTGAATGGGGGATATTTTGGGGGGGATTCACTGTCATTCATCTCTAATAAAAGGGGGCTTGACCACGCCGTGACCACCACTCTGTAGCATCTTTAAATACCGGGGTATGTCCGAAGTATGGCCATATATCAACTCGGCTTTGAGAAAAAGACGTTTTGGATTGTAGCTGTCTTGATACTACATATTTAGAATTTGGGATGTTTTGAAGTTAGACAATGAATCTTGTTTCACTACAAATGTTTGATCCGTTTGATGAAATAGAAAAACGGTTTACCTTGGGAAAAGTACCAATTTGTTTTAGACTGAAAAGTATACCACCTTCAATGCCAGTAGTTAAAGAAAGATGGGTGAAGAGAATATTTGATAGGGAGGAAAGAGGGCGTAGAGGGTAGAGTGATTTTTGTGGGATTAGATGTCACAATGATGTATATTGATATATGGGACTAGAACGATTTTGAGAACGTCGTCATGAGAGAAAGAATATGGTTTCAGAAATTGCTCGAGGGCCACTAAAGATATAAAAACGGTTTCATTAATCGATAAAAGGGTGCTAAGTATAATGAAAGTGACTTGTCATGAAAGTATATGTGACATAATGTGATAATGATCATCACGCGCCATATCTGTAACATAACATTTGTCACCGGGGATAGTGTATCATTCACAACTGTGTCTCATCGATTTCCCCCATTGATATACGTTTATAAGTAGAGGTTTCGTAAATAAATCAAATTATGCATTCGTATCATTGAAACATTTAATACACAAAATCATAGTTTCGCATGTTGCTATCGACATTTTCGTATTGAGCAAAATGTTTCTTCTCCTATTTTGTCACCAACGCCTGTCACATCTAACAAAATATATCTAGACGAATCATTTCGCATTTTATGAGTGACATTTCCGTAGAGAGAATAACACGTTTCTCCTCCCATGCATGTTGTCACTGACGCCACGGAGAGGACGTCACATACACCTGTGACAGACGTTATCACCTGCAATTTGCCTTAGCTATCCACACCTGTGTCTACCTGCGTCAGTTAAAACGTGGGAGGATGGAAATAATTGTCTGTGGATGTGATATGCGAGACTTTCATTTGATTTAAGATATAATATATCTAAATGAAATTAGTATAATGACAAAAAATGAACAAGACTAGGGAAAAAAATTAGATTTGAATAGTTAAACTTTCCTGTATTCGTAAGTGGAGGAATAAAAATAGTAGGCCGTTAGTTTGAATAAGTAAATGCGAGGCTTGCATTGTATACATTATAAATGACCGGATATCCTGATTAACATAGATGTTTATAATTGCGTTCACTTGCGTCCTTCTGATTATATCTACACCTTTCTACAAAATGTCAAAATTGATCAACTGGTTTTGAACTGATCAGCGATCAACGAGTCTATACGAATAAACAAAATGTATCCGTTTCTAAAGTCATTATTGAAATATATATATAGATGGCTTCATTGTCTTTTAAATACTGCACAGTTGTATGTCAATATAGTTTAACTGTCGTTTATTATACACTTTTATACAAAAATGAATGAATTAATATTGTGGATTATGTAGCTGACAGATATTGATTGAAATTCGGGTTTTCGACTAAAGTGGTATAACCAAGAGAATGCAGTTGGTAAGCGAGCAAAGGTTTAGATGAAAGTTATTTTAACTAAATAAAGGTAAATCATTCTTTTGATTGATTGATTGATGAAAAATAATTGCATTCAACATTACAGCAAATATGATATAGATTACTTTTTAAATGTTAGTGTTGTATGGTTTATATTTTAGCACATACCAAATCAAATCCCAATGAAATGTGGTACTATATACAGGTATAAAAATTGACCAACATTCCCTTACTGTATATCAAATGTCTTGAAAGATGAAAAAATCCCTCAAATTCGATTAATTATTTCTATTAAGTAATTATAAAGGCTCTAACACTTAGTTTTGAAGAGGAAAAAACACGTTTTAATCATTATTATTTGGGAACATTCTAGATAATGTAGTCTCGTCATTACAAATTAAAACGCTATACACATATGTTTTCCTCTCAATGAACTAATGTACATAAATCACAAGTACTGTTTCAATAGCGATGTATGACTTTTGATGACGTTGGTTATCAATTTAAACATTTATGGTTAAGGACTTGAGGTCTTTTAAAGAACCCTTGGTTGTATGCCGTAAACAGGTGAACGGATATTTAACGTAATTTCATTTGATAATCTTTGAACCATACTTTAAAAAGATCCTCTAGGTCAACCCTTTACACGTTATAAGTAAGTAAAAAGATCCAAATTAGGACAACAGATTTAAAGGGTTATAAACACACTAACAATTATCAAGAAACATATTTAATTGCCAAGTGAATATGTTGTCGACATATGCGATAAGCATAAAATTTTAAACTAAATCGTGTACCAAACAGCACCTGAGGTCGACATCGACAAACTAGGTTAAACTCCAGCTGTCTTTCGCCATCAATAAATCTTTGTTTGATGTAGGATAATTGGATTGTGGAAGTCGAAATATGTTCATCGGCTGACATAGATAGATAGATAGATTGTCTTTATTTCCTCCAAAATTGAAGATATACAGTGAGTGATAAGTTAATATTATATTAAACAGCAAACAAACACGAAAAGTACATGCTTTGGAGTATAGGTACTAATAGAGAACAATGTACATGAATATTTATAAGCACATGTTGAGAAATCGTTTCCATTCTCGAAGCGCTTTACATGTTAATTTCATACATTTGATCCATATATTGGTATCAAGATTTTTGACAAAGTCATTTGGTATACCTCCAAGAAGGAAACTTATTAACACATCATCATCATCATTCCAAACACTGGCAAATGTTTGTACATCCAAAACATCGATGAGACAGTTGAATAACTGCTCTCTATCACATAACGTCTGTGAACAATATAGAAATACATGTTTAACAATGTCATATGCGTGTGTCCCACACAGACATTCTTTAGATTGTATAGCAAAAGTGCTTACACGAATAAGGTAGGACATGTCATAGAAGTAATCAGAATCATTTAGAGTTATTAACCAAAGTTTGTTCCCAGTCGGGTTACGCAAGAGGGAGTATCTATGTAGATTTACTCTGTAGTTCAGCTCACTGGTGACACAATTTGCTTCAAAAACTGAAACTTTCTTATTCACAAGTTTTGACCATTCATTTTTAGTGACAAACACAGATGAGTAACGGAACATATCAACATATTCAATGAGATCGTATTTACGAGCAAGA
This sequence comes from Steromphala cineraria, assembly GCA_916613615.1. NCBI lineage: Eukaryota > Metazoa > Mollusca > Gastropoda > Trochida > Trochidae > Steromphala > Steromphala cineraria. The sequence continues at coordinate 61,937,971 of OU744722.1, read as the reverse complement.
TATAACATATGATGTATTGGAGAGGACTTACGCCTCAGCATATTTTTAAAGTCACAATCATCACAATCATTTTGAGCCAGTCTGTGATACAATATTCGCTTAAAAATAAAGCTAACATCAGCGTTGAAAAGTCTTCCCAGGAACAACAATGCTCTCTGGTCTATATATGCACGAAGGGATACAAGGCCTAGACAGTCTCTGGCAATTACTGAACTTGTGCGTTTGGAAAACCCTTGTACTTTTTTACAAAAGTACTTTTGAACACATTCGAGCATATCATACTCTTTAGTTGATAGCTGACACCACACATTGCAGGAGTAGAGACCACATGGTAAAATAATGCGTTCCCATATGCGTACAGCATGCATCGGGTGAAGACCTCCAAAGTACAAGCCATGACTGTGGTTAACATTGATTAATCTTCTTAGTTTTTCACATATTAAAATTGTACGGCTAAGGTAAGATTTTGCAGTGCTTATGTACAGGCCAGAATATAAGACATCCGTCTTACGGTTGACAACCTGATCTCCAAGGAATAATTCTGGACATGTATGCTTATTATAATCACCAAACAGAAGGAAAGCACTTTTACTTGCATTAAATTTAAGGTGCCATGTTCTTGCGTAATCAAAAATAACATTCAGTAAACACTGTAGACCATCAGGTGTACAACTCAACAATGTTGTATCATCTGCAAGTAAGATACCAGGAGTAGTGGCCCAGGGGAGGCTCAAACCCCTTCCTGAGTTATCAATAGCATTCAGTAGGTCATTAATGTACAGCGTGAACAACCAAGCCGATAGTACCCGTCCTTGTCCGACACCCTGGTGTACTTCAAAGGTATCTGAGATATGACCGCCAATGCTTATGCGTGATCTCATTGATGAGGAAAGCATATGTATAATTCTCCATATTTTTCCCTTAATTCCAAAATTGTGCAGTTTTAGAAAAAGACCGTTAAGCCACACACGGTCAAAAGCTTTTTCGTTATCTACAAATGCACAGTATACAGGCGTGTCTCTTTCGTTGTAGTAAGCAATACTTTCTAAAAGCGTAAAAGAAGCTGTCTCTGCCCCAGCACCTTTTCTGAAGCCCATCTGGAAAGGATGTGGAAAGTTCTTTACTTTTGTAGCCCAGCTTTCAATTCTATTTAAAAGCAGTCTTTCAAATAGCTTACCTAAAACGGGAGTAAGTGTGATACCTCTATAATGAGAGGGGTTATCCTTACTTTTACCATGGCCTTTGTGAATTGGAAGTATATTTCCCACATTAAACAACTTGGGAACATATTCATATGAGACAATATCATTATAAAAAGTAACAAGGTGGGGGATGAGCGATTTTCCACATAGTTTGACGTGCTCATTGACAATATGATCAGGACCTGGCGATTTACCCATCTTTAAAGATCTTATGGTTTTACATAATTCATCATATGTAAATGGACACAATAGATGCATATTTATATCATCAAAGTCAAAGTATTGTGTTGTGATAAGATCTGCAACAAAATTATTTACAAAATTGGTAAAATCTTGATCAAAACTGCTGTCTTCATATGGTTGGGATAAATCCCTAAAGTACTTGGCAAATAGGTTACAAATCGTTTCTGGGGTGTCACAAGTATCATTGTCATAAGCTAGGACCTTTACGTGTTCCTTATTGCGTTTGTACTTTTTTGTTACCCTGGTATATTCCTGTATATCTACTTCAGCTGCTTCATAGATGTCTCTGAACGTTTCTTCTTGTAGTTTACGTTTTGACCGGCGATGTTCTTTCCGAAATATTCTTTTTGCCTGCCTATAAAGAGAACATCGTCTTTGTTTCTTGGTTTACCCATATGGACCCATTCTTTACGTGCTTCACGCATAGCATTATGACAGGGTTTTAGGTTGTCTTTCTTCCAGTATGGCTTTAGATGAGATTGAAATTTGGACGCAGGAATACTGATACTAGCTGATGCATGTAATGAATCAAGAATGAAATTATGATAACTTTCTATATACTCCGCTGGTGAGTTATACTCAGTTACATCTATACTGACATATCTGAAATAGTTTTCACTCTCATAACGATAAAGCATCAAATCAATGTCATTGGCCTTTCGCCAATTCAGTTTTTCACCACCAAATTGATATTGACGTAAATCATCAGTTACATGCAAACAAACAAGTATGGGGTAATGATCTGAGACAGAGTAAGGGATGGAGTAGTCAATACAATAGCCTACAATGCTTCTTCTATATTCAGCATTAATGAAAACATAATCAATCATAGTTTTAACTTGTCTACACTTACTAGTGTAGGTATATGTACATTGATTATCTAGTGGTACAATTGATATCAAGTCACGTTCTTTCAGGGCTCTCTGCAGACACTTTGCTCGAGGTTTTAATTGAGAGAGAGTTCGAAGGTCAGCATTGAAATCACCAAGTATCACAGTTCGTCCATGGTATGAGCATGTATCGTATATATCCATTGCATTGTGAAGTTCATCTGCATAGACATTGTCCATCACATTAGTAGATGGAAGTCGCACACCCACAATGTACATAGGAGTTCCACAGTTAGTAATTTTAACACCGATGATGTGCTCACTACTTGGTATATGTAACACAGAAAGTATACAAACAATGCTACTCCGCCAGCTCCTCGTAGTGAAGAATGATTCTTCTGGCATTTAAAATAAACATGAAAATCGTCATGAAGTTCCGTTAGGATCGTCGTCTGGTTATTATTAAGCCAGTGTTCACTTAAAAACATTACATCACAGCTTTCTAGCTTACACCTGAGTTCAGCAACACAGTTGGTAGCTCCACGTATATTCCATGTAATGACACGTGTTAATGACATTACAAGAGTTAACATGTACAAGAGAAAAGGCATATTACTGTTCATTACCTTCATGTCCATTATCGCCGTACCATGTATGATTTGGGATCCACTCTCGACAATTTACATTCTCAGGCCAGAAGCATTCGTCATCAAGGATGACGTCAGAAGACTCTCTAGAAAAGGTGATCCGTATGGTGTATGTCGGATTGCGTGGACGGTCCCAATGTTTCATCAGTTTAGCATTCGATATCACAACGCCACGTTCTTTAGCATAGTCAACTATTGCATCCTTAATTATATCAAAGGACTTGTCTGCTCTGACATAACTTAACACAAGACGTTTATTCCTCCGCTTCGAGACACCACTGAAGGACATCTTTCACTCGTTGTTGAATGTCACGGTTCTTGTATGTTGGTCATCTATAGGCTGATCTGATACATTAATGATTACATCATTGTCGGGCTGGGTGATTGGGCTGTCCTCGTGAACAATGACCTCTGGTGAGCTTGGTATGACATGAAAAGGCACTTGTTTGCTTGGGCTTGGACCTCGAGTGTTAGCATTGTGCATGTTGCTAAACTCTACACCCGACTTCTGATTGCCGAGCTTTACGGAGTCCGAATACAATAGTTTATTTCTTGTGTTAACACAATCCATCTTCCCATCAACAGCACGAACATTCTTGTCAATAAAGTTTAATTTCGTAATAAGTGTATCTCTGGAGTCCTTTAATTCTGCTTCTCGTTGTTTAAGTTGATTGTTAAGTTTTACATTTTCTGCTTTCAGTGATTTTTCCCTAGACAATAACGCCAAGTTTTCAGCTTCATAGTGTTTAGCATCACTGCTCTTTTCTTCATAGGCACTCAGCAGTTTGATCATATCATTATTGTACTTGTCCTCAAATTCTGATAAGCGTTTACACACATTATCAAATTTCTTATTCATGTCTTCGTGAATAAACATAAGCTTGGACATCATATTTCCAATCAAATCTTTGTCCATTTTGTGGAAAGATTCTTGTCCTACTCTGTCTTGAACAGATTTTTGTCTAGTCAAAACATCAGTTTGAATAACATGAGCGGGAATGACACCTTTGATAAATTTGTATAATACATAAACGTCTGAAGCATATTTCTCAGCTACACTTTTGGCTTGACCACTTCGTTTCACACGTCTTATGAGGATTCCTTCTGGAAAATCTTCATATTCGGTTTTAGCAACATCGTACAAAGAGAATCTGATATGATTTAGTCCCTGGTCATCGTTGTTGTAGATTCCAAGAAGTTTTCCTTCACATGTTTCCTTATCACTTTCCCCAAATATATCATCTAACTGTTTCAAAACATCATAGTCACTATTGTCTGGATCCTGTGTAGAATTTGGTGTTGAAGGCATAATTTCTTGCAGAATAGATAACTGCGAACTCTTATATTTTAAGACATTGTTAAGCATCAATTCATCTTGCCTACTTTCTTGCCAAGCTAAAGATGCCATTGAAACTTTGACCTTGATGTAGTCCAAATCAAATATCATCATACCTACCGTATCTTCGATATCCAAATGAGGTTTGTACATTGAAACGGGCCATTGTCATCCCCAATCTAATCAAAACTTTGAAAAAAAATTACAAGTAAGAAAACATCTCCTGAATGTTTGGTATATGTTGTTGTCTAACAAGCATTCGGCACGTCATGTATGACTTTATAACCGCAAGGTCGATGAACTCTTGTAAGATAATGAACCAAGACAGGGAGTTCTTTCAGAAGCCAGATTCGATAATAGTGAGAAAGATGAGTGCGAATCCCTAAAACAAAACGACAATTCTTGAATCAGTGTAGCCCCATTCCAGACAGATGCAAGCCTGATGTGCAAGGGCTCTCCACAAATTCCGTATTGGGTAGGCGATGTCTTGAGTACTGATGATCACTTCCGTATGTGCAAGGAGTTTTGACAAGCTTTTAGAAGTGTTATCAAGGCAGAAATCTGACCTGCCCGATATGGCACTGTAGTAAGCTGTGGGGAGTTTACAACTCCAGCTTACGTCTTCTTGCCTAGTGCGAAACCATGACAGTAAGTCACCCATCTGGAGAAACAGTTGTATGGCGTTTAAAGAGTAGTAAATCATAAAACAACCACTCAGAAACAACTTATGTAAATGACATTCGGAACAAATCGGTTTTGCGAACGTGTTTCCATATCGGCGTAACCAATACGACGAAATTGTATATTGAGAACATACATCTGGTGCTTATATTCGGTGTTGGTTTATCGCTGAAGGAGCCATTAAATCTTTGAAGGTATAATGTGAAACATCGCCGCTAGCAGGTCCTTTGTTAATCAGACTTTGGGAGTGATGCTTTGAGGTGATCGTCCTTCTCACGTCAAGAACGCTGATCCACAGTCACGCATGCGTGATGAGCAACCATTAGGAGTCTCAGGTTACAACAATAAGCTTATCTTACTTGACGACTTCGTCGAACCTTTTGTTCACAGTTACCAAGGATATGTTTTGGAAACATATCTTTACAGATCCTTGCAATTACTATGGAGTGTTTAATGAGCTTTGAGTTATGAAATGATTCAAATACATCCATCAACACCTTTTCTTCCTCATAGGTTTTTCATTATATGATATCGTTGTATTTCTTTTATCCCCATCATTTAAGGGGTCTCCTTCACATTTATAGTGAAAGATTGAGAGGGAAATAGGATAAAACAAGGCATCCATTTGATACGTAATGTATGATGACAACTATTGACAAGCACTTGAAAGTGTCGAAAAAATCATTCATTTATCTCATTAAGCCAATGATGTCAAATAAAATGACATTGAGGGCTTTTAGATGACATTTTCAAAAACATTTATTGCATTTTAAGAGCAAATGTGAGAATGAGTGTGATTGAGTAACGGTGTGCGATTCTTTCTTAAAATTCTACATTTTAACCGCTGCTCTTCAACTTAAAAGCATTAAATACTGAAATTGTGTAATGGGACTTTACCAGTTGCAAGCATAACTTTAGCTTTGGTTATATCTAAATTGTCAGTAATATATGTTCAACATTAGAAAATATGAGATGATGAGGCAATTGCTGTCATATGGCTTCTAAATCAAAGAAAATTCTGAATTTCATCTTACGATGTCAAAAGTCAGAATTCGTTCCTAAACCTTTATTTCTCCTCGAACGCAAAGAGACAAGAACTGTTTTTCACATTTCCTTTAAAAGTACAAGCGATAAAATGAAGTTTACATCTGAATCTATCCATGAATTAACCTTTGACGAAATTATATTCTCTTTCAGGCAGAATGATATCTTATTCAGTACATCATTTAGAGTCATATTCTCTTTCAGGCAGAATGATATCTTATTCAGTACATCATTTAGAGTTATTGAGTTTCGATCAAAATATGACAAATGTTTGAAAGGATACGTTAGTATTCCACCCTATAAAATGTCCTCATATCATTGGGGACATATTTTGACATTTCAAGTAACAAATAAACTCACACAAACAGTGTCACCGGAACCTTGTGAACAATCTCATAGCGAGCTAAAGAGATCTACCAGACAAACGAGGAAACTAATAGGTCAAACTGACCTATTAATTAAGATATAATGAGATTGGTCGTATCACATGATTTGCGAATATTTTATGTTGCCACGAAAGGAAATTCACTTTAAAAATGTAGGATTCTTTTGGACAGTAATGACTAAAGCAAGACACAAAATTGCAAACTTTATTCATGATCTTGCATTTTATTCGCCAAAACATCATAGCTTATCATACATTTCATCATCGTCGTCATCGTCGTCGACGTCGTCATCATTGTCATCACTATGATCATCATAACTATCAAGTCCTTTGGTTGTGGTTATCTTTTCTGTCACTCACTAACACTCTTATTTTCTTTTCCATAGTCGTCAAAGTACATCCGTACTGAACTTTTACCAAGGTCTTATCTATCTAAATATTCAACATCTTCGGTTATGATTATTAATCATTCCCAACAAAGATATTCTGTGAAAATGTGAAATGAAACACATATCAAAATGCTAAAGGAAAGAGCTATTGCTAGTGCTGCTTGTTGTCAAGAGAGCAATGAATCTCAAGCCTGAGTTTCTCAGGTTTCAACAGTATTGTATGAACTCAAGATACTAAGTTTCTAAACGGTATTATGTTTCAAAACACAGAACCGTATTTCAGGAACATTCTGTTTTCTGAAGTCAGTATTGTATTACAGAATCATTGTTTAAACTGTGTCGTTTCCTAAATGGTCAATGTGTAATAGCTAAGGTAGTTTTTGATTTGCAGTGGTATTGTTTATAGTTTACCATTGAACAGTGTACAAGATGTATGAAAATAGAATGGTATTGATGATATACTTCCAACTTATGAAAGTAGTTATGTGTGACAAGCTTAGACACTGAAATTTGATTTTCGACAGTAAGTATGCGATCTGAGTAAACGTAATCTCAATATTACCCGTTTCACTCCGATACCTGAGTGAACAAAATTAAAAGGAAACTGAGGTTTGTTTTATTATTTAAAGCAGGCACTTTATTTCTCTTGAAGACGTACTTAATCTTTAATATTTTTTTGTTTTTACTGGCAGACTATACTCGTATAAATAAAAAAAATAAAAAACAGCAACATTTTAGAAGTAATTGTGACTGATTTAACGAGAAATCATTCGCGTATTTGTGAGAATTAGTTGTAAATTCCTAAACATTAGAACTTATTCTTTTACCAAAAATATCAAGTAGCGGTTTTGATCACGTTCACAAGTAACGCATTGTTTCTATAAGAATATATCATTTTATTAAATGCAGCAACTATACTTTCATGTAAATGTCAAATTTTACGTGTTTAGAATATTACGTGTCTATGCGCGGAGGCGAATACCCTATTTGTGTAAATTGCGGAAGGTCATTTCACTATATACGCAAACCAATGACCAAAATCACCTCTCATTACCTCATATCTTCTCTCCAGCTGAGAGAAGGCGAAGTTAAAACGTATTTCCTATGATAGAAACAATTTGCTTTACCAAAGACGTTAAAGGGGCAGTAGCACGTTTTTTGGGTGAATATAAGGTGATGTCAGGAAAATGAAAATTAATGGTTCCAATTGAAAGACAAGGTATTTAAACTAAATGAAGCAGTAATAATTCAAATATATGATGTAAAGTTTAGCCTTGCGATTCCTTTTTCTTACACAGAATGAATTAAAGGTGTTCACACAAAATGGCCGCCAATGGATTTTATGTGAATCTTCATACTTTGTCCTCTGACTGTGGATGATTGGCTTGCGTAATGAGATTTTTGACATGGTCAAAATAATACATTTAGCATTAACTTACAATTATCAGTGACAATTTTGAAATATAAAATTATCAAAAAACGTGCTACTGCCCCTTTAATATGCTTCAATTTTAGACCGACCTTAAACAATGTTTTTTCATTATTCAATGCAGACTGTCAAACAAATGTGTACAGTTCATACCATTGTCATTTTAAACATTTATGTCTTAAGTTTCTCCCAATATACATTTTATAACACCCCGTGGCAATGACGTTATGAATTAAGGAGAATTAAATGATTAACTTCTGAGATCCATGTTCTTATTATATCGAATGGCAACGAAAATAGCAACATCTCATATTGTGAAACCCATGATCGTGTACACGTGCGATGTAATGTATGACGTCTGACACATTTCTTTTAGAACAGATTGCATTAAATTCCTTTTTTTTAGATATTCCGTTCAGCACAAACTATTAAACCGCGTCAAGATGTCAGCAGTTTATTACACATAAACCCCCTAAGAATACATAGACCATTTTCCCCCTGAATTGTTTACAGCCTGTATTACATGTCTGGAATGAAGCTTCGTTGAATTTCGTTCATTAAAAATATCAGCGAAACTAGGAAGTTATAATTAAAAATATATGTTTGAGCAGTTATCACAATTCAAAATGGTCTCGTATATCTTACTACATGTAGCACTGCAAATCATCATTTATCATTCTAGTGACGTAACCATAGTAACAGAAGTAACATAATCTTGGATCGTGTTTCCTCTCACAATGGATAATGGAATTTAGTAATCTGTACTTCATCCTCGCGTCTCTGGCTACAGCATCGTGATATTCTGACTTCGTGATTGGTTTCTGAAACCGAAGATGTTTAGTTCAGAAAAACTACCAATGGAGCGTCCAAATTAATAGATAGACGTTTTTCGTTTTATACAATGTACATGCATATCGATATAAGTCGAAATATCTCTTTTAGATATGGAATTTTTACTTTGAATAGCATTTAGAGATAACAACTTCTTTATTCTGAGAGCACGATGTCTCAAAACAAGGTCTAATATTAGTTCCTAGTACAAATAATTGAACAAGCAGTGAATTAATGGAAAATGTATAACATTTAATTTCTGCTCAGTGTCACATTACATATCATCCATAGAACTAGTGTTAGTCCTAGTATAAGGAAATGATGTTGACATATTATCCAACGGAACTAGTGTTAGCCCTACTGTATCAGGAAAGGATTTTGACATATTTTCCAGTATCAAATCTTACCTTGATATTGCCTAGTCAAAAAAGGAAAGTGTTATTCAAAATTTTATGTGTTGTGGATAACGTTTACCATTGTGAACCATTTGAAAGTTTTAAATCGCATACAGCTATTGAACTGTATAAATCCAGAAAACAATTTTTTAGCTTTAATCTGGAGTTAATCTTTCTACTAATTCTAATGTTCCCTGAATCACCGAACTTAATCCTGGTTGAATATCGGAAATGTTGTGTCCACTATTCTATCCATTCCACAGACGATACATTCAGCCATTGAGACCCAATGATAAGGCTTATTGACCATTTTGTTACATTTCCTGAAAACGCCAGAAGTTTTCAAAAGACAAACCCGCATGGGTGGGATAAAATGGCCTCTGTCCTACATTCACATTAAAGGCGGCATGGAAGTCACCCTTTCACAACAATGTCACCCAACAACAATGGTGACGTAATCATTACGTCATAGAGATGCTATACATTTGTCAAAAAGGGCGGAGAGATAAAAACAGCCCGCCTTGTGGAATGCGAGCGAGTTAAGTATTGTGGCTTGTTACGGAATAGAGAATCTTCAAGTGGTCTTTTGAATGGGGGATATTTTGGGGGGATTCATTGTCATTCATCTCTAATAAAAGGGGGCTTGACCACGCCGTGACCACCACTCTGTAGCATCTTTAAATACCGGGGTATGTCCGAAGTATGGCCATATATCAACTCGGCTTTGAGAAAAAGACGTTTTGGATTGTAGCTGTCTTGATACTACATATTTAGAATTTGGAATGTTTTGAAGTTAGACAATGAATCTTGTTTCACTACAAATGTTTGATCCGTTTGATGAAATAGAAAAACGGTTTACCTTGGGAAAAGTACCAATTTGTTTTAGACTGAAAAGTATACCACCTTCAATGCCAGTAGTTAAAGAAAGATGGGTGAAGAGAATATTTGATAGGGAGGAAAGAGGGCGTAGAGGGTAGAGTGATTTTTGTGGGATTAGATGTCACAATGATGTATATTGATATATGGGACTAGAACGATTTTGAGAACGTCGTCATGAGAGAAAGAATATGGTTTCAGAAATTGCTCGAGGGCCACTAAAGATATAAAAACGGTTTCATTAATCGATAAAAGGGTGCTAAGTATAATGAAAGTGACTTGTCATGAAAGTATATGTGACATAATGTGATAATGATCATCACGCGCCATATCTGTAACATAACATTTGTCACCGGGGATAGTGTATCATTCACAACTGTGTCTCATCGATTTCCCCCATTGATATACGTTTATAAGTAGAGGTTTCGTAAATAAATCAAATTATGCATTCGTATCATTGAAACATTTAATACACAAAATCATAGTTTCGCATGTTGCTATCGACATTTTCGTATTGAGCAAAATGTTTCTTCTCCTATTTTGTCACCAACGCCTGTCACATCTAACAAAATATATCTAGACGAATCATTTCGCATTTTATGAGTGACATTTCCGTAGAGAGAATAACACGTTTCTCCTCCCATGCATGTTGTCACTGACGCCACGGAGAGGACGTCACATACACCTGTGACAGACGTTATCACCTGCAATTTGCCTTAGCTATCCACACCTGTGTCTACCTGCGTCAGTTAAAACGTGGGAGGATGGAAATAATTGTCTGTGGATGTGATATGCGAGACTTTCATTTGATTTAAGATATAATATATCTAAATGAAATTAGTATAATGACAAAAAATGAACAAGACTAGGGAAAAAAATTAGATTTGAATAGTTAAACTTTCCTGTATTCGTAAGTGGAGGAATAAAAATAGTAGGCCGTTAGTTTGAATAAGTAAATGCGAGGCTTGCATTGTATACATTATAAATGACCGGATATCCTGATTAACATAGATGTTTATAATTGCGTTCACTTGCGTCCTTCTGATTATATCTACACCTTTCTACAAAATGTCAAAATTGATCAACTGGTTTTGAACTGATCAGCGATCAACGAGTCTATACGAATAAACAAAATGTATCCGTTTCTAAAGTCATTATTGAAATATATATATAGATGGCTTCATTGTCTTTTAAATACTGCACAGTTGTATGTCAATATAGTTTAACTGTCGTTTATTATACACTTTTATACAAAAATGAATGAATTAATATTGTGGATTATGTAGCTGACAGATATTGATTGAAATTCGGGTTTTCGACTAAAGTGGTATAACCAAGAGAATGCAGTTGGTAAGCGAGCAAAGGTTTAGATGAAAGTTATTTTAACTAAATAAAGGTAAATCATTCTTTTGATTGATTGATTGATGAAAAATAATTGCATTCAACATTACAGCAAATATGATATAGATTACTTTTTAAATGTTAGTGTTGTATGGTTTATATTTTAGCACATACCAAATCAAATCCCAATGAAATGTGGTACTATATACAGGTATAAAAATTGACCAACATTCCCTTACTGTATATCAAATGTCTTGAAAGATGAAAAAATCCCTCAAATTCGATTAATTATTTCTATTAAGTAATTATAAAGGCTCTAACACTTAGTTTTGAAGAGGAAAAAACACGTTTTAATCATTATTATTTTGGAACATTCTAGATAATGTAGTCTCGTCATTACAAATTAAAAAGCTATACACATATGTTTTTCTCTCAATGAACTAATGTACATAAATCACAAGTACTGTTTCAATAGCGATGTATGACTTTTGATGACGTTGGTTATCAATTTAAACATTTATGGTTTAGGACTTGAGGTCTTTTAAAGAACCCTTGGTTGTATGCCGTAAACAGGTGAACGGATATTTAACCTAATTTCATTTGATAATCTTTGAACCACACTTTAAAAAGATCCTCTAGGTGAACCCTTTACACGTTATAAGTAAGTAAAAAGATCGAAATTAGGACAACAGGCTTAAAGGGTTATAAACACACTAACAATTATCAAGAAACATTTTTAATTGCCAAGTGAATATGTTGTCGACATATGCGATAAGCATAAAACTTTAAACTAAATCGTGTACCAAACAGCACCTGAGGTCGACATCGACAAACTAGGTTAAACTCCAGCTGTTTTTCGCCATCAATAAATCTTTGTTTGATGTAGGATAATTGGATTGTGGAAGTCGAAATATGTTCATCGGCTGACATACATTTATCTGACCTATGAGCCCTATGAGGATATGGATTGATAAAGCCTACCAGCTGTGGACTGAAATAATCCTTATCTGAATATAGTGACGTCATAAATATGACGTCATGATGCAGCCTCGCGACTTCCGCTGCAAAACAACAGTAGCTGTTCAAAAGATATATTGTAGGTGTTGCTGTTTTTTCATTTCATGTTTTTGGGTTTGTGTATTCAGATATCTTGATAGATTTGCAATAACATTCTAGAATGTTATAATAAACAGTCTTAGTAAAGGACACCTTTTTCTTTCCACAGTCTGTTTTCCAAACTCCAAAATGGGGACAAGTCTAGGGAACGTGACAACATAGGTTTCTCCTATTTCATTTTGTTCTATTGCAGTTTTTTTTTTACCAAAGTGATAAGAAACTGAACGTAATTCTAGTTGTTAATATCAGTGTGATTGTTGAAAATTTTCCCCCATTTTCTCTACCTCACATTCTCACACCGGACATTTTCTCTATCAGACATTCTTCGTATTCTCTCAGGCATTCTATCACATTTCCTCTCTAAGATATTCTTCCTCATTTTTTTTCTCTCACACATCCCCCCCCCCCCCCCCATTTGTCCGATATCTCGATCTATCATCTACATTCACCGTGAATTATGAGCAGGTAAACACTTATATTTCCCTATGGCTATTGTTCATGAAAGTGTTATGAATTTACATCCTGTATCCGTAATCGACACAGTTATTGAGTGTGACAGCATTTCTAGGAAATCACGGCTTCAAGGTTATTCAAACGCTTTAGGGGAAACCCCTAAACAGCGCCATGTTCAGGAGTGTAAGCGCTCAATGGTTAGTTGGTTGTTCATACTCAAGCAGCGAAGGGCACATGCTTGTGTTTCTGAACAGGCCTCGAAAGCCCTCACTTTCATAATGTATGGAGTTACGGAAGTATTTTCCTTATCGAGTAATACCGTTGATTTGCTTATTTGATTCGAAACAATTTACCTTGTCATTTAACAATGTAATGCAACTGTTTCTTATATTCTAATTTTCACTGAGATAAACAAGACTGAAAAGGAAACTCTTTTTTAATTCATTGAGTTTAATCGTGCAAGAAACAGTTGATTTAGTAATAAGGCTAGAATTAGATAAATTCAGACATATTTGAAATAAACAGGTTTCGTTTGCAAATCAAAATTGCTAAATTGATTAGCTTTTATTTCAAACAATTTACCCGTGATTTAACAATGCAATGTAACCGTTTTCTTATATTCTAATTTTCAGGTAAACATGACTGAAAAGGAAACTCTTTTATGATCGATTTAGATAAGTCGTGCAAGCAACGTTGACTGAGTCATAAAGATAGAATTATATTAATTCAGACCTATTTGAAACAAGCAGGTTTCGTTTGCAAATCAACATTTCTAAAGTGATAATCTTCACGGTAAAGTTATAACGAAGAAGTTAAGGGTCTTTATCATTTACCGCCATTGACCAGAACTAACTGCAGAGGTGACGAATCCGATGTAATGCTAGTTCTTTTAGCAAATAAACTGATGAAGGGTTTCTACATGTATTTGTATCAAACTCAAAAAAGATAGAGGACAAATGTCCAATAAGAACAAATGCATACCCTACCATAAGCAATGTTGAAACTATTTTCAGCGATATAGTACCTGTATGACGACCTATATAGATACACAAAACATCACGATTTTACATGCAGACATTAAATAACAACCGAAAAATGTAAACAATTATAGTATGGTGGTCAAAGGTCCTTAACCCCTTACCTCCCACTGACGTCACCTTGTCCTAAAGGTCATTATTCTGGAGCGTCAAGACATTAATTCATTTTACAGCACAAAGGTTCTTAACCTCTATTAAAGCGTTTCATATATATATCAACCTTTGTCGATCATTTGACCGAATATTGACAGGCAGACATGGATTTAATTAAAGGCGGTGCCTTTGCCTTGTCACCAGAAGAAACCTCCGTAATTTCGAATCGGCGCCATGACGTAGAACGTTGAATCGGCTTTCTCGAACCGACAAAGAGATGTATCTATATACATAGGTGAGATTGGACTATTAAATAGGGGGACCGTGCATAACTGTCTCAGCGGGGGGACCTTTAAGGGGAGGATGATAGAATGGAGGACCCCAAAGATCCATAAAACCCGTTCGATTGGATTAATCCAATGCGTCAATTTGCGATTTTATTTACACTAGCATCATTACTCTAAGACCATAAAGGCAACAATTGCCACAATATTGAATCAAACTAAACGTATGAACATTTCAGTAGGGATGATATGTTGTCATAGCAACTCCAACAAGACGCCCTGACTGTGATGTTATTTATTCCAGTCAATGCTATCAAATGTCGGTGGATGGCTTACGCGGATAAGTCTAATAATCGAGGCATTTTAGAAAAAAACATACTTTCAGATTCAAATGTTCTAAGCTCAAATATAACTTCAAAACGAATTAGTAAAATATACAAACTCAATGTATTATACATTATAAGGTTTTCTTAAGTACCTACGACTTACTGCTCACAATGAAACTGAATTGACGTTGAAAGAGCCTTTAGTGGTTCAAAAGAACAAACGCAAATAGCTGCATGTAAATGTGAAGGCGAAGAACGCTTTCTTCCCGACAATTGTTAACTTTGCATCTGTTTTTTACACATTTATGGATGAAAACGATACTATAATCTATATCGAAACGTCGCATTCAACGAACTTAAAATGGCACATTAAAAGTTCACTACCATGGTTTGATTCGTTTTTCGCCAAACCATGTTAAGAACTGTGGAAACATTTACAGAAAATCTAAAGGACAAGAGTAAAACGCAAATCCCTTAAATACGGCATAAACGTTAATGATGCGGGCCGGGACTGTGTTGGAAATTTCGTGACAAGCCATTTCAGTGTCATTAACTTGCTACTGAGCCGTATAAATGATCCGAAATAAAACTAACCACTCGTATCACAATAAAGAAATGCTTGTCAAACGTCCTCAAAAATAGAACCCATTGTTTCAATAGACCGAGGACGGACACCCTACCCAGGACACTAAACATGGCCGCGTGTCATCAATCCCGGGGTTTAGTGTCAATCCAACAGGTCAAGTTCACCCTTAACTTCCCATATTATAGGTATAAATGTCCCCCCTCCAAGGGGGATTTGTGGCGTCCCCTGAGATCAAGTGACCGTTTGACCCACGTGTAAAACAGGACTGTACACGTGGCTTAAGTAGACCCCCTCCCCTGTGTAAGCCCCCTCTCCCCCAATCTTTTCCAAAGTCACCCCACCCTGTTTTACTGGATGGACCTTCCTCTGTCCCACCTCACACCCCTAGGTGTAAAAATTGACGTTGACAAGGTTCTTCAAATTACAGGTCATCGTTATTCGAGGTTACACACGAGTTTGGATCCAAGATGAATTTCTACAAAGTATTACCATTATCGCTGGACAAGAAGCCAAATTTGGTTACAAATTATGTTATCAAATTTGTTTCACTTCATAAGTGATAAATGACCTTGGTTGAATTTGGTCTACCAATAGTTTTCTAGAGGATATATGAGTTGAATATCATATCCGCACAACAGAAACATTTTATGATTTTCGGGAACATTTGGTGTATTATCAAGTGGATTTATGATAAACAGCTGTATTTTTAGTGTCTTTTATAATAGGTTTCATATTCTGTAATTTTCTGCTAATAATCTGCATAATGACTTTCTGGACTTGATTATTCGTTTTATACTTCGAAATTAGGTCCGATCTGATCAGCACAGATGTTACCGCTGACACTATATATCAACTGAAACTGTGGCATTTAATAATAGTAGAAAACCCTAACATTTCATTGAAGCTTTTAATATCACACATCGTATTTGTGTTACTGTACCATTTTATACCGATTTGTTATGAAACTTATAAGCAATGTTTTCTTTCACAAGTTTAAGTCTGCAAATATATTTTGTGAAGCAAATCACATCTGATTCATATATGGTGGATTACTTTGCACAAATGTTTGCTTTGATTGACTTAATGGTTTTCTGTAATGAAACGTTGACCAGAACTACCTGCAAAGGGGTTTCCTTTAGTGTGTCCTACATATTTAGCTTCAATAGAATAATGTATTGTCAATATAATAAACCCAATAAAATGTCCAGTAGATTATCGCAAGCTGGCCTCTCGTACAGGGGTCGAAGCACTATGTTTCAGGCAAATGAATCGGTCCCAGGAAAACAATATAAAATATTACAAGGTAATGTTTTAAATCAAAATTTGCGGTAAATTATGTTCGGGTACGCTACGTGGTTCCACTTTCCTATCGTAAATTATTAGAAAGTGTTCACACTAAAATGGTAACAAGAATTTACACTACTACTACTACTACTACTACTACTACTACTACTACCACTAACACTACCACTACTACTACAACAACAACAAATACAACCACTACAAATACTACTACGAATACTACGACTACTATGGAAACAAAGGATACAACGGATAATCCGGTTGAGTAATCCTCTGAAAATATGACGAAATCCTAAAACGTTTTACTATTCTGCTCATCGATTACGGTGACAACTTGCAATTTGACCAATGATGTGTGATAAACAGTTGAACTATATGCATAAATTATTGTCCAGTAAACAATATATATTGATAAGTAAACACAAATTATACAGACATCTCTTAATAAATTAACCTAGTTGTCAACTAGGAAAACGATACTGTCGATATTATGTACAATATTTTATTCATATATAAACACAACTTAAAGGAAAGTAACGAAACTTTCTGGCGCCTCAAAATGAACTTATTTCCTTCAGTTCCTCTTTGAATATCGGTATCAAAATTGAATTTTGTAGAAAGTTTAAAAAATCGCTCGATATAATTTTTTTGGGCATATTCTGTATGTAACTATCCATGACTGCAGAAAATAATTTAAGTTCGTGACAATTAAATTTTCCATCACTAGCATTCCTTCTGTCAACGTCACGATTTTGAAGCAAATGTTTTGAACATTCCTATCAGAAAAATAATATACTCTGTGATGAACAATGTCTATTTTGGCAGTTTAAATTTGAAAGGAACTTGACATGTTTATGAGCGCTTGTCAAACGCACGTGTTGCACGTGCTTGCATGTCGATTTCCGAAGCACTTTGTTATCGTGTTCCTCGGGCTGTAACTGAACTTCATGCAAATGTAAGTCTGCGACGGTGCAAAGTTTTCTTTGTGTTCCATTCTATTGGTATGGTAGTGGTAAAATCGTCGTTAGCAGGCAAGTGAGTATTTATATGTAATTTTTATTTTCTCAACGATTTCTGCTTTTCGGTGATATGTTCTTGTTCTCAATTCTCAATTGCAAAGAGGGAAAACTTGATTCACTGCTTATCTTAATAGGTGTTAGTTTGACATGTTTCACTTCTATATGCATAAAAAGGAAATATTTTGTTTGGTCAATGCCTGACTCCAGGTTTTAATCAATTGTGACCCATCGATGTGCAATACAGTGAATGTCGAGGTCTTTTTTAGAAAGACATACCTTACCCTCTCTTTATGTGTGGTTTAAGTATTCTTTATCTATGAAGATAAAGTACGACTAGTACATAGAATACGTATGTTTTAGCTCTATTTGTAAGAAAATCATCTTATTAATATTCGTTAACAAATTATGACATTTTTTGTTCTTAATGTAGAGGTTATACGTGTTACTCTTTCCTAATTTTCTTAATGATTTAGGAAATATGTGTATTGATATGATAAACATAAAATGTATCGCCAATATCCTTTTAAAGGCGGAAACACTTGATAATTCTTGAGATTCCTTACAATTGGAGACATAGTATCCTTGTAGTATTAGTGTACAGACCGGAGGAGTTCAAGTACCCACTCGAGGGGTGACATTGTCAGGTTCCTGTCAGATACGGGGTAGATACAGAAGTGGAATCTTCCGATTTATTGAGAGCTCAACTAGGATACAAACTTTTCTCTCAAAATTCCCATAGTTTCTTTGAGAAAATGTATTTCCTTAAAGAGATATACCTTTGAGTATCAGATTAAGAACAAATGAAGACAATATTGTATTATCTTTGATAAAACATCCATGTTGTGTATGAATTCAATTATAACAAAGTAAAAAAATACGATGAAACATGTTTAAATTGTAATTTTATGTGCGAACAAAATGAAACATCACGAGCCTACCATCTTCATCCTTTGGTTTTTAAAACAAAGAAACAAATTAATAGCTCTAAAGCTACATTGGCAACTTTTGTAGTACGTTTTTGAAAATTTTATATTTTCAATTTTTCACTGATGTATGTATTAGATTGATAGTATAAAAAAAAATCTCATTACGCAGACCAATAATCCATAGTCAGAGAACAAATCATAAAGATTCACATAGTCCATAGGCAGCCATTTATGTGTGAACACCTTTAATTCATTTTCTGTAAGAAAAGGGAATGACATTATATGTTTGATTTATTACTGCTTCATTTAGTTCAAATACATTGTCTTTCAATTGAAACCATTTATTTTCATTTACTTGACATCACCTTATCCCCCCCCCCCCCCCCTAAAACGTGTCACTGCCCCTTTAAGGTCATATACTTACGTAAGATCGTTAGTTTCTTTAACCAATGGTGGGCACATACTATATGAATTATAGTTTTTAATTTGATAAGTATGTAATCTCAGCAAATTGTTTTTATCTAAGGAAATAATCATGCAATTCCAACTAACCCGCCTCTTACGGATGCTTTTTCAGCTTCGATTATTTAATGCTTATTTGTTTTGAAGTATAACTAATGATGCTACTAGGCGCAAGTCACCCAATTTGATCATCCATGAGAGGTGAAAAGCCTTGTTTACTTGGACACAGTCACGGTTATTGCTCAACATGCAAATTAATCCAAACAATAAAAACTACTTAGCAACATAAGCAAATGGAGGGTTGTTAATTTTCAGCAAATTGTTTATTTCATTGTCTAATATCCGTGTTGGCCCAGCTTAAAGATAAGCATGCACAAGCAATTCACTAAACCGGAAGTGTAGATCGCGTGCCAAGTGGCGCTAAAGTAGGCATTGGTTCCCAATTACCGTTACAGTGACACCAGGCTGACTGGAGATGATGACGTCATTTGGGTGATATGAATGTTTATTCTCGAGCTATTTCTTAATATCAATTAGCAAATGACGTCATTTCCACCATATGCTTCCTCCGATATTGGAAATAGTCCTTTTGCATAAAGTTTGCTGCGCATTTGAGTCTGTAATCTTTCTGGATTATTAACGTTCATTGTTCTTTTCTTGTTTGAAAGTAAGAGTGTTGGTTAACTCGTATGAACATTAAGATGAACACTTTACCAATTTGATAAACCTTTTAAAATTGTTATTGGAATCTAGACTTCGAAAATAATTGAAAAGACTGCAGGTTAAATTTATGGAAATAATTATCAATAATGACCTTTATAATATTTGAAATGGAAGACATAGCTTGTATAGTTATTTATAAATTATGATTATCGTGGACATGAAACACACATTTGGAATAGTACTGCGTTGCATGTTAAACAGACATAAATATGTAATCCAAGTTTGTAACAAGTAAAATTCACAAAGGTAATGTTACTGTTACGAGATTTTGTCACCTTTTTAAGTGGCAAACTAATGACGGCTTTCACAGATTCTTTTGTCTCTTTTATTGAAACGCTGAACTCATTGCATGGCCTAAAAAGTTCACGTGTGTTAAAAAACATTATGTCCTAATGTTTACTCAGAAATAATAGGAGAAGGTTAAGACGGAAGTTATGAAATTTGTTTGATACCCTAAAGGCATGTGAACACACGCGAATTCCTTATCAAACATTTGTAACACCGTGTCGCGTTATAACGAGCCGGGGGACATCAGTGATCCATTGATATCAATTTGACATTATTAAAATTGCTTAACTCAGTATTAAAAAAATCAGAAATTAATAAAAAGGGCTTCAGCTTCCATTGTCAAAAAAACTAATTAACATGACTGTGTTATATTAGCAGTATCGTATTGTATTTTCTTTACTGTCAAAACGAAAAACATATCTAGATTAACCGTAAGTTAATGGCGATATCTCTAAGGCTCTCTTTTCTATATTAAATAAATAATTATATTTGTTTAAATAAAATTAAACGAATAATCAAATTTAAACTTGATCGCTAGTTCTCATGATACAAAATAAAACTATAAGTCGTTATAATCTAATGCAATCTTTAAAAGCAAATGAGAATAATTGATTAAAAATATGATAATCCTATTAATTCAACACAAAGAAAACTCATAACTGACATAAAGAATTACAAAACAACATTATGTCGCGTTATAACGAGGTGGCCGGGAGACATGGACGTCGAGTAAAGTAAAGAGATTTATTATTGTGACTAAGAAAATGGAATGCTAGCTATGTTGTTAACACTCTTAGAAAATAAATACTTAGATTATTAGTTTTTGTACTCCCTGGTGTAATTCTTGATTGTTGCCTAAGCTCTTAGCTGCATAAGAATTTATGTAACTTATTTAGAAATACAAACCTCTTAGTTGTTTGTTATATTGCCTGTGCAATCCAATCTTGTTAACATTGGGAAAAAGGTAATAGGTCAACTAAAGGACTCGAAACTCTCTTAAGTCTGAGAAAGTCGTAACTCAATGTTAATTATATGTATGACATCTACGACAACCTTAGCACTAAGAGAGCTTCGAAAATCAGGTTTAAAACTATGCCTGTGTCCCAAGGTTGTTCTGTACAATAATATGAAATGCGAACAATTGAAATTAAATCATCTCAGCTTTATTGATAAGAAGCACCATACTTATATTGGATCAGTCAGTGTTAAATGTTCTTATGTATTCTCTCAATTACTGTAAATAGTAAATGCATCTATGTCAAGTCAAAGGTCATAGGTCCGTTGTGTCATTGTTCTTCCTTCAGTGATTACTTTACTAATACAACCAGCCTCTGTCTGCAAGTATTGGATTCATCGTGACATTATATTACCACATCAAATAATGAAAGGACATTTTATAACGGGATGACTCAACTCACTATGCTTGCCAATTAATGAGGAAACCAGCGGCGGTTCTTGACATTTGGCTCCTGTTGTTCATAACGCTGTTGATGCTACTACATTCAATATTTATATTACTACTACTACTACTATCACTATCAGTTCTCCTACAAGTGCCATCTAACTAATGGTGCTGTGTAAGTTACCACTACTCCTACTTTCACTATCTACTATACCTATACCCCTGGCTAGTCTGTTATCCAGACCCTAAAGCAAAACCAAAAAATACTAAAGGAGCCTTTTAAGTCTAGAAAATATTGGCAAGTCTAGATGCCTCAAGTATTGTTCGAGGCTCCTTTTTTTCTCTTGAAATAAAAGATCAAGATAATAAAACTAGTAAAGAACTCTTTTTCAGGGACTTAAGGTTAGTCTAACCCCTGGCTACTTCTACTACTAACGTTGCTGATGTTGCTGAGTAACTCCGATCTGCTACCCTGATCTACACTTGTTATTGATACAACCAGTATGATTGCTACTACTACTACCACTATTACTTCCACTACTACCACCACTACCACTACCACTACTACTACCACTACCACTATTCCTACTCCTACTCCTCCTACTATACTACCACCACTACCACTACCACTACTACTACCACTACCACTATTCCTACTCCTCCTACTACTACTACCACTACCACTACTACTTTTACTACTACTACTACCACTACTACCACCACTACCACTATACTACTACTTCTACTACTATTGGCATTTAATACTACTTTGACAACTTTACTACAAGTGCTACTACCCCTGCTACTACAACTACTACTACTACTACTACTACTACTATTATTATAAATACTTCCTCCACAACTACATGCACAACTACTATCGCTACTGCTGTTGTTATTACTACTTCTCCAACTGCTTTTACTATGCCTACTACCTTGATAAAAATGCCACTATACTAATGTTTCCACTGTCACTTACACGAACAATGTTTCCATTATTCATATATACACTACTGTTATGACTATGATTTCAAACACAACCTTTTCAAATGCCATTATTACAAACTGTTTGATAGGCACTCTATAAATAATTATATGGGTAATTTGTCTACTGCTAGTGTTATCTAATTTTTGTGTCAATGTGAACAAATTTTGTATACATACCTTCTGCCAGTATGCTTAAAAACCGTATTGGGATCTGTATCTAAACGTTTTTATAAAGAATTTGGATATCCATAACATTTTGAACTTCATTAACATATTTAGCCTACTTACAAATACTAACACAGCAGCTACTACTGTATCCGTCACCCATCACCAACTCTTTTTATTCCCACTGACTATTCATAAATGTACTACAGTTACTACTTCATTTCCTACTACATAAACCATCAGCTGTCATTACTCCATTCATATAGATCTGTCTGTAGTTACATTATCTACCACAATAGTCACTCGTAATCCCGTACTCTATTCCGCTGACTGAGAGCTGTGTCTGCACACATGGTAACTCTCCGATCACTCGTGATGCAATACTTACTAAGGTCATAGTAACTAACACGTGGTACATCCGACTGTCTGTACTATAAATAGAATACTATACGCTCTGCCTTCATTCATAATTCCTCACGATCATACCACGTGTTCTCGTTCCAACCACGTGTTCTCGGTCATGTTCTGTATTACAGGATAAACTCATCTCGTATACCCGTACCATTACATCGGTGCTTTATGAATGGTTGTTCCCCTCGATTGATCATCAATGTAAATCGATAACGACAAGTAGTAGGTGATCGATTGAGAACAAGGCATTTAATCCATAGCATGTCGGGCCATTGTTGCATTCCCTGTTATGGTCGAATTTGAGAAATACCGGATTATTGGGGTGTTCGTCAGACTTTAACGCCGTGTCTTGGCAAATGTTGGTAGTTGAATGGAAGAATCCTTTTGGTCAACAAGGTCGACGAGCAGACGACTTGGGCAAACATGTTTACTCTATTTTCCCGCCAAAATGACAAATATTGAACAACATTTATTTCAGCAATGGCAAGGATGAAGCAGGGATGAGGGATGTGAATGGACGTTCCTGGAGTAAAAGTACATGTCTAGACACTCATGGCGTTTGCTTGTTACTGGATTTTCTTCTTCTGCAAAAAATATATTATTATCAGTTTTAACATCTCATGTTAATTTGTTTTCTTTTTAAATAGATTTAATTTATGGTTAATTCAGGGTAAAGCTAGAGGTCATTTGCGGAATTTGGACTTTGGAGAAGATGGAGAATTTGAAAATTAAACGGGAATGACAAATACATGTGAATACTATATCATAACTATGATTGATAAGGTTCCAATTCTCTTGGTTTATTGTTCACATCATAAAGTTTAACCGTATATATAGGAAAACTAGGCTGCTAGAGTAAAGAAAATAAGACAGGTTGTCCTGTTCGCCGATTTCACACACGAAGTACGATATTAAAAATTCATACTAAAAATGAATATTCAACTGCCACTGTCTGTGTAATTTATTGCTCATAAATCAATTCATTCAGAAATTTTATCCCTCTTAAGCTCCCATCCATAGTTTTAGAATCTTACATTTGAAAAAAAAGAAGGGAAATGTCCTTCAAATCGTCCGCCTGCAGGGGACAGCAAGCTATTTGAAGCCACTCCTGTAACTGTTCTTCGAATAACAAGTCTGTATGAATTGCGTCGGGACATCGGCGTGACATATTTACCTGCATACCTGTGTAGCGGCGTCCTTTGATCTTCACCTGATTCGCGCCATTATTAGCGGGATTGCGAGGGTGTATTCATTCATACAGCTCTCTTATCGGCTGGAAATGTGATTCGCTGACACAATGGCCCACTGTAAACTTATGCTCATGACAGCTTGAACAGAATCTCTATGTCAACTGTCTTCCGACGACCTCTCTATATACTTGCAGGGGTAACTAGGTACATGTCTGTTAATGGATATTTATTCTCAGGGTTAATTTGCTTGCTTAACCCCCTTGCTGTAGAAGTATTCATATACGAGTCAAACGCTGTGTCTGGGCAATATAGAGGTTAAACTACTTAACGGAAGATGTCAGTTGGTCTACATATGGGCACGCAGCAAAACCTGATTAAATATGATAAATCTTTATAGCTATAAGCCAATGCACTTTAACGTTAGTACGGTTACCCAATATGCATGTATAAATAAAGAATGAGGTACGGATCGGTTTAATTGTTTTTTTTTCTTGAATATCACTGAAATAACAATGATGACTTATATTAGGGGATATGAACAGTTGAATTACCTATACATTTTGGAAAGAAGAACTTGACTTTGTAGTGTAGCTTAGCGAAATGAAAATGTTGTTTCATCTGAATATAGCGTTTGGTGTTAATAAAAGCCGTGAACTCTTTTAATACTAGCCTGTATATCGTTATGCAAATTCATTAAAATCGTACCTCGCTGCGAATGTTTCGTGCTGATTTCAATGGGATGATAGTGAGAAGTCTTCAAGGCGCTTTGCACACTATATAGATATTCACGTACTTATAATATACATGTTATTCTATCAGTAACAATGAGTATTTTTACTGTGCGATTTTTAAAACCACGTTTCAATCCTAATAGATAATATCTTCATATGTTTGCATTTATGTACAACATCTTTGGTACATGTATTCAGAGCTAGTCGTGAAATTTAATCCAAACAAACATTGCAAAGAGTCGATTCCATTTGACATAATTTTTACGGGCAAATTTCATTTATTTGACAATTGACCTTCACAGATGTCACTGCTGTAGAATTTAATAATGAAAACCCAATAAATGTTGTATTGAAACTACGTTAGATTTGTTTGGCAAAATAACAAAATCCATGTATACAGTCTCACTTGAATTTGTATCATATTTTATTTATGTATTTCAAAATACATTTTGTGTTTAATTAACAGTAAACGTAAGACAATCAAAGTAATTTTCATTATCTTTAATGGTATTTCATTATGTTTCAAATTTATCGCACCTCGTAAAGCTTGGCTAAATACAACGAATGGATAGAAAATAACTATCAGTGCCCATTATTACTTTTATAATGTTCGTGTTTATACTATAGGAAAGCAATTCTATAGATATATTTCTTGTTGGCGGTTTCCGTAAACGTTCAGGGGCCATGCAGTTTCCTTGTCTTGTGTCACTGACATAAAACCTTGAAATGGACGATATTTCCTCCCTAATACTAAATGTAATTGAAATAACCCCCGTGTCTCATTGAACAAATGATACAACATATAGAGCTTTCATTCATAAATTTGAAAAAATAAATGTGAGTGTTCTTTATTATGCTATCAAATGCTATAGTACAGTGCATAAGGAAAATAAGTAGATTTTTCTTCCTTCGATAAAAGAGATACCTGCTAAAAATAAGACTTGAGATAGAAATGGTTGCCTTCCACCCGATGTCACTGGGAAATGGAATTATTATTAATCCAACCTGCATATTCTATTCACAACCATATTAAGTACATCAAGAGATATTAACAATTCAAAAGATAGCCAACATTCAGGCAGATAACACGTAACTGATAACAACGTATGAAAGTCCAGACACTGATACGAAGCGAGGGAGACTTTTGGGTGCGTGAGAATGAACCATTGGGCAATGCCCTAAAAAACAACTTCCCATCCCAAATATGGGCCACATTAGACCAAAAATGATTGAATGCGGGTTTGGGGGCTTTCACAAATTGACCGAGTTTCTGATTACACAAGCGCAGCGCACACGTAATGTGTTTCAATTGCGTGGGCGAGAAGCCATGAATGACTGGGCTGGTTGTAACGGAGTGTTGCTTTGCGCAGCACAAACTGATTCTGATGCTGTGAATATGAGTCATATCCCAGCCGGTGTTTTTTCGCCATAGATTTTGTCGTAAAACATCGGTGCGGTAATATTACGCGTCAATGAACCTAGAAATATCGGGTTTCGTAGTATTTTCATATCGAACAGTTTTTCAACTTACTGTGGTTCTTTGACAATCTGAAAACAAGAGGTTTCGTTTTTACTTAATTATTTCAGTTAGAAATATACAATGTATTTAAATGCTATTGGACTAAAAAAAAAGAGAATTTACTAATGATTTGTATATGTCCTCTTTATAAAAATTTTTTCATGAACGTAATAAATGAAACCATGAAACAGTGACATTGATATATCAATTGTATATTTACTTACATAGCGGTATATTGTAGTAAAAAAACCTTGATGACAATATGGACAATGCCACTCTATCATATTAAGCCAGTTTTGTGGCAGTTACCAATGGTGTACGCCCTATACGATTTAGACACTAAGATGGAGGTGACGGCCGGACGATACCATCTACCCATAGTACCATTTCAATATCAAATGGCTTCAGCCATCAATTCAATTTTACATTCGAGAAATATTTGTTATTCAACTCCATGTTTGTCGTAACGTTGGTAAACAGTTATGACATTGAAAAATCATATTTTTAGAATACAAATTATTCATCAAATGTCTCTTCGTATCTATAATATCATTATGGTACATTTTTATTACGGTGACATCCTGGAGAGTATCGTCAACTGTCTGAATGTTATGATTAGATTATAAATCTGATACTTGTAGTGGTGAAAAGAGATAATATCCATGACATTCGTAGTAGTATAGCAGTACACGTAGTAGTAGTAGTAGTAGTAGTAGTAGTAGTAATAGTAGTAGAAGTAACAATACACGTTGTAGTTATTGTAGTATTAGTATTTGTAGTAGTATTAGTATTTGTAGTAGTAGTAGTAGTAACAATACACGTTGTAGTTAATGTAGTATTAGTATTTGTAGTAGTAGTAGTAGTAGTAGTTGTAACAATACACGTTGTAGTTAATGTAGTATTAGTATTTGTAGTAGTAGTAGTAGTAGTTGTAACAATACACGTTGTAGTTAATGTAGTAGTAGTATTTGTAGTAGTAGTAGTAGTAGTAGTTGTAACAATACACGTTGTAGTTAATGTAGTATTAGTATTTGTAGTAGTAGTAGTATTTGTAGTAGTAGTAGTATTTGTAGTAGTAGTAGTAGTAACAATACACGTTGTAGTTATTGTAGTATTAGTATTTGTAGTAGTAATTGTAGTAGTAGTAGTAGTAGTAGTAACAATACACGTTGTAGTTAATGTAGTATTAGTATTTGTAGTAGTATTAGTATTTGTAGTAGTAGTAGTATTTGTAGTAGTAGTAGTAGTAACAATACACGTTGTAGTTATTGTAGTATTAGTATTTGTAGTAGTATTAGTATTTGTAGTAGTAGTAGAAATTGTAGTAGTAATAGTTGTAGTACACGTAGTAGTAATTGCAGTAGTGGTAATTACATGATAGTATAGTGGTAGGATTCAACAACCAAACTAGTGTTAAAATAGAAGTAGTAGTAGTTGTAATGAACACATTAACTTCTCATATTGATGTTGTCCGTCCGTAAACTTTGTGCATTTTCGACTTCTTCTCCAGAAGCATAAGGCCCAGAATGCTGAAACCGTGTGTACAAACACCGTGACTAGTGAGAACTATAATTTATAGCTTTGGTGGCCCTGTGAACCCTAATAAAGAACACAGGGACCACACCTTTAAAACATATTTTCATCTTCTTCTCCAGAAGCATAAGGCCCAGAAAGCTGTAAGCCTGTGTACAGATTCCTAGCCCTTAAAGCACATTTTTATCTTCTATCCCAGAAGAATAAGACTCAAAAAGCTGAACTCTTTGATAAGTGAGTATTATAATTCATAGCTTTGGTGACCCTATGGACACTAAAAAGGGCCACAGGGGCCACACCCTTTAAACCAATTTCATCTTCTTCTCCAGAAGCATATGTAAGGCCCAGAAACTGAATCCTAGTCTACAGACTAGTTAGGTAATGAGTAATCAAAGTTGTACATTTGGTGACTCTGTCCCTAATAAAGGGGGACCACATTTGTCATACCCTAAAGCAAAATTGATATGAAGCCTGATGGGCTACAGAGCCAATGGCTCTATTTGTTTTATAATCATGAAATTCAATTAGAATGAGTGTAGTGCTATTAGAAATTTGTATTCGTTACTAGTAGTATAATCAGTTGTAGTATATGATACAGGTTCTATTGGTAGTAGTGGAAGTAGGTCGCTGAGGTAGTAGTAGCGACGGTGGTTACAGTCGTGAAAACGCTGTACAAAAACCATTACTCAGTGACTATGAGAAGTATAAAGCATTAACTCGAATGACCTAAAGGGGTCTTTAACCAGTCCATTAACTTCTTATCCTTTATACATCAAGCTATATACCACGCGTAAACGTTTGCTATTTATCTCTACAAACATGAGAGGAGTTTTAATTTCTATAAGGCCAGATCGTGTCAGCCTGTGACAGTGCCCCCTTACAAAGGGGCGGTACTTATCTTCAACTGTTCCATATACTTACATTCTCCTCAGGTAATATTAGGTGACCCACTGACACACTGAGCCTCGGTGTGTCCTGGCTATCTACATATCTACTTTCCGTCTACGTAGTGCTTATGCTTATATCTTCATATATACGTACCCATAAATCTACGTCTATGAATTTCAATGCATATATTAGCTGTAAAAGTCTTCATAAGTTGACAGAAAGGAACAAGACGAGAAAGCCCTTGTGTTCAAATAGTGAATTTGTTGCCTGAATGCTTTACGTGGTTCACTTTGCTAGTTAAAATAATTACGTATAAGTACGTATCATTTTGATTATCACATCTCATACATATTTGATATCGACAAGATGAACTTATCAAGAGGGTCGAGTGATATATCCTTAAACGTGACGTGTAACAAATTAACTCTTATTATGTTGAGTATTCTGAAGTGGTTTTATAACACACGACGTAAAAACACTGAAGTAGTTACGTAGAAAAGGAAGCTGGCAAAAAGACGTCAAACTTTAAAAAACATAATATATTGTTTTGTATAGACTTAAGGGTGATAACATATCCAGTACAATATAGAGTGATATCGAATGAAACAAAAAGGTTGTTGAATAGTGTTAAAATCTGGAAGTTTAATAATTAACCAGATCGCGTTTTCTTATGTTATGCATCATTTTATCAAACATGAACTGAACTATAAATGTTTGAGAAATACATTATTATCACATCATTCTGGAAAATGTTCTGTTACTTAACACTGCTAAACATCGGTTATCGGATCCCTTACGAAATTGAACCTGAAGGCCAACATTTCCAATTTAACAGTCTCAAAGAAAATAGATAGATAACTTTATATAAATTCAGTTAAAAATAGATAGATAACTTTATATAAATTCAGTTAACATTTAATTTTTGTCAATACAAATGTCACGTTATTTATTTTTATATTTCCATGGGTTATTCGGTGATAACAATTTTGTTGTATACCAACAGACATTTTTATACATACAAAATTTGTTTTATACATTGCATAACGTTTTGGAGCGTGATATACGTGCATTGCATATCAAAAGATAAAGGCTTATTTCACATGTTGTGACATACTGAACTGCATTCTTATGTAAAGGTGTAATTTGCTTTACCTAATAACACTTCGCATATACAGAGATAAACTACGTAACAAAAGGTTCATTGAATATTAATCACGTTTATCAATAACGGTACAAGAAACCAATTTCAATATTTGTTTGGAAAATGTAACATTGTGTTTATATATCATACAAAATGACAACCTATATACGTATTATATCTATACGTTTGAGTAACGACTTAATGGTGATATATTGAATATCAACTTTATGTTTTATCTACAATGAACATTATTATTTCAATACTCGTATTTGGAAAAATGTGAACATTGTGTGCATATAAAAACTGATAGTGTAAAGACGAAGAGTTGAGGTACTAAAATTCACAACATAAACATGTTAATAGACTAACTTCACATTATTTCATTTTTTTCTTTTGAAAACATTAAAAATGTGAATGTACATTATAGGGACGGCCTATTCGTCCAAAGATCTACCATTTTAGGAAAATAAAGGTGAATTACTTAATACAACATGCAGATTAACTTCGATGAAGACAGTAAAGCCTTGCACAAGCGAGTGAAAGGCTGCCGTATTGCTGTCACTGAGTCTGTACTGTCGGGCCTTGTTTGGCATGCTGCCACGGATTTCACGTAACAATGCAATAGCAAGGTATTTCTCTCAGAAAGTAGTCCGACATTACTCGAAGCCTCGTTCTGGCACTGGCTCTGAGAGCTGAAAATAACACAGTTCCAGTACAGTTGATGTAATATTAGGTACACTATTGCGTTTACAATCTAGACTGTCTTAGTGTTCCTTAACTGAGTTTATCGCTGCAATATACGATCATGGTTATATAAAGTAACTCATGATTACTTCTAGTATTATGTCTTTAAGAAATCGAGAGTAACACAGTTCAAATACAGTTGATGTAATATTAGGACCACTATTGCGTTCACAAAATAGACTCTCTTAAAGGGACAGTAGCACGTTTCAGGGGGAAGATAAGGTGATGTAAAAAAAATATAAAAATAAATGTTTCCAATTGAAAGACAATATATTTAAACTAAATGAAGCAGGAATAATCAAATATGAAATGTAAAGTTCAGCCATGAAATTCCTTTTTCTTACACAAAATCAATTAAAGTTGTTCACACAAAAATGGCCACCAATGGACTTTATGTGAATCTCAATAATTTTGTTCTCTGACTTCGAATGATTGGTTTGTGTAATTAGATTTCTGACACGATCAACATAAGACATTTAGAATAAACGTACACTTATCAGTGAAAATTTTAAAACATAAAATGTTAAAAAAACTGCTACTGCTTGCACCTCTTTAATGTTCCTTAACTAGTTTATCACTGCATTATACGAGTATGGTTTGTTCTTGTGCATGCTGTCGCTAACTCACCGGGAGACCAAACACAAGTTATCTTCCCCTGACCTAAATGGTTATATGTCTCTGGTGAGAAAATGAGATTAACACAGTTCAAGACAGTTGATATATTGTAAGGTACTCTATTGCCTTTACAACATGCAACATAATCTGTCTTTATGTTCTTTAACTTAGTATGTCGTTTCAATATATGTCCTTGTTTGAATCAAGTACACGATGCTGGTGACACATTTCTAGCTGTAAGAGTAGCTATTTTCCTTGATGATTAACTTGAACAAACACAGTTAACGGTCTGTTGGGTTCGATATTATTACGTTAACAGCCTTTTGGACAGTAGAAACCAATATGAATACATTCGTAATTAAACACAGAAACTGAAATGTTTGCAAATTGGACGGCTTGCAACTGGACATATTAATTATAAAAGATTAATGATTAAAACATCATTCTGGAAAATGTTTCCAATAAGAGAAGTCATTTCAACACTGTTGATGTAACTAAGTACATCAATGTATATTTATTAGTATCAATACATTTTTTTTGACAAACGAGACTGTCTGGAAGAATATTGTTCATAAATTGTCTCCACCAAGGTTCTATCAGGTACATGTTTGTTATATTGGTCGCCCTACACCTATGGTTATATTCTTGACTAAACAAACATGGACACTTCATTCAGTGGCATTTAGAAGTTGGTTTGATGAAGAAATACAAATATATGGCACTTATGTCTCTTATTAATATACAAATATATTTGCATCTCTTTGCAATAAAGAAGTTGTAAATCCATATATTTGTATTTCTTCTTTAAACATGGACACGGTTCCAACACCGGTGGTGTAACAGGTGTAACGATACCATGTGTACATGTTTTGCTTTATTGTTTTATTCATTACTAAAATACTTATGTTCTTACATATTTTCCCCATACAGTCCAATTTTGTATCTTTTTAACTTTAAATGTAATTCTGTTTTCTAAATTTGACACAAAAGAGATTGTGTCTTTGGGATACTAGATCCACGTTCGAAAGAAACTGCCTCCTGGTCTTTTGAATCAGTATTGCCCTGACATAATGTGGATGAAACATAGAGATATAAGAGACATATTAAATATTTGGAATTGTTTAATAAAACAAAATAATTGTTCTAAATCAACCACTTCCTGAAATAGCAATCATCATAATATCAAAATATCAATATTCCTTATTACCCCTGTATATATTCAATACAAATCGAGTTGTTTGAATAAATCCAAAATATTTATGTGGGTTAAGGAAAGAACATTATGTTTATATAAATTTTACTTTAGTCATTAACTTCCTTCTATTAGATTTTAAAAAAAAGTTTCATTTGAGAAGACAAGATGTTTTTCGAGACGGCATACCTCACACGGCATGAGTACAAACATGTTATGTTCACTCCCGAGCCTTGCGTAATAACTTCAGTCTAACGCTCTCCCAACTGAGCTATTCCGGCCGACCCTTGCGTAATAACTAGACCGTATATTTTACTCGAGCTGTGATGAATAATTTTGAAGCGAATCGGTGACACATTAGCACAAACGTCTTTCGTCTTATTTTCTTGCCGCTATGACGTCATATGTGAAATTAGACTGCCTTGTTTACAACTTGAGGCTTGTCTTTGTTACGTAATGGAAGTTGTTTACTACAACATACATTTTTTTTAAACGGAGGGAAAATTACAGTCCTTATTAATGACACACTTAAGTTATTAAGTTGAATAGAAATTAAAAACAGTAACGCAAGTTACATAAGCAAGTTTTAAAGATTTGTTTTTCAATATTAACATATATATTAAATATAAGTTTTAAATAAATGTTGATTTTTTAGGGATAAATTTTATTTTTGTACTTCGGGATCTATTTAAATTTAGTATACCAAAATTCAACACGAAAATAATAAAGGTACGTTAATCTTAAATCAGAAATTAAGTTGTTAAACCATTTGAAATTATGTAACTACAATTCGTTGTCATAACTTTGTGTGTCACATTATTTCTGAAGATTTGCTTAGGTAACCAAATGGTATGGTATTGGAAAGAAGAAATAGTTAACAAACGAAAATATTGGCGAAATGCTTTACGTATGAAATAACCTAAAGTGATTATGATAGATACGTGTTTAGTAACGCCCTGAAAATGTTAAATGATTTTTCCATTTGCTATAATAACCATTCGTGATGATGTTGATATAAATAATGAAAAATAATATGTCATTTTCTTCATAAAGATCGGCCTCTAGATACAGTGGTATACATTAGATAAATACATATTTTATCATTTTTAACAGTGCTAAGCGGTGATGTCTCGAAAAGTTTTACAGCTGAGAAAATCGGCCATAATATTTATGACTAAGTTGTACGTCGTGGCAATAACCTTTTACAAGAGATTTTAAGCCTTTTTATGATGATGAATAAAAATGAATTTTATAAACCGCTTTCTTTCTTATGATAAAAACCTATTTAAGCATTGATAATTTGAAGAAAAAAATACACATAATATTCTTCTGTATCAATTTCAGAGATCTGTGTTCAAACTGCCAATTTAACTTTGCTCCTTGGTGATACATAACTATTTGAATTTCACAAGTCAATTATAATTTAGATATATAATAAACTTTGTTACCTGAACATGTCATCACATTACAAAAGATGAGGCGTGGTTTATCTTCTAAAACATCTTGAACAAAACTTGAGCTCAAAAGAAAGTATATACACCATTAAAATTGGCTTCAATGTTTGAAAAATATGAGTGAAGCGAAAAGCCATAGTTAGCATTTGCAGACAAGTCAAGATGAATCTTTTTAACTAAAGTTAATGTATTACGTAACGTTAACGTAGGATTCGAATTTCCTCTATTCTGATGTAACAAAAGAAATTATGAATTTTAATTGCATAAAATAGTTAACGGGAAACCTTAGCAGCACAGTTATAAAAAAAGCCACAATAAATGTACCAGGTTTGACTCCGTTTGAGAAAGAGACAGCTGTCAAAAACGCCAAAGAAGGAGCTTTTAACAGCGACGGAGAAACTCTTATCAAACTGCAGCAATAATTCAGAAATACAGATCATAAAGCTAACATGTTTAGGGTGGTCGATCACTTGTGACAATGCCCTTAGATGGAAGCCACTTCCGGTCAATGCACCTTGGAGCATAAATAACAACTGAAAGCGTTTACAGATTCCAAATTTCAAAATTTCAAAATTCTACCCCAGCCCAAATTTAGATCACGGCTTCAAAATTACTGTCCCAACTCTTTCGCTCCCCTTTTGAAACTTTAGCAAAGGCTGCGGCCAGAGTGCGAAAACAGCCCCGCTAAATTCATAGTAGTAGTTTACAGATGTGTTTCGGACAATTTGCAGTACGTTGTACATTGCGTCATGTACCTTTTTGGTGCATTTGTACGTTGAGAAAGAAAATCGTGTTATACCTTGGCCAGCATGTCATCCGGTCATAAATCCTATAGAACTCTTATGGGACTAGCTATATCAATATATGAAGACTACCAGTGTCACTTATCACCACTAAATGACTGGCACAATGTGTGCTACTATGATGGGAACAAATCACGTCAAACGTCAGCTTTCGTTGTACATACGCCACCTTTTCTTGACGCCTTTTCTCTCATATTTTAGATAAATTTTACATCTAATAACGTTTTGCAATATGCTAACAAATGTATATTTGTGTGATATTTTAGATTATGATAGCACATGTCTTTAAGTGTCATTCAAACAGTACCTTCGATTTGGTATTTAATCCTTTTGTTGTCATTTTCCGTGGAATTGAATGTTCTATAAATAAGAATCAAAGATATTTCTATTCATGTTTCCACTTTGTTCTCAATGTTTGGTCAAACACAGTGTATAATTATTTTGTTTTGAGCACTAGTTTTTAATAACACCAACATACAAAACCTGACAATATCAATTCACCCATCTTTGAATTGTGAATAATAGATTTGCCATATAGAATAAACTTCAGCTTTTATTAAAGAATATCAATTACAAGTTATAAAATTGGCCATATAAATCAAATTTTAACATCCACGTGGCGTTTGAGCTATTAATCCCATAGAGCATCCAACATATAAATGTCGACACATAGACGCGAGAGAAAAAAGTACTATAATGAAAGACAATTTACGACAAGTTAGAAGGCCAGGTGTCGCTGTTCCTACAACAGACACCATGTTTACAATACCTGTATCCACTAAACAACTACACCTGACACACGTCGGCGCGCGCCTTCAGTGGGTGTATATAATACCCAAAATCACCCCCTCCAGTACCCCCCTTTATGCTCACCTATTATTATTAACGCCACGCACCTGTATTAAAATTACCTATGTATATACAATGTTATGCAAAGCTAGCCGAGTTCATCGCTTGGTGTCTGGCGCCTTTAACCCTACCGTGCTGGATACGTCTTTTCAGCAACATAGACTACGTTGACGTTGTCTACGTTCTTGTATCATAATGTCAGATGAAATGAGATCCACTGCCTTATTCCATCGTGTATTTATGTTTTACCATTGACAAATAACATTAAATACTGTGACACACGTTTTGAGACTTTTTGAAAATTCGAATGTCTAATAAAGAGTGTCTGGCTTCACAAAGGTTAATATATTGGGCGTGCCCTTTTACCTGTTGCTTTAGAGTATGGATTATTCTTTGTGTTTTGGTTTCTTAACTCTTATGTGACTTAAATGCTTCGAAAATCTTACAGGAGACATCGATTGAAAAAAGGTCAGTCGGGAAATGAATATTTGGAATTGCTTACTTCTGAAATCGTTGGACATCTTAAATTCTCTAACTCTGAATATAAACGACTTGTCTTTTACGTGATTGGTTTGTTCTACTATTTAAGGTAACTGTCAGGATTCTGTCAGTCAGTCTGTCAGTATTTGTTTTAGACTGCACGAAGGGTATGACGTGTAGTTCGTAATTGAATTGGTTGATTGTTTCCTGTTGTCTTTAGTAAACTAGCCTACATAGAAAGAACTTCAGATTATGAATAGTGATCACCAATAAACAAATTAAGATCGACAGTTGTTTATCAAAAGCTTTTCACATTTAATCTAAATATTTTCAAATTTTGACTTTTGTTGATAACAAACCAAGAGACAAAGTGTAGACTTGGGCGCCAAGAGGGTTAACACAGGGGGCGTGTTTTGCTACCTGTTGCTTCGGGGGATGGGTATATCTTTGTGTCAGGTGTTTTCGGAGTGTATACCCGCTCGTCTGGGTCACACACACGTCTCTTTGTTCGCTCTGATGGAGTCTATGTTATGTCGACTTGTGTACGTCTATTATTCGCGTGCAGCTCGCGTGCGGTCCATCTCAATACACGGCCACCATCCGCCGCTGAAGGATGACTTGACAAAGAACGTTTTTGAAGCATGTAAAAGAATTGGGTTAATATTTTTAAAGTTGCCTGACACTTTATAAGAAATGTTATGAATTCTAGTTAAATTGTTAAAAAGTTTGGAACGAGTTGTTGTGGGCTGTGTTCACAAAAAGTTGGGCCTTAATCCTTTGTCTGTTTTTTTTACATTGAGAAGACATTGAGTAAAAAGTTTTGCACCTGGTTTAAGTACTCACTTTATGAGCATATCCCCCTTAATACAACTACCATCAAAGCAAATCGTTTCCTATGCAAATTTACATATTTTATCCATGTTATAGAGTCTTTATCAAGCCAATAGACAGCCAGTTCTATCCATTTAAATCTAACACGGAAAATAAACTCGGCGGTCTTGGTAGGCTGGTGGAATCGGCGGTACTTGGTAGGCTGGTGGAATCGGCGGTACTTGGTAGGCTGGTGGAATCGGTGGTACTTGGTAGGCTTGTGGAATCGGCGGTACAGCAGGTTGTGGAAAGAAGGTACTTGGTAGGCTGATGGAATCGGCGGTACTTGGTAGGCTCGAAAAATCGGCGGTACTTGGTAGGCTCGTGGAATCGGCTGTACAGTAGGCTGCGGAAAAGGTAGTACTTGGTAGGCTGGTGGAAAAGGTGGTACTTGGTAGGCTGGTGGAAACGGCGTTACTTGGTAGGCAGGTGGAATCGTTGGTACTTGGTAGGCTGGTAGAATAGGTTTTACTTGGTAGGCTGGTGGAATCGGCGATACTTTGTAAGCTGGAGGAATCGGCGGTACTTGGTAAGCTGGAGAAATAGGTGGTACTTGGTAGGCTGGTGGATTCGGTGGTACTTGGTAGGCTGGTGGAATCGGCGGTAGCCTACTTGGTAGGCTGGTGGTTTTGGCGGTACTTGATAGGCTGGTGGATTCGGCGGTAGGCTTACTTGGTAAGCTGGAGGAATCGGCGGTACTTGGTAAGCTGGAGGAATCGGCGGTACTTGCATGGTAGGCTGGAAAAATAGCTGGTACTTGATAGGCTGGTGGAGTTAAAGCAAAGATCGAGTCCCTCTAAATGGTGATCTAGCTCGTTGTACCTCGCTCTACTGTGGAGTCCGGTCCTTGAATAGAAGGTGAAAAGAGAGGATTCGTGACCGATATAATTTCAGATCATACAGTCAATCTCTAATTATCATTTTAATTCTAAGATGCCTGGGTAGGCAATTTTCTGTTAACTATCGAAGGTTATCGAAGAGCTGAGATTTTCCAACTGTCCCCGTAAAGTTCCAAACCCTGCAACAAAGTCCGACAATGAAGTACGAATAATCTAGATTTTAGCCAACTGCAAAAAATTAAAGGCCGGCCTCGAATACACGCCCCGGCGTCTATTCGAGGAAATACGGTAATAAAAAAACGAGTAGGTTTCCTGTTTTAATATTATTCTTTTACGATACACTGTGACTCAAAAGCCTTTTAGACTTGGATTTGCTCCTCTACTGTCATGTGCTAATGTGCACTTTTATAAACAAATGTAAAGTGTGACATCTGAATAAACGTATTTCTTTATTTATGATATCTAACTCGTCGGAAACAGTTACCTATGAGCAAACGGAAAGCATTGAACTCAAATGATTACAAAAGTCAGTAAAGAACTTCATCATTATAAAGTCATAATGTAAACAAACTTGCACTCAAAACCTACAGTAGGGCACAAGTAAGTTACAATGTGTCCTTTCGGGATTCCAGTAATACCGTTATATATATCTACCGTAAATACACTAAGAGATGTGAACGAAATAAACGGACATTTCGATGTCAGAGTAAATGTAACGGTGACATAATAAACCCTTAGTTGTCGATAGTGTTTATAAAGTATATAAAATGAATAAGATACAATTGACTTGTCTATTTTTCTGATATTATCCAGTGTTATTCGATCTAAAGCATGTGATTTGATGATTCAACTTCGATTTTCATAGACACCATATAACAAAATTTCCAAGCACTAAAATGGCAAAAGCACCTTAAGTACAATCGTACCGTACAGGCACTAACGTTTGTGAAATACATGCTGTTAGCGACCCGAATAACCTTTTTTCGACGGGCTGAAATGAATAAAAAGGATTAAAACTTATGTTTTGATAAACTGTAAGAGAATCTATGCGAAGAGAGATGTATTACGGTTTCGATGTATACAATGTTGCTCTTTCAACCCAGATATGATGGTGTAACAGTGACAGATAACACAAAGATGGGATACAACACCGGCATAAAATTATTCTCTCATAACCGATACGCTATAACTATGATTACTCATTCAGTATAAACAATTTTGACAAATATATCCAATAGGAAGTTGTTGATATAGTTGAGGAAACCACCGATCGTTTATTATCGAGAAAAACTAAAATGCACCCATTGACCCTGTTTCGTTGACGATGAGGCAATCGGCTGATGTGTATTTATCTTATCAGCAATTATTGATAAAGTTTGATAAGTTTACAGAAGCTTTTCTAGAACGTTAATGTGTATTATCACTATATATAGGTCATATTGATATAACCAATGAAGTAAAGAAAAAACGAAATAATTTTGGCATGCAAACTTTAGAATAACTATGCAACAATGATCAAAAACTGATGCGTCGCTGCGATTGCAACAAAAAGTGTCTTCGACATAGTATTACACAGCCTTTTCTTCAAAACAAAATGAATATGATGTTTTAGATCAAGTCCGATTTAAGAGGTGAAGCCATTGTTTTGACAACTACTTTTCAAAATGCTGTTGTAAAAAATTCAACTCTTTTAGAAGCATTCAAGAGCTGGAAACCGTTAGCATGAAAACAGAACATATTTTTTTAAACCGCCTAATCTGAGTTTCCTCAGGGGGAGATTAAAGAATTAAACTGAAATGAAAACAAATTTAGAGGAACGGCAACAAGTGTTTTCTTTCAAAGGGAATCTTGTAATCTTCACGCCCGTAACAGTAAAACTATCAAAGAACCCGCTAGTACCATTGACGCGGTATGACGTGAACATTTTACTAATTGCAGTAAAAGAGACGACTTCACACCTTACGATGAAACACATGGGGAGTCCTGCTAGATGTTTGGTCATAGTTGTGGGCAGGCGTGAGAGGGTTTTGTGAATGACTTGACAGTGTGGGGAGTCGTTTTGTGAAATTCGATCGCGGCCCCAGCCCACCCTAACACACCCTTATTGTCACGGACGAGGGGAGCATAAGAGGTCTGTGACCCAGTGAGCGAAAGTAGTCCCAAAGTCAGTCAACCATGAAGGGGCGGGGTTTATGAGGTCTCG
This sequence comes from Steromphala cineraria, assembly GCA_916613615.1. Classification (NCBI taxonomy): domain Eukaryota; kingdom Metazoa; phylum Mollusca; class Gastropoda; order Trochida; family Trochidae; genus Steromphala; species Steromphala cineraria. The sequence goes on along the minus strand of OU744722.1, from coordinate 61,897,711 downwards.
TCTTGGCTGTTCATGAATGTAACACGTGACACTGTTTATGACAGTTTCTGCTACACGTGTACTTCATTTTCATGTCTTTCCTATTTTTTAATGAAGATATGTTCTTTATTGATAAAATAATGATCTTGACAATTTGCTGATCAACAAAATAAAACGTGTTGTCTTTATCGTCAACAGTTGTCAGTATTGAGTTGTTTTTTTTTCATATTAGTTAGTCTATACATGTTCGTCTCACTTTCCATTTCGGATTTTTTTGGGTTTAAATCATCCCATGACATACATTCAAAGGATGTTGACAAGATACACATAACAGGTGAAAATCAAAATAGATGAAGTAGTTTAACTTTTATTAAGTATGTGTACAAGTGACATCTACTGCAGAAGCAGTTATAAATAACATTTTTTTGGCAATATAGCACTCAATGTTGTACATAATGTCTTTAATGATTTTCAAACGTTTTTCAAAGTTAAGTTTTTATTGCAAAAATCTGAAATTCCAGATTGGTTATTGTTTTTAGGTAACGTTTAATTTTGAGACGTCAAATGAATTAGAGTGACTTGATTAAACTAGTTATTTCAAATAATATTCAAAAAAATTCACGAAAAACGTTGAATGCTACTTCACGTATTTCCAAGAAAAGCTTATCGAGACCAGCTCCTGTTCATGTTTGAACAATCTATGTATTTCTAGGTCAATATTGCGGTGCGAAACCTTCCTATACCCCACAATAGTAGCGGCTTTCATTCACAGCCAGGCCGACAAGGAAGTTTTTCATGTCACTGAAATTATTCTAACATTAGAATAACAGTAGAAATTTCTAGGAAAGCTCTCATAGGACATAGATGACATAGATCTACATAGGCCCATCTATTTTGGTGTAATAAAAATAAAATACATTTTAAAATTTTAATAAATTTTAAAACAAAGGTCGCCAAAGTGCAATTAACTTTTTGTACTAACTAAATTTAAAGTTTATACAAAAGAGAAATGTCAACTTGATGAAGCACTTATATTAAAAATCTAATACTTTGAGTTGTTAAGAAATATAATGATTGAGGTACCATCTTTAAGGTGACTTGGCAAAGTGTGAAGACAATCATGAGCGTTACTTTAAACACGGAATAAAGCATAAGCCTACATATTTGAATTGAAATCAATGTCCCACTCATCAGTGAGTGAGTGTACTGTGTAAAAATGGGTGTGTCAGGGTGAGGCGTCCGTGGAAACTCACATGGGTCACTATGTTTTGATTGACTGCACTGTGGAGTCACTATGTTAAATTTGATTGGACAGACAAGAGATGACTCCTCGCATGCTCCGCCCCTACGAGGATTCGCGCCATTTGCCTCTTTACTATTATCCTGCCCCGAGAAAATAGGGCGCATGTTTTAATTGTAATAAATAATAATATACGTTTTATTTAATCAAACTTAGGCAATCTAGACTAAAAATAAATAGACCTATCGAATAATATAATTCAAACAACGAAATATTTCTTTACGCACATATGCGTAAAAATGACCTTGACGAAAGGTGAGGCGCGTAGGAATATATCAGTCGGCGAAGTATTATTTCATTTATGAAGGTTCTCCTACTCAGAGATCATTGCCCCTTGGACTACACAAGCGAGCAAATGTTAACGAAGGGTTCTCCTCGGATTTTGGATACTTATTCTCGGTCTGCCTCAAAGAGTATGAAGAGTAAAGTAAGTTTTTATTGAATTAATGTTGTAGTTACTCAGTTATCATTACGACACGAAGTAGGAAGTGAAACGATTCCGCGAAATCGTTTTAGACACTGTAACAGTATGTTGGTTAAATTACTTTAATTTATTTACTTCAAATGCCATATTCGGTCTGTTGAATTATTGTCAGTCCCCGCACTTGAAGCAATTTGTCAGTTACTGTCGTTGTGTTGCCTTGTCTACAATCGACCGAGACTGCACACACTGCCCGGAGAACTCGTCCTGCACGAGTTTCATGTAGTAAAGCGAGCAACGTGGGTTTCACGTGGCCGCCATGCCGGTATGTCTGTACTCGTCGGCGAACAGCTGCTTCGACTAGGAATTCCATAGCTAATGTCAAAATAGTTCTCCCTGACTGGAAATGACTTCTAGTTTCTTAACTCTAAGTATATTTGCCGCTGTCATCGCTGACAAACGCTACATACATGTTTATTTCGTATTTCTCCTGTTATGTCATATCGAGTAGGCGTGTCTCGGTGTCCGATGTAGGCCAAATCGTCCTGACGTGCTTGGCGATGAATTTATTCATTGACATTGTATAGAGTCACAGATTATAAAGTAAACAAATGGGTTTAGCATAACGTTAGTTCATTTTTAAATTATTTTTATTTATTTTATATTAAATATTCAAATTTGATTTGCAGAACATGACTACACTACAAACACTGGATGACTTTGACGAGGCTGCCCTGTACTCGTTTCTTGATCATGAAGATGATGAGGATTTTTACAACTTAAACACACCAACCTTCATGACAAGCGAGGACATATGGAAGAAATTCGAGCTTCTGCCAACACCACCTCGGTCACCCAAACACGAAGCATCGGATTTTCTGGATTTGGAAACTTCCGACATTTCTGAGTTTCTTCAGAATGAGACCTTCCTCAAGCCGCCGAAATTACCATTTCCTGAGTCGCCACCGTCTACGAGTTTATGTTCGAAGTTGATACAGGACTGTATGTGGTCAGGAAATAACCACCTCGGACTTGACGAAAAAGCTGAAAAGTGTTCATCTCCCGGGTCAGAATCCCGTTCAGAAAATGGCCACACCGAGACCCCCTCTGATTGTGTCGACCCTACTGCTGTGTTCCCTTACCCTATCAGCGAAACCAAAATGACCAGCCTTGGAACAGAAACCCCTTCTGATTCAGGTAAATATCTTCACTTAAAATATATCAGAAATGTTAATTTATTTAGAATTATTTTCTGACATTAAGTGTAAAGATACTGACACAAACGCTTGACGTTGAATCGATAAATTGATTGGAATATTCTCGGTTGATATTGTCTTGTCACGATAAGCATTGCGCAATGCTTGTGAAATGAATGGTCAAAGGGCGAGTAACTCTTGCAGCACAGTTTGAATATCGGTAGCGCTCCCGTCCCAGACGGAAATTATTCAATAGTCATAAGTAAACAACTTTGAATGATATTTTCGTTTTTTTGCTAAGATAACTCGATGAACAACGTATTCATGGTTTGATATTTTATTCAACAGAGGAGGAAATCGATGTCGTGTCTACAGAAGACGTTGAAGAAGTGACAGTGCCATGTCAACAACCTCTCTCCATCAACCTGAAAAATGTGAAAACAGTGACAGTGAAAACAGAAAGTGCTAAACGTGAACCTAAATCTGTCCATGTAGTTATCGGCTACCCCGATTTGGATGTACACAACTACAGTTTGCCCCATTCATACAAAAGGACTAGATCGTCTCCTGTGCAAACAAACATTGCTCCAAAGAAATTAAAACGTGAATTAAGTGAACCAGACTTTAAGAAGGTGTGTCAGAAATTAAAAGCAAGCAGTCGATCTTGCAGTCGGAACAATTCTGATTCGGAGGAGGGTGGTGAGGGGAAAAGGACTCAACACAATGTGCTAGAACGTAAACGTAGAAATGACTTGAAATACAGCTTTTTCACACTGAGAGACACTGTTCCAGAGTTGAGGGAAAAGGAGAAAGCTCCAAAAGTGCTTATTTTGAAAAAGAGTGCAGACTATATTTATGAACTTCGCAGACAGGAGGAAAGCCTAGCCAAACAGGTCGCAACGTTAAAAGACAGAAATGAGAAATTGAAAAGGACTATGGCGTCACTACGGCGTTAAGTGCTAGAAAAACTTGTTCCCCCCCTTATTGCTGCCATTATTGGAATTATGGAGTATTTTGTTAATTATGTTACACTATGAGTGCCGTGTTGAATGGCTGTTGTAGGTTACCCAACCTAATGTGATGAAAATGTTACGAGTGTTTTGTTGGCTTTACTTTTGTAAATATGTAATAATTAGCATTTATTTTATACCAGTCTGTAGGTCACGGGCTAATGTGTGTTCTTGTGCTTTGAGGAACGGGCATTTTGTTTTCATGTGTATCATGCATTTCTTTTATGTTTTGTATAAAAATTCTTCAAAATACCAAAACTAAACAATAAATATAAAATTCTTGCAGAAAACACATCTTGTCTTTGTATATCTATGACGCAAGACGTATATCATTGTCCCTGTATAAAACGGCGGGAAATTGTGCCCCTCGGCCAATGAAATCCTCCCTACTCGCATTCCATTCACATCGATGCAACAGGCAGTTTGTGTACTCACTTGGGTCACGAGCGAGTTGTGCGATTGTAGAAAGTAGGTCATCAACTTGAAGTTGGTTCCTGGATGGCGTACCTGGTCGGGACAACCCACGTGACCGACCAACAAGTTGATGGAGTGTTTAGGTGCGGCACACCTGTCTGTCGCTAGACTTTCGAGGGCAGAACAGGTTGAATAGTGAGCAAACAGAAAAGCGCTGTATTCGAATGAATGTCTAAACGAGTAAAACAGCCAGTTGTGCTTGACATTAATTGCCATCCTGAAACTTTTTCTGTGAACAAAACATATTTGAATTTGGGCAAAATAGAAATATTGACTGTAGGGCATTAAATCAGTCTAGAAATTGTTTGTGATATATCAAACGCAAGTAGATTTTGGGGGGATGAATCGGCGAGGTCGTTAAAGAACCATGCGTATTTATGTGTAAGCAGGCTTTCGTTAAAACCTTTTCGTTAAAATGGAGAAGTTTATAACTACTTAATGACGAAAGACTACTTGAACATTAATTGTATCCATTAAGGGTTTCGTAATGATGACATTGCATTAAATAATACAATTATTCTATTGAGGTTGTTAGCTACGTCCCTAAAGAACTTCTTGGCGTTGAGGGGGTTAAAGTGAGTCTCAAAAGCAGACGAGTGGTGAGCTAAGTGGTCATGTGATTTTGAAAAGTGTTTAAGTTGTTGAAAGAATTTCAGCTCGATACGTTATGGAATCGCTACATTCAACTAACTAGGGAGAGCTGTAGAAAAAAAAATTGTGGAGATAAAAATCGTGAATCGTATAGCAATGGTAAAAGTTTTACATGAATTCTAATTAAACGAAACATTTTTGCCATGTTCTGGCTGAAGTCGGAAAGCTTCCATGAGCTCGGTGTCACTATTAGTTTTAATACTGCATCCACCCTAATTTGATTCAATGCTGTACTCGATATAGGAATTACTTTGCTTTTCACATGTAGATTAAGATGAGGATGATCAAATGTAACACAAGCTGTCGATGATTTAGATAATTGATAACCATGCTGGGAACCACGGAGAAACTGTTAAAGTTGTATGTGGATTTAGGGGTAATATGAGGCAAAGGAAGTTCTTGATATCAAACTTCTTTATTCACAGAGTTTCTACGTTTCGGTAATCTTAGTTCAACTTTGAGTGGCATTCTAGAAGTTGAAATGGTAATAAAGTACAACTTTTTATTGATACCTTATGTATAGGTTGATGTCCGAGTAACTCTCCCTTTCTGAAAAATAATGGAGCCGAGAGCCCCAGGCTCGTTGTTTCTTACGAATGGAGAGTTACGAGGATATTAACCGACTTAAATTACACTCAACTTAATGCCTTTTCAAAAACATAAAAAACATAAGTGAAAAACTTGATGTAAAATACACCGCTCCATTACTGAAAAATAATGGAGCGAGAGAACAATAGGATGACATCACAAGTGTAATTTTACCTTCATTAACCACATAATTACGACGTTTCGCTAGCTTCTAAGCCCTTGCACGCACGAGAAACTGAATAAAAACACACACACACACCATGGATCCAGTTCAAGCAGCTGCTCGCAGGTTTCACCGCATTACATAGCCAAATTAGTGTTGCGGGCTTTCTCCCTGCAATAATTCTAGCAGCCGTTATATATGTGAAATACTCTTGAAAGCGGCGTTAAAATATATATCAACTCGTCTAGTTATTCACGATATATTCTCAAAAAACGTAATTAAAGAGAAGACCAGACCTAAAAGCAAGACAAATGAACACGTCAAAATGACAATGAATTCCACTTGACACATCACCAAGTCACCATATGTAAGTGAAAGAACACTTTACATTCGTCACTAACTTTCTCCACCTCTCTCCAGAACATTCTGGCGGGAAAATCTATGACGTCACGTGACCTTGTTGGTCACGGTCTAGTTATGGTACGGTATCGACCGTAGTAGTTCCTCGTATTGTGTTCTAAACTAGGCCATAGACCTGTTAGAAGCAGTCCAGTCCCCATGTACTTACGGCTTGAGAGAACATCATTTTATTTTCCTCATCTTTAGATGGAATCTTTAAACTAAGAGACGATACAGTACTATATCAATAGTTTTTATAAATAAAAACGATTGAAATGTTTAACACAAGCATTCAAAGTTTTCAAAATATTGATGAAACCGTTCAGTTGACACATAATTATCAAGACGTGGGATAATGAAAATATTGTTTATAAAAAGGTTTCAGTATACAGTCATCACTAGACCTGCAGCATATCGAAGGTTAGGCTCTCTTGTACTCCAATATTAATCTTGATCTATGTTATGTGTTAAGGTTAAAACATTCAAATCAATAATAATGTATTTTATCTAAGAAAACTCAACACAATCTTCCTTTTAAATTTTGAAACGTTCAGTCATAGCCTATACCACAGAAATCTTGTATAATATTTTGCATATATATCTCGCCCGATGCTTGCGGAAGATGAGAGACGTCATATACTATATCATATATAGTCAACCATTAATACTCTGAAACGAACTGGTCAATAAATCTTAAATTTGTGGGAAAAGGGAATTATAGAAAAAGGAAAATGAGACCGAAAAAATTAGCTCTCAAGTCTTCTTATTAACTGGCTTAAAAGCTTTTACCATATTTTAAGGTCTGGCGGACAGACAATATATACATTAATATAATCATATGGATACTAGGAAATTTTTGACAAATAATTGACTTCTCATGAATGCGTCACAGTTATGTGTTATGGCGACGACACGGGGAAGTCTTGTTGGCCCATGGTAACGTACATGTAAGTAAGAAGCAAGCCTGTCCGTATCATTTCCTATCAAAGGTTGATAGTATACGCTCTTGACGACCAGCTTCCGTTGTTATTGTCACTGCGTGGTGCAACACGCGTTGTGTCCCTTAGCGACGCCCAAATCTATACTTATATACTGATCTAAATATATATATACACAGTCAGGATGACCTGAAACTTGAACGTTCTGAAATCTGTGATTATCGTGTATTGTTGTCTGTCTTAACTAGACACGTTGATAGTAACTTGATACATATAAAAAAATGACACCTTGCGAAAGCGTTTTGAAATAACGGTATCTAATATAATGTGCTGTCACTGAGTTGTGAAATATGTAACCGCTGAACATTGATCCAATATTGATAAGGGTATTATTTTCTAGTAATAATTATAATTTACTGAGTCTAAAGTATCGTAAATTAGTAAATTGCGACACACTTTCTGGTATTACAGTTCCATAAATATACTGCAGGGTCAAGATAACCTAAGGATATTTAAGTTTGATAATCAATATTTCACTATAGGTTGTCACTGAAAATGTTTATCATAATCAATTATTTCATATTGTTGATATATCCGTTAATATTTTGTCTAGTATACATAGAGAGCGGGTTGACCTCGAATCTGAATCAATAAATGATCGATATGTTAAGCTTTCACTGGATGGTGAAATACGCGAACACCAATTAAGAGGACGAAATGTAGTTTGTAGACAAGAAACCGCTGGTGCTTTTGATTCTAAATAATCATTTGAAACGGGCACTTGTTACGGTGCTTTGATATTGCTTTCATATATTGCTTAATTGTAACGCTAACAGTGATCATAGAAATCAATTCATCTATCATAAGTACTTTCATGAATTTTGTTTTCTTGCTGACCAGTTCTAACTAGGAATTAATGAATCGTGTTGCCATATTTATCTATACGACTTATGTTAATAAAAACTGGCGTACATGTACCTATTGAGTAGACAATATCTACCTGCATTGTCTTAATATTTGTTATTTTATCACAAAATGGACAAGTATATAAAGCCAAAACATTATCGGATAAGAAATAAGTGAACCTGATTTAATTAAACGGTACGTGTTACTGCATGTAAGCCTACAACCATGACAATTAGAATCTATCTAAATTCATCATTTCTTTTGTTTAAAAATGACTAATCTATCAGACACTATGACAAATACCAACTATGTTTGAGGAATAAAATGATGTCATTACTACACAAATGATAATTAATTCAATCATCGGTGATTGCTCGTAATTTGCTGATTCGTAGGCCTATTCACAATGAGATCATTACACAAGGATACGCAATAAGCGGTAAGCAGTAGAGGTATTAGAGTTACCTCCCTTTGGAATAATGATGGCTGCTGTGAGACGAATGCCGGTTGTAGTCATTTTAGGAGCAACAGGCACTGGCAAATCAAAGCTTGCAATCGAACTTGGACGGAAATTTAATGGAGAAATAATCAGTGCTGATTCCATGCAGGTTTGGTTCTTTGTCATGTCCAAGTAACTTCTTAATTTCGCCTCTATGCATGTGCATTATTACGACCACGTGTTTTATATTTTTTGCTGATTCTTCAGATTTTATCATTTTGAAAGTCTTAGTCAATTTAAATAATTGGAAAAAATTTGTGATCGTTCATAATCACATATCTCAAGCTTTTTTGGGTTATCACCAGATATATTTTGAAACTAATTTCGAACTTTTTGACATAGTTTTGACCTAATTCTTCAGCAATGCTAATGGGCAGTGTGGCAAATTGCTTTTACGTTTAGCTACAGATGAGATGGAAGTTTTTTACTTTTTTATTTGCAAAACACATAATATTTGTATGTGTGATTGAAAACTGGGAAAAAATAGAATTCAAAATCTAGCTTCAGATGTCGACTATCATTCCCCTATCATAACAAATAGATAGGGGAATCCCCCTTCCAAATATAGAATTGTATTTTCCAGGTTGTGTATCAATATTGGGATATATTTGATTATAAAAAGCGTTAAAAGAGTTTAAAGCTGTTTGATAATAGTGGGAAAGGAATATTTGAAGTATGTTTCATTAATATTTGCAGATTTATGAAGGGTTGGACATTATAACCAACAAGGTGACAGGGGAAGAGCAAGAACAGTGCAGACATCATCTGATTAGTTATGTGAACCCGTTCAACAATATCTCCAATACTGTGGTTCAATTCAGAGACAAAGCTTTGCCAATTGTATCCTTTGTTTAAAACAAATTTAAAATGATTTATTGATGATGTGACAGAAATTACCTTAACCCTTTCTGAATGTGGTATTATTTTGTGCTTTTTTAGTGATTTTGGTTATTAGTAAAAATTGTATTGTAAGGTCAATTGTCATGATGAGTTTTGTAATAGCTGAAAGTTTTTGTTAAACAACAATTTGAGATTAGAATCATATGTCAGAACTAAGAAGATTTCAACACATTGACAAAATTTTAGTTTCAGTTTAGTTTCTCATTACAAAAAAATACATACATATTCAAAGCATTAAGCAAGAAAACCTGAGCTTCGAAAAACTCCTAAAAATCATTCAAGATATTTTCAACTTAGAAAGATTTATTGCAAAGAAATCTCAAAATTTTAACTGCTTTTGCAGAAAATGGATGCAACTTGGCACTTGCCTATATGCTTGATAATAGTTAAGATACTTTATTTTGTAACTTTGAACTGTCAATTATTCTCATGTACCATACAAACTTTCTCGACAAATGTATATGTTATTGGATGAATAAAAATGTTTATATAAAAATAAAAATTTTAGTTTAAGGATCAGATGAGAGTACAAAACTCCAGCATTGACTTAACTTGTTAGACTGAATCATGTGCTTGCTCAGGACATATCTTTATACCCAATGTCATGCACTGAACATTAACTGATCTTGAAAAACATGTACATCATCATCATGAAACTGTACTGATAGATTCTTAGGCAAATTTTTATGGAGATTCCATAAAACAACTAAATTCTTTCTTTTCAATATGTGTAAATTTCAGAGTAAGTGTAAAGCAAGTGATAAGAGGATTAGATTGATTAGTTTTGAATTGATATAAAATTTCATGTGATATTTAAAGCAGTTTGATAAGCTCATACTTTATTAAAAGATATTGATATCAAAGTGCATATTATGACAAAGAGATAGTTTGAGACATTTATGGAGGAGCAGTTTCCTTACCTTGTGCACCAGGTGGACAGACTATTGGAGGAGGGGAAACTCCCCATCATCGTGGGAGGCACCAACTACTACATCGAGAGTCTTCTCTGGAACTTCCTCGTTGATGACAAGGTAGGGCTTCTTGTTTTTGTTAATTTTTGGTCTTCAATGGTTGCCCCCGACAGACGAAATATTGCCATAGCAGAGCTCAACACCACGTTTTTCTTTCACTTGTCCATAGGGGCTTTAGGTTTGAAGTGCAATTTATCAATAATTGTAATATTTATAAAAGATCTTTCGTCAAGGAAAGGTAATTGAACTACAAGAAGTTCAGTGTACATTGTGAACATATGCAACAGCTAAGCAACATGTCCGATTTGAAGAGGCCTGGTTGTTGAGTTGGTAAGCTGTTGATATATATCATCAGTGCTGTCAGTGTTTCTTTATCTGGAGGGTGTAGTTTTAAATGTGTACTGTTTCACATTGTGTGAATCTAGCATAATGATGGTAGAAATGAGATCACCCTGGTTCAAAGTATGAAAGGGAGAAAAATCTTCCCTTGGTCTGATATAATGGGATTTTCAGAGAAAGCAATAATATGTTTAGGAAGAAAAACAATAGTTTTTGATCTTTGCAATGAGACTTTCTCCACTCATTAGTATTGATAATGGGAAATCTTGATACATCAATGGGTAAATATCCCAAAATCCCTGTCCAAAGTGATCCCTGTGACAAGTGCCAGGTAAAGAAAATTTGAAATAAAGAAGTTGTTCATCCATAGAATTACTCTTGTCTTCCTTATACCATCAACTTCTAGAATGCCACTCAAACAGCTAAAAACTTCACTGTCTCTGTTTACTTATAAATGCTTCTATTGTCATACTAAGATGAACTTTATACATTAAGCTGACATCTTCATTTGACAAGTATTGGACAGTAACAGATGAATGAAGCTTTGGCCTGGATAACATTTTTAGCTCATCTGGCCTGTAAGGCCCGATGGGCTTATGGCATGGCATGGTGTCCGGCGTCCGTCCGTCCGTCCGTCCGTCCATCCGTCCGTCCATCCGTCCATCCGTCCGTCCATCCGTCCGTAAACTTTGTGGAATTTCGACTTCTTCTCCAGAACCATAAGGCCTAGAAAGCTGAAACTTTGTGTACAGACTCCTTGACTAGTGAGGATTAAAAAATATAGCTTTGGTGGCCCTGTGACCCCTAATAAGGGCCACAGGGGCCACGCCCTTAAAACCTATTTTCATCTTCTTCTCCAGAACTATGAGGCCTAGAAACCTAAAACTTTGTGTACAGACTCCTTGACTAGTGAGGATTAAAAATTGTAGCTTTGGTGGCCCTGTGAACCCTAATAAGGGCCACAGGGGCCATGCCCTAAAAACCTATTTTCATCTTCTTCTCCAGAACCATGAGGCTTAGAAATCTAAAACTTTGTGTACAGACCCCTTGACTAGTGAGGATTATAAATTGTAGCTTTGGTGGCCCTGTGACCCCTAATAAGGACTACAGGGGCCACGCCCTAAAAACCTACTTTCATCTTCTTCTCCAGAACCATGAGGCCTAGAAATCTAAAACTTTGTGTACAGACTCCTTGACTAGTGAGGATTATAAATTGTAGCTTTGGTGGCCCTGTGACCCCTAATAAGGGCCACAGGGGCCACACCCTAAAAACTTATTTTGATCTTCGTCCCCAGAACCATGAGGCCTAGAAAGCTGAAACTTTGTGTACAATCTCATTGACTAGTGAGGATTATAAATTGTAGCTTTAGTGGCCCTGTGACCCCTAATAAGGGCCACAGGGGCCACGCCCTAAAAACCTATTTTCATCTTCTTCTCCAGAACCATGAGGCCTAGAAAGCTGAAATTGTGTGTACATACTCCTTGACTAGTGAGGATTATAAATTGTAGCTTTGGTGGTCCTGTGACCCCTAATAAGGGTCACAGGGGCCATGCCCTAAAAACCTTTTTCATCTTCTTCTCCAGAACCATGAGGCCTAAAAAGCTGAAACTTTGTGTACAGACTCCTTGACTAGTGAGGATTATAAATTGTAGCTTTGGTGGCCCTGTGACCCCTAATAAGGACTACAGGGGCCACGCCCTAAAAACCTATTTTCATCTTCTTCTCCAGAACCATGAGGCCTAGAAATCTAAAACTTTGTGTACAGACTCCTTGACTAGTGAGGATTATAAATTGTAGCTTTGGTGGCCCTGTGACCCCTAATAAGGGCCACAGGGGCCACTCCCTAAAAACTTATTTTGATCTTCGTCCCCAGAACCATGAGGCCTAGAAAGCTGAAACTTTGTGTACAATCTCATTGACTAGCGAGGATTATAAATTGTAGCTTTAGTGGCCCTGTGACCCCTAATAAAGGCCACAGGGGCCACGCCCTAAAAACCTATTTTCATCTTCTTCTCCAGAACCATGAGGCCTAGAAAGCTGAAATTTTGTGTACAGACTCCTTGACTAATGAGGATTATAAATTGTAGCTTTGGTGGTCCTGTGACCCCTAATAAGGGTCACAGGGGCCACGCCCTAAAAACCTATTTTCATCTTCTTCTCTAGAACCATGAGGCCTAGAAAGCTGAAACTTTGTGTACAGACTCCTTGACTGATGAGGATTATGAACTGTAGCTTTGGTGGTCCTGTGACCCCTAATATATATAAAGCATAATTGATAATGAAGCCTGATGAGCTACAGAGCCAATGGCTCTATTTTTGACTTTCAGTATGGTGCAAGTTGGTTTTGTACAGGATTAAGAATACTTGAGAACAGGAAATGCCACCATGAGTTAATAGATTGAAAATAACATTTTAATTGAATATTATGAAACAAAATACTTAGTTATGAAAAATAGTTGAAACTGCACTTGGATACATAGTGAAACAAACCAAAAGCAGTAAAAATTAGTTGTGATCAGTAAGATCTTTTACATTTAGAAGGTTGTGGGAATATGTTAAGGAGAAATGAAGAATCCATTTTCTTCACCTTGAAAGGGATATAAAAAAGATATGTATTTGTATGTTATTGATAACCTTAACATGATAAAAGTATTGACTTGTAGAGTTTATATAACCAAGTCTTAAGTCTTAACCTGAAACTCATTTATTTAGAAAATATACAGCTAGTAAACCGGTCAGTGTAAAAACTTTAAAAGAAGTTCAAGAATTTTATTTTCCATTGTCAGGACACTTGTTAACATGTTTTGGACACAGTTTAGAGCTTGCAAACATGTTCACGACCTTTCTTAGAATAGTATAGTATTTCAAGGATGAAAAACAAGATAGAGGAGATGTTTGTCTTGTAAGTTAAGTTAATTGTATCTTGAGGTAAAATCACGAGTTAGCTCAGATTTCACACTCGGCCCCAACAGCATGGAACCAATGTTTTGAAAACAAAGATGGCCGCTGAAGGGTTTGACGGATGAACAGGTGTGTTTAGAGACAAATTAGGGATCAAAGTTTGAGAAGGGCCTTGTTAACGGCTAAATGTACGTTCCAGATATAGGTACGACAGGTTCACAGAGAGTTTAACAGTATACATAAGGTCAGAGATATACGCACTGGCCTTTATAGTTTATCACTTTCATAATAATGCTATTGTGATAAGAACATGGAGACCGAAATATGCGTCTTGTTGGTAAATATACCCTCCATGTTAAAATTTCATCAACTTTGTTGAACATAATATTATCTCCTGAACATGATACTTAAGATTGAAGTTGATATTGATACAATAGGGCACTCTTTAAACTCTCTATGAACAGAATTTATTTGGTTTACTGTTGTCACATTAATATTGTCCAACAAGCTATGTTATGTAATATCTCTAAAGGTACTGAATGCTATCAACAGTTTTCTTTGGAGTCGCTATTTTATCGAAATTCTTCAATGTTTATATTAGTATAGGTTGTTCTTTTAGACCCTTGTTTTTGTTTTGTAATTTTGAGGTTTGATCAATATTTTGCTTCAAATCAACTATTTCCTCTAAAGTTTAATCTGGTAATATTTAATGAAAACGTTTTTGAATTTCATACTTTTATCGATAAATGTCTGACTATTGACTGTTAAGAAAAAATAATCCTGCAGGGAATTGATTTATTCAATCAGTATCTGCTGTAGAGATAGGAAAGATTTTAAAATATGTCAATCCTTGGTGATTAAAATTGATTGTTTAAGAAATTGTACTTATTGGTAATAAACTTAATATGGCTGCAGTAGATTTACTGTAATAACTTACTCTTACTTTCATGGTCGTCTCCAGTGTTTTCTAGCCTTATTTAAAACAATAGATTTTAAATCATTATGAGTCAAGATCACCGTCATTGTAAACAATTTGTCTATTTCTATATCTGAGGGCAACATAAGAAAAATCTTATAATCAAAGACACATTTCAATAAGTTCTTTAAATCTTCTGTGTCTCTCTACAGATTAATCTCTTTCTACAAGGAATCCATCAAACGGATTCCAAAATCACTTTAATTGAAATCTGATTCTTCTAGGAGATGAAAATTACCTGTCTGTAGACAAGTAGATACCTGCTTTGATGTCTGTAAACAAACAACAAGAAGTAGTCCTTATCCTACCTCAGGAATCTATCTCAAATCTTTTTCAGGATGTTATCCAAACCCTCTCATCCTTTGCCCAAAGGCAAGGTTACTATTGAATGTGTTATTTTCTTGTTAGAATAAACAGCAATTCAGAGATTGTCGTTCGTTTTCTGATAGGTAGCTAATATCCCTTCTATAAATTAACATTTGTTATCCCTACCTCAGGCTAGGCTTATTCCATATCCCAAGTCTAATTGTTGTCTACAATTTGTACTTTACCTAAGGGTATAGCCTCTCCATTATTGTGGTCAGACTGATTTGTAGTGTTTAGAGAGAGTTGATGTAGAAAGGGGTCGGAGATTAGTAAATTGTCTGTCTATTGAAGATGCTGTCTGGAAAGTAGTATTTGATGAGGGGCTCTAAGTAGTGGTCTGTCTATCAGTATAATTGCATGTACACACTTAGAAAACAGAAGTCAAATAGAGAATGTTTGGCCTCACATTCTTCACCAAGAAAGACTTCTGTCTTCACAAAACAAAGTACACACATCTAAGAAAACCATCCAGGATATTTTGTCTTAAGGTAGTTTATATTTTGTCTTAATGAAGTCTAATGGTTGTTTACAAGGGTTGTGTCCATACTCAATAAACTTGTTGTCACTTAGCTCAGAGAGACTGTTAACGCTGTACTGTGCCTTTTTAAACTTTGTAACATTTATATATCTCCATTGTCTCATATAAATTTGTAATTTAGAACATTTGTTTTTTGCATTTTGCTCAAGTCAGCCACTGTTCAATGATGTTCTATCTGTATGTTTCTGGACGCCAAGTAATGTCTTTCTGTATGGTGTCACGACTAGGATTTGAACCCCGCTCTTCCAATTGAGCTACAGACAAACAGTTACATTTTATTTTCATCATTAGTATAAACCACTGCATTCTCAATGTAAATATTGTTCTTATCATACAAAATTTACTCTCTTATGCATCTCCTTGTCTTGAACAGTGGGTATGGTCCCATGGATCAAGGAAGGTTTACCAGTTTCAGTGTTATGTTTAACATTTAACTTCAGTTCACATTTGTTATGTATTCTTGGTGTTCTGTAGGAAGTTGTTATTCCCAAAGAAGACCTCAAGGGAATTGCTTAACAACTGTTCATCTTTGCAGGAACCTTTTGTATTCATGAACAGGATAATGTTTTTAGGTGATTGTATTTTTACAGGCCTTATTGTTATATTTAGTTTGGTCAATTTTGGTGTTCTGGACTGGAATCGTATATCTTTGCATATTCAAGGATGGGAATGGAGTTTTTGAAAAACAGCTCAAATGCATTAAATAAAGGTTTAAAGGCAGTTATTTATGAATAGAACTACAGGCAGGAGCGACCCAAAACATCTGATATCAACTGAGAATTCCCATTCTTCCATATCAGATGACTCTAGTTAAATTTCCATTGCCATCTTATTAAGAGCCACAATGCTGATCTTCATTCTGTTCTTGTGCAGTTGCCATGATCCACTGTTTCTGTCTGTCACTGTTGCATACTGGTTATTCTCAGTTTGATTTCAAATTTCAAGGTATTTCAAGTGACTTTTGAATCCAAGTTCTTCTTTACATGGCCAAGGCTTCTCTTATAGGTTGGCAATTAGTGAAATGATAAAGCAGTTCAAATTATACAATCATTGCTTTACCTTGACTTATGTTTGTAGAAGGTTTATACAGGTTAAAATATCTAGGGTTGAAGAGTGCATTTTTGAAGTCATCTTTGTTAACAAACTGTGTACGGAGCCATTTCTTGTGAAAACACACACATGCAGCCACAGGTCTGTGTTTGTCAGGTCAAGTCGAAGACCTGAAGCAGACGCAGCCAATCATCTGTCATGTCTGAACCTATGCCCATCTTTGCCGTACCACGATGCGACACCCGGGCTTGACGGACGTATTTGAGCAACAAACTTCACCAAGACTGTGTGAGTCGTAACTCTCTGCCTTTTATTATTTCGCCACATTGCCACCAGGAGACGAGCCCTTCCCCCAACACATCGGGAGGTCAAAGGTCAGTGTCGGACAACACTGAACTCTGTCGCGTCAAATGTGGCAATGTTGCAACAGCCTTTGGAACTTAGTGCAGATTATCGCCATTTGTTTTACACATTGTTCTTCTTACGTTGACAAGGCGGTTACACTTGTTTCGAAGTTTCCCTCACGTATGGCGATTCTTCGACCAATTACTTAAGACAGACGAGGAATTATAGCAATTACATGACAATCCGTTCATATACACGTCCTATGTGTAAAGATTTTGTCATCTTAGAGTGTTTTGGCAAGAATTTCAAAGTTGTTGTCAATAGTTTATGTGTTTGTTGACACTACTTGTTTCCATGTTTTCCGAAGCTCAAAATAGAAGGCGATATGTGTATTTTTTTGCATTCCACTTTTTCAGAAAATCCCCGAAAACTTAAAAAGATTTTCTTCAGTTTGCATGAGAAATGCTAAAAAAGATGAACTTTTAACTTTAATTTTCATTTAATTCCAAAGGCTTTCTTTCGAAATATGATATCCAGTTGGCAGACATTTTGATGTTCATGTCATTTATCATTATTGGGAAACAAGTTTTGTTGCTGTTTGCATCAATAGTTTTTATATTGTACTTTGTATATTTCATATTGAAAATAACATTAAAGGAAAAAAAAACTATACAGTGTCAATGTATCAATCATTTATCATTTTACCAAAATGTATTTTGATGTTTTCCACATCAATTCTATGTTTTAATGTTAAATGAATGATGCATCTTTATCTTAATAAAAAATTGAAATTGAATTTTAGGGAATTTTAACACAAATGTGAACTTATACTTGTTAATTGACAAGATAATGCAATGTCACACTGACACATGTCCTGTACAAATGATAAGATTTGAATTAATTTCATGAAGAAGTAAATAGTTTTTATATTCAAACCAGTTGATCTTTGAAATAGCATGTTGAAGTATATTTAGAAAATTAAATATCTGACAATTTATTATAAAATTCAACTTGAAATAAAAAAAGATTTTCTTTCCTATTCAACAAAATCACGTTTTATATTGTCTAGCCGGAATCCTATCCCAGTTCATGACCCGATAATGCGACTTCACGATGTTTTCCTGAACATACATCATTTACACATGGCCTAGAAAGAATTCAAGCTGGCTCTAGGATAGCCTTGGTATATTTCTCAATGAAATTCTAGGCACCACCCACGCAAGGTTCGAGTCCATTTAAACAGGCACTCTCAATGTGTGGACAGGTTTACATACTTGATGGATTGTAGTTTCCGCTTCATTTTCCTGAATTCAAAGTTTTTTTACAGTATATAAAACATATGTATTTTTAGGAGCAATGCTTGTTAAATATTGCCATTCTATTAATTGCATAAAGTGATATTTTTACATGTTTTAAAGGTCAATAGTTTAAACGTTATTTAATTCTATTTTTCAATTGTTTGTTTGGCAGAAAAAGTAAAACCTTCAAATTGAAAATTTGTATAGTAATACTTGGATTTTATTAATCTTCTTTATTAAAATTTTCTCAAGACTTTAAGCTCTTCTTTGAGGCTTTTATATTTATAAGCATTTTTGTCTCTTCAAAAGTTTTGATCAATGATTTTTTGTTACTTATGTATTGCTATAAGAGAAAATAAGAAGAAAAAGAATCCCACTTTCTGACAACGCAAACAAATATCAGTCCTAAAAGTCTTTGAAAAACACTATATTCCCTTGAAAGAAACAACATTATGATGACCCCAATTTACACCTGAGCTGATGCCCAGCATAATGACCACCATTGTATTCCAACCCACATCCCTCATTTTAACTCCCTCTTTAACACTCCCCTTTCGCCCCAGAACATTGACCCCCACGCACCAACATGCAGTGTCCCCCTTTTACTAAACCCAACCCACGAGGTTGTCACAGCTGATCTTTCATTTAAAACCAACCTGATTCAAAGGGACCCTCAATCCTTCATAAATGAGGAGCATTATTCACAAGCATACCCACAACTTCCTTATCCCCTTGTCCTACCCCACTGTTCCCCTCCCCTCCTCCTCTTCACCCCACAGCCCCTCTCCCCAAAGCCCCCCTCCCCAAAGCCCCCCTTTATCCCATCCTTGCCCTCACTCCACCGACCCCCTCCCCCAACCCAACACTGACCACATCTTCCCCAGTCACACACTTAGGTCACTGAAAGTATTGTTAGTTGCCTTCATAATCCATCCCAGACTCTTGTCTCTCCTTTTTCCCCTCAGTTTACCAACTCCCTCACCAAACCCACCCCTGACAAGTCCTTCCCTTTCAAATCACTGAAAATATTTTCCCTCTTTCCTCCAAATTTACTCCAAGGTTGATAGGTGGATTATTTGATAAAATATAATCTTCTTTATTTCCTCCAGTCCACTATCTCTTCTACACTGCTTCCCTCTCTCTCCTACCCTAAAACTTGTCATTCAAGTCCTGTGTGAATGCGTGGGAGTGGTCCATTCAAAAGTTGCTAGCTGTCCCACAAACCTAGTCACCCCCTGCTCAGGTCATCAGATAAAATGATTGTCTTGTAAAGGATTTGAGGGAATTTGGTATTTGGAGGTTGAAAATAAGGAACATATACTGCAAAATTTGCTTGGAAAAATATGATTTCATTATGTCCCTGAAAACAATTTGATGAAATTTAACATTTTAAGGTTAATTCTGAATTAAATGGAAACATGAAAATTTTAGTCTCTCCATTTGTGATTTCTGCATTAAATTTCAAGTTTCAAAGAACCTACCTCTAACAGTATAGTCTCATGTCCTAAAGGAATTATACTTGACAACCTTAGTACAAAAAGATGTCTTTTTCTTGCTATGCTTTGCATTAACTATGTGTACTATCAAAATTCTTTATGTTCCTTTGAGTCAGCAAAAAAAAAACCAACAAAGCTTTTGTAATGTAGAATTTAGCAACTTCCAAACATGAATGGTCTCAAACACAGCCTATACATTATGAAGACTTCACATTCCCAGGGAAGTGCTAAAACACAAAAATATGGGCTTCAGTTTAGAAATCTGTTCATAGTTACATTTTCAACATTTTTTGCGCAAGATTAAATTTCCAAGAAACACATTAGACTGCAGTGCTGACAGCTAAAACACAGTTTAACTGATTAGGTTACCCTTTATGTACCGGGCAGATCTCAAACCCACCTCCGTGCTGTTACAAAGACGTTTTATTAACTTTAGAGGACATAATTTGTTGTTTGTTCAACAAACAAATATTATTGAGAATGGGTTAAGTTTCTGTTTCCTTCTTTAAAGAGGGGGTGGGATGGTCCCAAGCACCTGCTATCAGTTGTCCCGTCTACTCGTGACTTTAATGGCTTTACAAACACTTCAACTTCGCAGGTATATAGTGCACACAGTGACACTGCTTGGGGACTTCACAGTTTGAAGAAACATCAAACTTCATTCATTCATTCATTCATTCATTCATTCATTCATTCATTCATTCATTCATTCATTCATTCATTCATTCATTCATTCATTCATTCATCCAACCATTCATTCATCCATCCATCCATCCATCCATCCATCCATCCAGCCAGCCAGCCATTCATTTACATTCATTCATTAACATTCATTCATTAACATTCATTCATTAACATTCATTAATTTACATTCATTAACATTCATTCATTAACTTTATTCATTCATTCATTCATTCATTCATTCATTCATTCATTCATTCATTCATTCATTCATTCATTCATTCATTCATTCATTCATTCATTCTCTAAATGACTTTTCTCTTCATACATTTACACATTATTTTTCATAGACATTGCTTGCATTGTTACAGTTTTTGTACTTTGACATTTTTCAAACGACATTTTACAGTTGCACTTTACATTTGCACTTATTGCTCCTTGGATCATTCTATTGATAGCTGAGATTTCAATGCATTTACAAAGACTCTGTTATACTTTTATGCTACAAGTTCACACCTTCTTCAATTCACAGATCTTTCATTATGAACAGTTTATGCACTATAATGTCTTTCATAAAATGCAAACAGGAAAAAAGTCTTACTCCCTCGCATAGGAAATATGCCTTTTTATGACGGAGTGTCAAATGGATCCCATCTTCTATGAAAGATACTGCTGTCAGTGAAAGGTGATGGGTGGGCGGATGAATATAATCACCCAGTGATTACGGTATTCAGGGTGCAAATAGGGGGTGGGGAAGGGTGTTAGTGCAAACTAATTGCCCCAGGGCGAGATGAACAACCATGTTTTATTGGTACTGGGGCTAGGTATATGAGGGTAACTGGATTTTGCTATTGTGTTTGGTAGGTGTCAGTTCTAGTTTTTCAGTATATAAGGGGCAGGTAGTGAGTAGGACCAGGCAATTGTCAGAACATTTAGTGAAGGACCTTTTCTGTTGGTTAAAGAATATCTTTGCAAGGCCCATTAAGCAAGTTTTTTCATCACAGATTACCTAGCATTTTAAGCAACTTTCGATTAGATTTCTGTAAAAGGATTAATCTGAATGAATATCATTCTGATTAAAATCAGTCTAGTTCCGAGGAATAAAATATTTAAAATAATAACTGCATGGAGATATTGAATCCTCTACGCTAGGTCTGACCACACCCCTGTACCTCGCATGTTTTATACCAGCAAAGTGCAGCCGAAACCCATTCGTTAGCAGACCAATCACATTATCTCAAATATAATACCGCTTGTGATGATCATGTTCAAAGCATGGTTAACAGGAGTTACTTGCCCCTAGCTTGATACCAATTTTAAGGCATCCATCAGCTCTTTCACTGTTCCCTTGTCCTCCTTGGATATTGTCAGATACTTGAACAAATGTAATTCAACTATTTGATGCATATTCAACTTGCAGCATTGTTTTTATTAAATTTGATATTGAATGAATGAATTATAAATAATAATCAATGCAAAAAAATATGCATGTCGTGTTCATAAGGAAAACTTTCACAATGGCTCATTATCATGTGTACATTATGTGCTGTGGCATCCTACAATCACAAAACCAGGAAGTCCCATCAGTAGGATTGCCTAATGGCCATTGTTTACTTCCTCTTGTATAGCACATGTCACAAACAAGGAAACAAGCTGCTAAGATAGATGATAAATTCTAGTGAAACATTTAACAGGAACACTGCAATGGTGTAAAACATGTTCATGAATTACAGTGGGTGGTTAGTTTCAAGATTCTTTATTCTCTAAAACCATGCACGGTGGTACATGAGCAATTTTACATAGAGAAATAAAGATCTGGATTAGTTTTTTTTTTTTTTTTTAAATTTTTTGGATTAGTTAGTGAGAATCAGTCCTAGCTGTATATTCTCAACAACTTTGGGTTTCTATTTGCTTTTGCCGTATTAGACTAACATTTAATCTCAGAAGTATTATTTCAATGTTGACAATATTTTCAAACGATTCATGTATTATAACAAAATTGAGACCAGAAGATGCTTTAAAGTGAGTGATCTAGACTTGCTATACTTTAGTAGACTTGGTTGGTCGTCAGTTGAATATTTTTGCTTTTGGGTTTGGATGACAGATCATTGCCAATATATGTTCTGTGAGTTGTATGTTTCTGGTAAAGTGGAACTTTTTCAGTCATTTGAGACACTGGTACACAGATTGGCTAATTTGAACCAAGCAGCTATAAATATTGTTTTGCAAATATCTCTTTAAGATTATGTTAAATAAATAATTATCAACAAATTCAAATTAAAACTATGTAAATTTCTCTAGCCTCTTAGACCATTATTGACAAACATATTCAAACTAAGAACAAGTTTCGACTTCGTGCACCCTCAGCCAGTTAACTTGAAATATGAGGCAGATATGCATAAAAATTGTCCACAATTTATGAACCGTCTTGGTGTATAGTTCAGTGAGTACAAACAGAATGCAGATATTTTCCTTGTACATAGTTTGCTTAGTTTATGGTTACAACTAATGCCTGGGAGTTTACTCTGCTAATGAAACCGGCCATATGTCTGTCATCACGGCTGGAACTAAATGAAGAATTTGGAGGAAACTCATCTACCAAATGTCCGCAGCAAACAAACCTGTTGTTTACAAATTGGAAGACTGATTTATCTGTGTTGATGCAAGTCAACATAAGTTTTATTTTATCTTTCTCAGATGTGCATTGTAAATATTTATGATATTTCTGAATTTTCTTACTAATTTGATACTTTTGACAAAGTGCCTTGCCGACAAGTTTAGATTTTGAATTCTTTAGATCCAGTGAATTGTTTACTAAGTAAAAAGATCCAGTGAATTGTTTAATAAATAAAGAACATTTATTGAAATCAGTGAATTTAAAATTGCCCATTGATCTGGAATCTGATGACATTTGGCCCTTGTTTGGAACTAGTTAGGATTTTCTTCAATTAAACAAACAAAATTTATTAAATATCTGTTATGGCTGTCTCGTTTTTATGCAAATTTCAAACGCTACTATCATCATAAATACAAGGTATATTTTCTCAATGAAACACCTAATAAAGTAAATCAACACATTCCATTCCCAGTCACATAGTTTGGTGTGTTTAAGCCTTGCTCCAGGCATTCATTCAAATCAAAACATCCCCATCAAATACTTTTTTACGAGATGACGTCTAATTAATAAAACATTAAGGCTGTGAACAAGTCCGCCCCCTCTAGCTGTCAATCACCAAATCGTTCACCTGTGACCTGACCATGTCACACTTGAGCGATCTTGTTAGGGGTTTCTGTTTCACTTGACATGATTAAAGAAGATTCCTACCTCACACCCTGAAGAGTTCTCTAAGGGGGACCACTGTTGTTTCAAGCTATGCTGAATTGGTTTTTATTGCATCAAAGGGTGTAGCTCTGTAGGAGGTGTAATTGAGATCACTTGAAATCGGCCAGCTGAACGTCTTCCCATTGGTTTTCTCTAAAAATACTGGTGAATTTCTTCCATGCTAATTTGGCAGGAATTTTGGTGTCCTCAATAATTGGCCTTTTCAAATGTTTCTGAGTCAGCTGATAATACGATAACCTCTTAAAAACAAATATACGTCTGGATTCTGATGTCCCTCTCTTATATTTAACAAAATTTTGATATAACTTTTTGTCATCGAGTGTGAGACAAACTTGGTCTCTGAAATGATTATTTCAGTTAAGGCATGCCCAAGTCCTTAAAAAAAAAGAGAACTTTTGTTATATTTAAAAAAAAGTTATATTGAAAAGAAAAAATGACTACAAATATTTATCTGCCAGACTTATTTTGTAACAATCAAGAAATATTGTTGGAATCCGTCAAGTTAAGATTATAGATAATGTATTTCACAAATATCAAAATGGGGGCCAGGATAAAGACAGTAAAACTGTACAAAGAATGAGAGAGGCAGATTTATGCATACTAGGTTCCATCTTGGGATGACAAGCCCTTGTTCCAATGATTTCAACTTCATAATTATAACTACCCAGTACTTATATTATTCAACAGGAATCAACAAAGTGAACAAAATAGATTTGGAATAGATGAAATGAAATCTCTTTATCTCAATCTAATAGACACTGATGACGATGAAGACACAGGTGTTGTACGTTTAACATTATCCTGTATAGCCTCCAGCATTTACACCTGTTCCTAATGATCTCGTCAAGGTGAGTCTGTTTTACCTGTAATACTTCCCCTATCTGACTTGTAACAATGATGAGATTTGATTTATTGACAGGATGTTCACATCAATTTGCAGGTGATTCAGACTTTATCTTGGAATAATTAATTCTTTATTATGATAATTAGTTACTATCTTTGTCGAATCTTAATTGATTCACAGTCAAGAAGGGCTTCCTTTAACTTAGATTAAATATGGTATATTACTAGGTTATTCAATTCATCATTAATAATATGGTTGGATTTGTGTGTTACATTAATAATTTTGACGTCCTTGAGAGTACTTATATGCTCCTAACACTAAATTGTATGTTATTCTTTTACCAATAGAGAAGTATTGAAATATCTTAGATTGCTATACCAAAATGTTACCTGTTATTCTCTGCTAATCACATCCACATCTTATCATATATTAGGTGTTTCCAAAGATATCTTTGCTTTCTAGAAAGGTCTAAATCATGTCTCTTTGGAACTTGAGTCAAGGACATAAGCACGGTTAAAGCTATGAAGACACCATTTAAACCCAAATCCTTGATTTTCTGTAATAAATACACATCAGAAATAAATGTCAGAAACAGATTATTTTTTTCGCTAACAGGTTATATGGAAGATTTACATGAATTAAGGCTTTGGACAATGTGAATCTGAGTGACCCAAAGGTTAACTGTGGGATAGAAGCATGTGCTTTGTAATGGTCAGTGATCAACAAAAGAAGTTCCAGTCCGTCAAGATGTCCAGTCTTGCCCACTGCCTCATGATGAGGGATTAACCCGAGTAGATGTCACCAGAATTCAGGACTGAATTATCCTCTTTCTTAAAGATTATCTTATAGCAGAGATAATCTTTAAGATAAATGATTAATAGCTCAGATCAATGATCTAGAGTTCAGTACAAGAATGTTTGTTGCTTGTTTCTTGAAGTTTAATGATAATGGTTTAGAGTTCCAGCTGTGAAGATTTTACACATGAGCTGATGAGGAAAATGAGATTATTTTTAAAAGGAAATTAGTAAATATTCAAATTTGGATACAAATTGCTTCATTAATGTCAAGAAGGGGACAGCTCCAAGGCTGTCATCTGTTTTAAGATCATACATCTGGCAGTGGAATTATTTCTGCCACTAGAAGTTCTGTGCCTTTTCCTGGATTGTGATTGTGAGGGGTCAGGCTTTCTGGATTGTGAATTGTCAGGCTTTCTGAATTGTGAGGGGTCAGGCTGAAAGTGATTGCCACAGGAAGATCTTATGCAGGACAGATGAGTGTCAAATTGATGCTGTTTCTCGCATAAGTCGCTTGATTATTTCAGGCATATTATATGCCTTTTTGTGTCAAAAATTTAAGATTCAGTTTTGGTTTGTGTTAATAGTATTTCAAGTACCAATATCCTAAAGTTGTTTCTGGTCAATTTTGAATTAATAGTATTTCTAGTACCAATATCATAAAGTGCTCTCTGGTTAAGTTTGAAAGTCACTAAGAACATAAAATCATCATCCACAGGATTTGGATGTCATGGGGTTTACTTCATTGTAGAACAGATCTCCCATCCCTGTCGTTTTATGTCCAATGCTAAGATTCAGTTTTTGTCTTTGTTTATAGTATTTCATGTACCAAGGTCCTGAAGAGACATGTTGTCTGTGTCAGATAAACATCGGAAAGTAATAAAATCAAATTTTTAAATTGGCATGTGGAGTCTGCATTTTATTCCATGTTCCTTTTCTCGTGTATTTGAATTTGCAAGATGTAGCTGGGATTTTGTACCAAGAAAATCATTGGACCATAAATTTCTCCATAGGATTCAAAACTGCATTGGAGTTGCTTCTTTATGTGAAACAACTTGTATGCCTGTCTTTTTGTGTGGACTGTTTAGGACTCTGTTGATGTCTCTCTCCTGAGTATCTTAAGAACCTGTTGGTAATTCAGGTCTCTGTCACATGGACCTTTAGATTAACATTTAATCTCAAATATTTTGTTTTTCAATATTGACAATATTTTTAAACAATTCATGTATTAAAACAAAATGGAGCCCAAAAGATGCTTTAACTTCAGAAAGTTGAGAGATCTAGACTTGCTATACTTTATTAGAATCTGTTGGTCGTCAATTGAATATTTTTGCTTCAGGGTCTGGATGACAGACTAAAAGACATTAACTACAAGATTATTCAGAGGACTTCAAATTGGCACAGGAATTGCTTTATTATATTTTTAAGCTTCTTAACTTCTCTATTTATGTTGATGTTCAAATTCAGTTGGTATATCCTGCCAAGCTTTTTCAAGTACCAAGATCCTAAAGGTGTGTTTTGTCTGTGTCAAATAAGAAATTAACCTTCAAATTATTCAGGATTTCAGATGGCATGCATTTCTTTTCCATAGTATTTCAAGTACCGAGATCCTGTTTTGGAGAAGGATAACAAACTGCATAGGAATTGCCTCATTACATGACCTATCCTATGGTCAACTGTCACCTGGTGTCTGGACAAGAAAGGTTTTAGTGTCACTAATCTCTATCCAAGCTCTGACTGAATGTCCAGCATGTTGAAACATTAATAGTCATTTTGGTGTCTGGTATTTTGCTCCAAGGTGGGATCTTCTTTGTAATGTAGGCAAAACACGGGTTTCATGATGGTGGATTAGCCCTCTGATTTCTTTATGTGTAAGCCTTGACTTTAACAAGTTTAGTGTCTGTCACACTATACCTGTATAGTTTCTGAAGACCATGAACGAGGGAAGGGCTACATGGGGATTAACAAGGGATGAAACAATCGTAAGGGTGCTTGTGTTTTAATCTTGCCATGAGCTAACCTAGATTTCTGCAGGAAATGGATGTTTTTTTAAATTAAAATGTTATTCAGCAATTTTATTGACAGCAATTTACTGGTAATTTGCATGTAGTTTAGCAGCAAAGGACGGCAACATGCTGTTTTTTTTCTTCTCTGAAGTCTCTTTTTATCATTATATTCACATTATGTATGACTACATATTGTAATTTACCAAATTGATATCAACATAAGTCTAATATTTTCCAACTTCAAGTGGGACTTACATCAAATAGAAGTTACACAAGTATCTGAGAATGCAATTATCAGGGGCATGCAGTGTATCAGTCACTTGCTCTCATTTACCTCCTCTTGTGTTCATAGATGAGGGTGGGGATGTGTGGATATTGTTGAAGTTTCATGGGTGCATATAACCATATTATAAGATGCAGGTATCAGTGGGATGCTGTGGATCACACACCTGCTCTCATTAACCTCACACGCCAGAGGCAGACAATGTGAGGATATGGTTGACCATCGCATCAAACTGATGCAACAGGTTCTATCACTCATGTTCATTGCCTTGATGCATACCCATGAGACCCTACCAGCAGGAATATAAGCATATAAGTAATCTGGTACACGTATACCAGGTACGTGCACATCATGCACCTATCAGTGGTGGTGTTAGCAGCAGATTGCATTTGATGACACAATACTTATTAATCACTCTGTGATTGAAGGAACAAGTGCCGTAACTAATACAAGCAAGGTTAGCATCTGCCATGTTGATGGATACCAGTGTGACACTGTTGTTGTTGACCTTGCTGTTATGCATTTGTGACTTTTATTGGTATAATCCTCAGATGGAGTAAGACAAGATTTAAGTGAAAAGGTTTATAGCATGGATGTCAGTAAGAGATTGTTGTTGACAATGCTGTTATACGTTTGTGACTTTTATTGGTATAATCCTCAGATAGAATAACACACAAAAAAGTTAATAGCTTCAATATTAATGGATGCCAGTAAGACACCATTGTTGTTGATGACCATGCTATTTTGGATTTATGGTTATTGGTATGATCCTCAGATTGAACACATGCAAGCAGCTGCATTGGTTTCAGAAACCATTGACCATGTTGTTGTTGATCATATTGTTGTGTACCATGCTGTTGTTAATCATGCTGTTTTGAAGTCGCGGCTGGTATTGGTTTAATTAGTCTTGGTCAACTTTATTTATAGATCAGCATGCCCTCGTAAAACTTGTTGTCATTTGCTGAATCTGGGCAATAAAGATTGATCAAATTAGGGTTGCTTTTGCTTTGAATTTAGTTTATGGTCTTTATAGTAGCCTGTCATTAATTGATAGTTGTCTGGCTATGGTTTGAATTCTTCAAAGGTCATTGACATTGTAGTATGTTTAGCTATCACTATTTTATACAATGGTTTCTATTCTCAAAGTTTATAGGAGCGTTTGCTAGGTTTTTGTGTCCATTAGTTTGGGTAGGTATGTCACCCTTGTCAAGTGAATTATGAGCATGTTTATGGCACCTGTTACCTATAGATAACCTATGTATTCTCTCTCCCCCAGGGGTCTATCTGTCCAACTGGGCAGTTGTAAAGGTCTGTATGATTCTCCACGGTACAGCACTTTATGGCTCTTGTGTAATACCACCTGCAGTCCATGTTGTGGTCTGTCATTCAGACCCTTCAGCAAAAATATTAAAGGAGATTTCTAAAGTCTAGAAAATGTTGGCAAGTCTAGTTGCCTCAGCTCTACCTGAGTTAAGTGTTGTTCAGAACTCCTCTTTATTTTATTTTTTTATCAAAATAAAAAATTAGACTTTAGACAAAAATCTTTTTTTAGGGACAATTTGTATAAGTAAATCCATGTTGTGGTCTCACTCTGTTATTCAGAGGTTACATGTTTGAAGCTTTCATAGACCACAGTGTTTAAGACGAAGTGATAACTCGCTAAAGGGGTAAATAGATATCTGTTCTGTTTCTTTGTGATTTGTTCAAATAAACCTCACTTTTCCAATTACTAATAATACACATTTGTATCGAGATTTCCCCAAGATTTGAAAATGGAATCATACATAATCTAAGCATTTCTTAAAATGAGGGTCTGAAATTGGATATTTCTTTTCATCTCTGTTGTGCTCATGAGATTTTTTCTAAGCGGAAGTTCCCAACGCTGTGTGTACATACCTACATGATAGTGAGAAATATAAGCAGTAGTCTGGTTAGTGTTGGGTTCTCTACACCCAAACAATTGATACTTATCTGTGAGCACTCCCCTCATACTCCCCAGTACATGTTTGAGATATGGGGGAAGTGTTGATACTTAGCAGTGGTCTCTGATAGTTCTGTTGCAAATATAAGAAATAGTGGTAGATGCTGTCATGGGACATTTGAAGATTTGAAATAATAGGTTTTTGCCAAAAGTTCTTAGTTCTTAGATATGTGAAAAGTGCAACAGCCTCATAACAAAAAAGGTTTCAAGATTTTATGGAAATCCATTTTTTTATCACAGAATGTTGACTTTTCTGTAGTCTTACACTGAGACTGTAGTTAAAAATAATTTTACATTGACAAAACCTCTTGAAAAGCAAGTCTAGATCTGTAGTGAAATTTACAATTCCCCAAGGATCTTCTCTGATATTTGATAAAATAATTGTTGTTAATAATTGTTGATTTCTTCAGAGACCTAATAAAGTCTAATGTTTCTGAATAGATCCTTATACTGTTTTCAAGCATAAATAAAGAAGATAGATATCTATTAAATCTCTTACTTCTCATTTTATTTGTCAGAGAAATTCATGTTGAAATTAAGATTTTGAAATGTCAAACTAAAGATATTTATATCATTTATTATTTATATATTTATTATATACTTATGCATATGTATTCACTCACTATTTTCATTTATTGATGATCTTTTTAAGATATTGAAACCATTCATAATTATTTTTAAAATCATGAATGATTAAAATAGAATAAATGTTGATATCATCAAGTGAAACATGGGAGGTAGCACCTTAAATTGTTAAAACGTTTAAGTGATAGATTGGATCATAAACTTTAGAATAGTTCAGTTGTTGAATAAATTGTTACAGCAAGATTTTTCAATGTGATTTATTGAGGATTGCTTAGGTTAGAATTTTCCAAAACATCTGTTTACGTTATAAACACGTATATGTCACTGGAACAGGAAGTTCTCACACTTCCAAGCTAAAGAGTTACCTCACAGGTCTCCACTCCTGGGGTGAATGTATGAAGCAAGCTGATTGGCTGATTATTCAAATATGTCAGAGGGAAGCCCAGATGGTTCTAGTTGGATGTGCTTGTGATCCCAACTGCAGTAAAGTGGTCTGTGTTTTTGGAAAACATACAAAGACAATTGGTCAAATTGAGCAGTGTTTGTATGCACTCTGTGTGATTGTTTTATGAATTATGGAAGACTCTCTATCAGTAATTGGCCATTGTTCCTTGATGCCATTTGGAATCATTTGAAAGTGAACTGAAGAATGAATCCAAAATTGTATGAGATTTAAAGAGTAGGATTGGCACAGGAGGGTACAATTCCTGACTGAATAATACTGTAAGATGAATAAACAAGGGAGTTGTTTTTTCCTTGCTTTGAGAAAGGTTAATGCCTGAACTGGTGCTGCTCTGTTTTCGATGCACGGTAGGTCTAAGGACCACTTAAATATTTTTAAAATTCCATTGTAAAGATGACAGTAATAAGTTGATAAAACAAGATAATGAAATCTGGTTTTTATTATGAAATTCACCTGCAGATTTGTTCATTAAGATATTTATGATTTTTCAAAGTGTTCTCAAAATGAAGAGATAAATAAACAGTCTGTGTTTTAGTTCACACCAAAGGAGAAATGTAGATATTTCTGGACATTGATCTTTTTGCTTATAATAATATGTTTTGAGTAGAGAAATGTTATTGAAAATCTTATCATCGTAATTCTGTTTTTCTATTAAAGTTCTGCCTGTTCCATAACTTTTAAACTTTGGAGAAATTCTTTATTTTATCTTGCAAAATGAAGCAATAGATTTTCTTAATCTAGTCTAGTTAACCTGCTATTATGTTTCACTGGTACATTCGACGTATTCAAATCTAAGTTCAAATGGAGAATGTTGCAACCACTTTTCAGAAACCACAAGGCTAATCTCATGAAGCCGATGACATATTGGCTGAGATTGATTCCAGCATATAACTTTATTTAGCACCCACAATCTAGATTCAATGTCTATTCATAAAATGGATCGGATTGTACCGCTGTGAGACATGTCAACTTTATTTGACAATACCAGGATACCATTAAGTTGTGTAATGCAGGACTTATGATGTAATGTGACAATTCTTAGTGAAAGGGCACTCATTATCATTTTGTCATCAGCAACTTAGCTGCCAAGTCTCATTGTTCGATGTCAAGGGTCATTTCCTTTCATGGAAGTAATTGCATCTCAAGGTGACAAGGATCATTGAAATAATTGACTGAATTTGCAAAGAATAACAGACAAAACCTTGACTTTATGACCAAGTTACAAATCCCATCTCAATGATTGCTTGAATACACTTGTAACAGACAATACCCAGTCAAAATCGAAATTACAAATCCCACCTTTCTGATTGGTTAGTGTTTGCAACAAACAATTACCAAAGTTACAAATCCCTTTTTCTGATGAGTTTAAAGTGTCTGTAACATCTGACAATTAACGAAATTACAAATCCTATCTTTAAGTACTAGAGAGTGCTTGTTACACACAATACCCGATGATCAGATCCTGCATCCGAGGGAGTACCCACCCGGTCCCTCTGTGACTTCATTGAAAGGGTTGTGTCTAGTTAAACAAGGTAACTGCTGGCAAACAGAGAGGTGTTGACATGATACGCCACAGCGTCAGCAGCCATTGTGCTCAGATCCGGGACTTGTTCTGGTTAGATGAGGCACGTAGAGTTGTTGCACAACTTATAGAGTTGTCAACTTGTCATGGCTGAGCTGATCATAGCTATCTCTTTACTTTGGAGTGCATGTGTCCTCGTGTACTCAGTGTCTATCGGAGGGCAGGATAGCACATTATTTAGCATGTTCAGGTTTGGGGATCGAATCTCGCCAGGGCTTGGCAAATTTATCTGCAGTAGTGAAATGTTCTTCACTCAGTCAGGTTTGGGTGCAATACTAGACTGAACTTCATCGCAGTACTACCTATGGTTTGCTTGTTCCAGCCGATGCTCGCCGGTTTCACTGCAATACATAGCCACAATAGTGTTGCTGCCTTTCTCCCTGAAATAATACTAGCAGCCATGATATGAGTGAGATACCCTTGAAAGTGGCATTTAATCCAAATCACCTCACCTCCACTCAGTGTCTACCTGCTTATGGTAGATACAAGGATGTAGACCTACTTCATGACATTGTATAATATTGTACCTGATTAATAGTTTTATGCTATCTAAGTCCTCATCCAATTTACAAATATATAATATGAGTCTGCAAGGAAAAGCATTGAACTATTTTGAAAAATAACCCCTTCTTTCACTAGTTTAGTAAAGCTGCTAACAAAAATCTTGGATCTGGTCCTGAGATTTGAAGTTTTAAATATATGGAATATAAAGTAAAGAAAATATTTGCCTTTCATTAGGTTCTTAGACAGTCAGAAACAGTTAAGTCCATTTGTTTCTCAATTACATTCATAACTCACATTGGCACACTGTTGAAAATGTGTGAAGTTATCATGTTGAATAATATTCCTTTTACTTGAAGGTAAATATTCTTGAGAAAATAACAGCATTCAAAAATTAACAATACATGAAACAAGAAATCATTTTATATTTGTAAGATCCTTTCAATTCTTTGTTGAGTTCAACTAAAACTGAAGAACTCACAACATAAGCATTTGCTGGTTATTTGGTTGGACCGAAATGATGTCCTTGGCAAAATCTGGTGTTAGAAATATGATCAATTATCTCAATTTTCTTTGATTTCAAAACCATAACTCCCCAAACTAAAACTTTCTGATTATTCCTTCCAATGTGGTCAAGGCTTTGATCATGTAAAAAAACCTTGATGAAAGTAGTCACTTTCACCCCCTTCCGAGTCCAGTGCTGAAGTTAATTGAACTATCAGCCCTCTCCTGGTTTTCTTTAAATTGTGTCATCACAATCCGGTTTGCTTTAATTAACCTATCGCCAGACGAGAGATAACCACGCCCCTTGAAATAAAGGGAGGTAACTCTTGTTATGTCCGACAAACAAAGGCACGTTGTCACTGACGCGAGCGTAACGGACAATGGTATTCCGTTTGTAATAACTGCCTAATTATAGAATGCAGAACAAAATAACCGATTGAAAAAGTTTCTGTATGGTTCATTATCCTAATTTCAATAATTTTCAAACACATTGACGAATATATAGTTTGTGTGCAACAGAAAACAAATGCGGAAGTGCCGATTATGTGGTATGACGGACATAAGAGTTCACGAAGATTTATAGGAAAAAATGACATATCTGATCATATAAATAAAAAATCTTTTATATGTTTTGATGAACCAATCCATTACGCTTTTGTAAATTCATATAAAGTATATGTACCACATTCCTCCGACCCCCGACCCCGGCGCCCCCTCAAGATAATAAACAAAAACAATAACAAAAAGTGCAGATGCTGCTTAATATTGTTTCCGGGATGCGTACTATATGTCAATTACGACAACAGAAACAACTACGTTTATTCCTTGTTATTATTCATTTTTTACGTAATAACATCAACAGTTCATGTTGATTTTTGAAAACCTATAGGCTATATATTGTAAGGCGATTGTCAAAATCCATACTGTCAAAATCACATATACACTGTATGGGATACGCGACAGCGACAGGTGTCTTTGAACGAGCAATTCGCGACGGTGCGTTGAACGAGCGTTCCGGTTTTTAAACGAACGGCACATTTTTTGATGGGTTATCCCGGTAGATTGGCGCGGATCTCTACTAGGTACGTTATATCGACTTTTTAAGGTTTCAAATGTCTTACACAGTGATTCAAGGATAACATGAATGTGGAATTTTAATGTTGTCCTTTTATTTTAACATTTAAATCTACATTTACTGAGATAAATACAACTCGTCAATAATTAATCATTTTTGTAATTAGTTCGTCATTTTATAATGTACAAATATTAAAACATCTATCTTTTGGGTATTGTTCACACTTTGCGTTTCAAAAATTACATTAAAACACAATATTTATCTCAAAATCACCCAGTTTAAGTGTAGCTCTCTAAGCAGGGGCGACAGTCATTGAACAGTAGGCGACAGTATTTGAAAGTGAGCAGAACGGTTTTTGAACAATTTTGGCGAGCAAACAAATTTATTTTGTAGTGTGTTTTCTTCATTTTTATCAGAAAAGAACGGGTATTGATTCTATATTCAAACACACATGCCCATACAAGTAATACATATTAGAGCTAGGCAAAATAAAGATCTGATTTTCGAAGATTGTGTCACATTTTTATTGTAAATATTGATTGATCAATCAACGAATCTTGATATTTGATCCACCGATGCGATGTCTGCAGTATACATTGCAGAAATGTGAAAGATAGGGATACACGTAGTCTGTCATCCAGACCCTAAAGCAAAATATTCAATTGACGACAAACATAGTCTAGAAATTGGGCTCCTTGTTGTTTTACTATTTGTAATTTTAGTAAAATGTTGTTGATAATGGAAAAACTTCTTTCTGAGACTAAATGTTAGTCTAGGATACACGACATATACTGAGATAAATTAATAAAGGAGCATTTTCAATATGATACAAAACATTTTACAATCATTAAATAACATTCATTTCAACCCATTATTCTCAAATCATAAATACCATTGACAAGATACAGCAAACTCTTTATGAAATTTTTTTTAGTCAAAAGTATTTATTCTTTGCAATGTTTTCGGAAAGTAAATGCTTCAAATGCTCCCCATATTTGTTTATCACAGTATATTATGTTTCATTTGTTGATTATTGACCTACTTATCGTACCGTATTTCCTCTAATATGGACCCAGACCCTTATATTAGAGGTATTATTCCTGCGGTGCTTACTGAAGTATCATGAATACTAAAAGGTGCTATTATGCATGAATAATACTAGCATTACCATTTAAGAGTCTCAAATTAGATGAAATACGGTATATGTAATCTCGTGATATCACAGTGTACAATCATACGAATGAATCAACCATCATACATTTAAAACGTCTTTATTTGTCCAAAGTAATTAAACATACAACGTCAAAATAAAAGTTTTTCATTAGATCTTGATGTAAGTAACAGTAAAAGTGATTCATTTTCAAAATGAAAGAACATATTCAACGTGTAGGAACTTAATGATCTGAGTCGATCTTTAAACGTAATAATTAAAAATAAAACAACTTCCATGTTTCCCAGCTAGTAAAGAAATTAAACTTTTCGAATTTTGTATCCAAGTTGAAATAAAATGGGGTTTCAATATGTCAATTGAAACACATTTTCTGTCCGTTTTTGCACTTCAGGGGTCACGTGTTGCTTAAGTCATTTATGTTTTTTACTGGATTAAGTGTCTGTGATAGGATTGTCTCCACTTGAATTGTGCAAGGCAGACGTTACAAACATAATGTTTTGGTGAATGCTTTCCTTTCATATGTTCCACGAGGTAACGCTTTGCCTTGAATTCTGTGTCGCAAGTTGCACACTTGTATGTGATAACACCTGCACATGTGTGCAAATGACGTCTATATGTAGTCACATGTGCAAATTTAGCTTTGCATTTGCTGCATTGGTGTGGACTGTAGCCCCTGTGCACGCTGTTCAGGTGCCCTTCTAAGTGTTGTTTATGTAGGAAGCGTTTTCCACAACTTTCGCATTGGTGCTTGCAATCATTACTGTGTGTTGCCATGTGATAAAACAGGCCAGATCGGGATTTGAATTTTTCCCCGCATTCTGAACACAATAATTCATGCCGATGTGTCGCCTTAATATGGGTTGTAAGTTCATATTTAGTCACGAAAGATTTGTCGCACTCACAACACTTTAATTCCGATCTTTTTTCAGGATCATGTTTGTATGCCATGTGACGGCGAAGGTTGTGCACCCTTGTGGTTTTGTAATCACAGTTTTCCTTCTGGCAGGCAAAGACACGAGATTTGGGGGTGCTTGTCATTCGCATGTCTGTGTCTGCGGAGAACTCTTCTTCAATTTTCTCAATATTTAAACTAACGTTAAGGTCGCTCAAGTCCACCGTACAAGGATTACTTGAACCTTTAATTTCCTGAACTGACAATTCTAATTCCATGGTGCTGGAATGGAAATTTAAACAGTGTTATATAGTATTCGAATGTAGATTTAGTAAAAGTAAGAAAAGTTTGACTGTAAGTTGTAAGATTTGTGAAAAAAACCATTATTTTATAGTTACCACTGTTTACGGTATATCGAACTGAATTGTTCAAATACCGTAACAACCCGTTCAAAAACCGAAACACGTTCAAAACCTGTCGCAGTTGAAAAAAGCCTTGTAAAATTGTATTAAACAAATATTTCACCAAGAGAGTTTTAGCCAACAATTGTAATATGTTCATTAATTAACTTTACTTGACCAGAAACGATAAATTTACCAAATAAAATAGATTACGACATCAGCCTTTTCTGTACTTTACTATATCATTATTAGGTAGTCTGCAAAACATTTTATTGGCCTTATACATACGCTACTTATTAAACATTATTCCTGTGAAATTTCACTGAGAAAGATAACCATATTAATAATTGTCACAATATTTACAGACCCGCGCCGCGTGTTTTCCGATGAAAACGTTCAAAAACCGGAACGCTCGTTCAACGCACCGTCGCGAATTGCTCGTTCAAAGACACCTGTCGCTGTCGCGTATCCCATACAGTGATATATATAGCTTAGACTTAACGGCAAAGTAACTTAAAAACGACGAAGGGGCCTTCCATAATAGTAATATTCATTTTAACAGGAAGACTAAAAATATTTTTTATATTTCATAATTTTCATTAGCCACTTAACGGCCCCGAAACTCAGGGGCCGTTAAGTGGCTAAATTTTCATTGCTGTGGACTAGTGTAGATACTATATAGTTTATATCCTTTTCTTTTCTCCTTATTTTATAGAAATAAAACTTTAAAGAAATAACCTTATACAATGTTCAGTTTTGAATCTTTTTGTAATCTTATTCAAACAAAAATATTTCCTTCAATGATGATATTTTTTTTATCAATTATTTACTTTTATTCATGGATTTATGACTTAAGGTCAAATGTGTAGTGAATTGAAGTCATATGTTGAATGTTTGTAAGGAGTAAATGCACTGAAAGAAGAAAACAGTATTCTGCATTGACAATAGAAGTAAGCAAATTTGAAATCATACTGCACTCATATTATATAACAGTGGATTTTGTCATGAATGCTTCGATCAGCAACATGTCAAAACTTAAAAACAAAGCTAGGTTGATCAGATATTGGGAAAGACAGCTTTGACAATGACCTATTACAGACTTTATATAAATTTTCTGCATATGAAATTGGCCATTGCCCTTATATCAATAGTAAGCTTCAAAATGTAAAGGGTCAGTTTTTCATCAATTTTCAATTTCCCAATCCTTGTAAAAATGCCAATTAATCAAAAATTTCAAATGAATTCTTGATTTCCCCCCTAGAAAATATGAGCACTTTTCAATTAAAAAGATTAGCTATGTTTATAAATTCTAAATGACATGATCAGCCACTTGAATATTGTTTAAAGGCAATATTATTGAAGATTTGTGAAACATACTAAACAGTTTTAGTAATATTTGATAAGCACAGTAATGGTTTTGTTAAATTATGCATACATAGTATCTGTGGATTTATTGTCCAAAATAGTAATAAGCATATAACTCTGATACTTTTTAATTTGATGATATCTTAAGATTTTGAAATACAATATATATTGAAATTATTTGCCTATTTGTTCCAAACAACATAAATGTATAATAATCAAACTATTGAAAATTATATATGTTGATGACAATATTTCTTTTATTCTTAATTTTAACATTGCATTTAGAGTTAATTTTCTATCAAATATAATCTTATATAAATCCTTGATAAAAAGTGCTAGCACTAGTTTTCAATGTGAGATCTTTTAAGACCTTAATTAATAATTATTATTCATTTATACCAATTTTTGAGCGATAATTTTATGTTATCCGTGCTAATGTTGTAATTACATAGTTCATATGATAATTCACGATGTCTGATAATTATATACACGAAACTATTCAAACGACAAATAACCAAATAAAGTTTTGCTTGAAATCTACCGTGTGTTTTGAAAATGCAGTATTTCATGGTTGTTTATGCCTTCAATGAAAATCAAACATGAACTTAGAGAATGCAAAATATGTCTACAAATTAGTACAAAATGCTCCAAAATGAATTAACAGCAACAGTCATAAATACTTACGATACCCTCTGTTCATATTTTATTCATAAGTATGTTGTAAAGAAATGGAAAATTAATTCTTGGTCCGTCACCGCTTCGAGTTTTCCCGTTTCAACGTCTATTTGCACTATGTGATACAACCTCTTCCGAAGATGACACATGTTATCATCTTTATCTGGGTTTTACGACGGTACTCAAGAAACGAACTGCACAAGTCTTGTGTCCAAAAAGCATTTTCTGACATCGGATGCAGAGGAAATCAAACAAGGAAGTAAAACACGATTCTTTGTTTGACGGACAAAATGGCGTCGGCAACGAGGCCAATGGCGCAGTGAATATATGACGCTCTATGATTGGTCGGAAAATATATTTGATTGACAGGTGGCGATAGGTTAATTGTGTCATCACCATCCGCTCAGTTGTTTTTGATTGTGTCATCCCCTATCCTGTTGACTCCCTGGTGTGGGGCCATGCTCCCTGATGACTCGAGGGGATCAGACCCTAAATCAAGACCCTTTAGGAGCCTGGCTAGCAGAGGGAAAATATTGACTTATTTCACTGCAGGGGTCTTTGTTTGCATTATGCAACTTCCTTTTGCATTGCGGATTGGGTGGTATTTGGTTATCATTGATGAGGGATGTAGGGGGCACTTAAAGGTTTTGAATGAGGATGCAAGGGGCATTAGATGGTCATTGATGCCTGCTTTGACTGGAGAGTTACACCATCTTTGCTTACAAAGCTTCTCCCCAGATTGTCCAGCCTCGATTATCCAAAATCTACATGGGGCATATCTTCATACTTTGAGGAAGAGCCATTGCTTTTATAGCCAGGGTTTATTGGAATTACAGCATGATTGTTCAAGGGCAATACCCTTACTAATATGTCTCCTAAAAGATGAAAGAATTGACCAGTTTCTTTATGATAGCCACAGAGTTTTGGGTTTCGAATTCTTCAGAAGAGAGATAATTTATCTGGTGTTGAACTTGCCCATTATATCTTATCACTTGACAGTTGTTCTTGTATAAACCAGTGTTGACAATAAGATTCCAATTATGGATCAGTGACACTGATAGGCATGTACAGAGAACTGTGTTTTGAACCAATGTGTTAAATACATTCTCGAGATAAGTCTGACATGATTCAGATGAGCATGATAATTAAGATTGTTTTTTTTTTAGCAGGTTTCAATAGCTCTTTTGTCACTCAGGACAGACTATAACCATTTATAAAGCTTCACAAGGCTTCGGAAGATATCATCCTGGTTTGTTTACAGCATGAATCACATGTGTGGTCCATTTAGCAAAAGATTTGGTTTATTGAAAAACTGATGTGTCAGATCAAATGTCTCTGTTTCTTTGATAAGTGGTGTTATGTCCTGTTCAATTAGCTGTGTCAGAGATAGCAGTGATAGTGTTGACAGCCTGTGATGGGACCCGTCAGAGGAGGAAAGTAGATATACACAGAGAAACAGAATAGATTTGTACAAGGGTGCTACGACTGTCACAGTTTTGAAGGCTTCACAGCTGGGTCTTAACTAACTCTGGTGCAGATGGATATTCGTGCTGTCACCTCTCAGAAAAGATTGGTAATTGTTGTCTTTTGACAAATAGCTTGAGGTTGTTGTGGTTTTGTACTATCACTATGAATTATGGGAAATTCCACTTTTTTTTGAGGATATTTTAATATAAAGATATTTTACTGAAACAATTAACCAAATTTTATTATAGGGTATGAAAATAAGACCTTTTTACAGTCTTGGTACTCATTCAGCAAGTAAACAGTTATCTCAAATCATAAAACATCTATTTTAATGATTTGACTTTTGATTAAGAGGAATGGTTTGTTTATGCTTTGTGTTCAGATTCAAGACTTGCTTGGTTATATAAAGATGTTGAACTTTTAGTTCACAGTGCATATATATAACAAGTGTAGAAAAATGTCAAGTTTCATCACAATTTCCGGTATAAAATATTTTTTGTTTTGAAAATAAAGAGATTCTGATGATAGATTCATGTCAAATCTTCATTGATACCCACCAACACACAAACCAGTTAATCTTCAGCCCTGAGCAAACACTACAGCAAGATCAAAATACCATTAGATATTTCTCCCGAATTAGTTATTCCCGTTTATGAGCTGGTAGGCGAAAGGTAAACACTCCATGCCAGTTGAGCTGATGTTTACATGAGGCCTGAGTGATCTGGACCGGAGGCCATCTTTTATTGGTGTTGAATTACCCTGTGATTGATAGATCACAGCCTGGCAGTTGCCAACAGGTAGAGTTACCCCCCTTGGCTGAGTTATCTCCCTTACCTACTTTCATGACCCTCTGTCACTTGGCAAGTGTTGTGTGCTAAAACTGAGAATGATAATTTTTATATCCATCAAATTAGGTATGAGTGCCCTATGGCTATTTAGCAAAGATGAAAGGGTCAAAAGGTCAAGAGAATATATGGATTGTAAGTACGTATTTTATTAAGAAATCTATTCAACTTTATTGTTTTGTTTTAAAAGAACTGTGTTTCCTGTCATGGCAACAATTTATCATTTTGAACCTGAACACAGGTGGAAAATGTGTGTCTTTGAAACCATACAGATTTTCCTCCTAAGATTTCCTGTCTCCAGTGAATAATGAATAACATCCACTGCACCGACCTATTGTCTTATATGATTTCAAATTGCCATTGTCAATTTATGTATTTCTTTTTTTTTTTATACATTGATTTTTTATCTGCAACATCTGCATGTATACAGCAAATAATTTACCTTTTTGGAAATCATATCATCTCAACTTCTCAACTTTGTTAATATATAATAGAACATGATTGTATTATGAGGTTTGGACACTTTTAGGAATCATATTTTGTTGAAAATGTATTGATGAATAATGAGTAACATGATGATTAGTATTGCATGCGTTTTATTAAATAAAGGGAACAATACAGCTCTTCTAGTGCCATAATATATAAGCTAGGTCCAATAAATCATTATAAGCAAATTGACCAAATTTAGCCAGGATAAAGCATAGCTTTGTCTTTTACTCTTTCAAAATTGCTCTAATTTACCCTTAAATCCCAATATCTCTACCAGGTTGTATTACAAGAAGTTTAAACATTAGCTTGTGGCCTTTATTGCAAAATATTCTATTTATCTTTTTTATAATTTTACAAGTTCCATTGTGCTTTAAAATATATGTTTGTTTTAATGTTTCCAAATTCTTAAAAAAGGTTAATTCCTCAAGTCTATTTCCTTTAAATGAAACTCTATACTCTGCTATGAGTTTTTAAAAAGAACCTTTAAGCTCAATTACAGAAACGTGTCATGCGAGTACTTCAAAACATTAAAGAAATACTAGAATCGAGAAGACAGCATTACACTGGTCTTGATGTTGTGTATGTGGGAAGTATGACATCAGTTCAATTTGAAATTATCAAATTTATGTAATTCATTAAAAAGGACATTTTGAATAACAAATACCGTTAAGAACATATTCCAGATGACTATTCACAGGTTGTTGAGCTTTGACCTTTTGACATCGTTAGGACATAAACAGTCTAGCTGTCATCTTAAACACTATGCTTGTCTTTCGGAGATCGTAAAATTTGCACTATGAATAATATGTCCTAATGTTTTGACAGTAAATGTAATAATCTGTTTGTTCAAGAGGAACTGAAAATAATTAGTTGAATGCTGATTTTTTGACAATCACTTACCCCTTTTTCCTGTAAGAACACTCAATTTGAATGATGATCTGTTATTTTTGGAATTTTGGGTTTCATAAAAGTTCAGTGGGCATCAGGTTGATTTAGTCATTGTTTCAAATGTTTTGATTGATAACAGTTGTATTCAACTTAAAGTCAAGTTTAACCCTCAAACAATTACTTGCCGTCTGCCCAGCAAGTAACATAACTACCGTATTCGCCGTTATAAGCGCCCAGGGCGCTTAAAAAATTGATTTGGGTGGGCGCTTATTAAAATGATGTGAGTGACGAACGAAAAATATAGACTACTCACGTGGAACTGTGTTTAGGTTGTCTTTGATGATTGATACAGGCGTTCATAACATACTTACACATTATCGAGTTCAAATCACATTGCCTATGGCGGCGAGAGACCCCAACCAAGAACATCATTGTGCGAGTTGCATTGAAAATTTACATCGATACTTTTGACTATATTGTTGAAGTCTTCTTAAATATCAAGTGACACTTTTCCAGACGTATATTATTGAAAAGAATGATAAAAGAAATTGCAAATGCTAACTTACATTGTTTGTTGTTTGTCTTAGTCAGATTACATAATATTA
The DNA here is from genome assembly GCA_916613615.1 of Steromphala cineraria. Taxonomy (NCBI): domain Eukaryota; kingdom Metazoa; phylum Mollusca; class Gastropoda; order Trochida; family Trochidae; genus Steromphala; species Steromphala cineraria. The sequence goes on along the minus strand of OU744722.1, from coordinate 61,854,566 downwards.
TTCTCATGAAAAACGAACGTGAATAATCAGTCGACAGCTTTTGCTGCATGTGTTTACGGGAGAGAGATCTTTGTTACAAGCCTTTTAATTGGTCCAGAAATGTAGGTCAACCAATCAGCAAGTCGATTTGAAAACGATGTATGAAACTGAAACGTGGTTGTAATAAATTCATGACAACAAATTGTCGATACATTATTAAATGTCTACATATTCAAATATTTGTTAAACATTTTCGATATATTACATTTTCCAAAACAACATGTAGTTAATTGAAATATTTACTTATATAAAATTCGAAGAAAAACATGCAAAAATTATGATCATGAGCACGAAAGAATATTAATAATATTATTTGTCGTCAAGAAATTACGATAGAGATTCCAAGTGCAGTAAAACAACGTGCTTTCGCGAAAGTATATTTGACAAAAATATCTTTGAACTTTGATTAAATACGATAAATAAGTTTGGAAATGGACATATTAAACATATAGAATGGATAACAAGCCTTATAAAGCGATAGTTCTTGATAACATTTAGGAAATCAAATAATTCAATTCCCGATCGATGATGCAAGTGAAACCACATCCATCTTGATTTCTGCTGAATTTAACAGTACGTTTATAATGCCTGAATATTTAAAAACAATATATTAATTTATTTTTATTATTTTACAATGCATATAGTCATTAAAAACAACAACTGGACAATGTATTTTTATTTTTTAAGAAATGACATCGATGTAAACTTGTGCATTTTTTATTCCGGTGTAAACATCGCTAACTCGATCGTCTGACATCGATTGTGTCACACTTCCCAGAATTGCGTGGTGACAGATTATAAATATATAGACACTCGACAGGAGCAGGGCGGAAATTCCTTGTCAAGGGCTCTTAGCGACTAGTTTCTTGTCTGAAGGGGTTGTTGGATTGAAGTTAGGTAAGTTGAATTTATTATTTAGTACCGCTGGTACATGGGCGGTTATTAGAGTTAATTGCAAAAACCTTTGGGGGGCGCTTATTGGAGCAGGGCGCTTATTACGGCGAATACGGTAATAGACGTCTGCTTCACAAGTCCAGGTTTACTTCTCCGGAATGTTGTTTAGGTATAGTAAGACTTTATTTTATTTATAAAAGTCAAATTTTGCTTCAAATATGTAACTCTAACAGAGTCTAAGTTTGCTACCCAAGTGCAGTAAGGAACCTGCAAGCCATTGATTGGTTCCCTGGAGATTGACCTCCTTGTTGGTAGGGTCAGCGGTTGGTCACTTGCTGGTGAGAGCTATACTGCCTGGTGGATAAGGCATGCTGAATCGGTCAATATGGCAGATATCACATGTCCAGTTGGTCAATATGGAAGGCAGGTCAGAGAAGGTAACCAGGCCAGGCCGGAAAGTTGAGAAACAAAGCTGGCCTTGACCATGTTGATATCTCAGTATTGGTGTGTAGCAACTCGGTCATCTACTTATTGAGTTTGCTCAGTGTTTGTGTACTTGCTCACAATGTAGACTCGTGGACATGTAATTGATTCAGATACATTAGGTTTAAATTGTTTTTTTGTTTTTTTAATCTTTAAATGTTATAGTGTTATCCAGTCTGGATAGTTTTGAAGAAAATAGGTTCCCCAAAATGTTTTTGAGCAACTCGGTAATCTATTACATAAGTTTGGTTCGTGTTTGTGTATTTGCTCACAATGTAGACTCGTGGACTTGTAATTGATTCAGATGATTAGGTTTAAGTTTGTTTTTTTTTTTTCATGGATTTTAAATGTTAAAGTGTTGTCCACTCTGGCTAGTTCTTTAGAAAATAATAATAAAATATATACTGAATTAGATTACTTGGTTATAAGTAGAACTTTCTCAAACCTGTGTGCGGCAACTACGTAACAAGTTTCGGAAGTGTTTGTGTACTTTTCTCTCTTTTAGATTTTTGAATAGTGTAAGATGAATAAGGTCGAATCATTTTCAAGTTTTTCTTGATTTTGTTTAACACTTGTCTCAAAGAAGTTATTACTTTCAATTAATTTTGTGTCATGTTACCGTATGTCCTGTTACTGTATAAAGAAATAAAATTTAATTTCTCAAAAGAGGACATGAAGAGAGGCCTCAGGGTTGTATTGTGTAAAGTGTGTTAATCAAAGTTTCTTTTTTTTCTTAAAATGAAAAAGATTCTTGCCTCAGGAATCCAAAAGTTATTGACAATGTATCTGTAGAAAAAGTTTTACAATGAATTCAATTTGTGGTAAACCGAGACAAACGTTTTTGATTATTAGAATGTAAAGGACTTACTTTCTAACTTTTTTTTAATGATTTATAGAGAAAACAGAATAACTTATTACTTCAAAAGATAAACAAATGCTTGTATAACAAGAATAACAATGCATAAAAATAATTTTCAAAAAAAAGAAAAACCATGCAAAATAAAATAAAAATTCCATAGGATTTTCCTAATTCGCACCCCTTTAAAGTTTTTAAAATAAGCACCCTAATTTCTTTTGTAAATTCAGTACACTTGGACTCCTCATTCTCATCTTTCATTTCTGTTATATCTTATCAAGAAGCATGTTGAAACATGTGAGATTGCTTTGAATGCTGATAAGATGTTTTTCCAATTAATTGAGAATCATGCATGTATCAAACATGGAATGCATCTATTGTTAGCAAAGCCTGAGGTTAGACCTGATACTGATTCATCAGGTTAGGTAGGCCGTCCTTTGATGGAGTCATCTTTCAGAGAGACTGATGTCTCGACATGCCTCTCTTCTTGTCTTTTGTATATACATGCTCATCAAGGTCCTACCACAATACCCTTTAGGCCCATAAGGAACATCTTTGGTTTTCAAATCCTTAAAGTGACACAGAGTATCTTTCTTAAAATTTTATTTGGTTTTGATAAGCTACAAAATATCTAATATGCTGATTGAAGTTCATATCTCATCACTGCTGAACTTGAAATATATCCATTTATGCATAATATCTCTAAAATGCTTGATTTTATGGAAAAATCAAGAAAACATCTCAAATACGTTTAATATTCGAAATTATGCATCCAATTAATCTACCTATTAGTTACAATACCTAATAAACACTATCAAATCGAATATATTTTCCTATCAGCTTACGACAAGGTTTCAAAATTACTTTTGGCGAACTTGCGCGCGCCACTCGAGCCACATTGTCCGGTTTTCGATCAAAATCCCGACTTTGAATGACCGTACTTTCGCTCTAATGTACTGATTGACCTTTAACTTATTATTTTCAGTCAACATACTCTGTGTCTCTTTAACTTTGGTGGCACGGTGGTAAATGGTTTAACTTGGTTTAATAGAAGGCTGTCAAATTAGTGTCAAGGACCTTGTAATCTTTCAGAGAGACTGATGTCTCGACATGCCTCTCTTCTTGTCTCTTGTATATACATGCTCATCAAGGTCCTACCACAATACCCTTTAGGCCCATAAGGGATATATGGTTTTCATGTCCTTTACTTTGGTGGCACGGTGGTAAATGGTTTAACCTGGTTTAATGGAAGGCTGTCAATGACCTTGTCATCTTTCAGAGAGACTGTTGTCTCGACATGCTTCTTGTCTCTTGTATATACATGCTCATCAAGGTCCTACCAGAATACCCTTCAGGCCCATAAGGGATATATGGTTTTCATGTCCTTTACTTTGGTGGCACGGTGGTAAATGGTTTAACTTGGTTTAATGGAAGGCTGTTAATGACCTTGTCATCTTTCAGAGAGACTGCCCTGACATGCTTCTTGTCTCTTGTATATACATGCTCATCAAGGTCCTCCCACAATATCCTTTAGGCCCATGAGGAATATCTTTGGTTTTCATGCCCTTTACTTTGGTGGCACGGTGGTAAATGGTTTAACTTGGTTTAATGGAAGGCTGTCAAGGACCTTGTAATCTTTCAGAGAGACTGATGTCTCAACATGCTTCTTGTCTCTTGTATATACATGCTCATCAAGGTCCTCCCACAATACCCTTTAGGCCGTAGAGGAATATCTATGGTTTTCATGCCCTTTACTTTGGTGGCACGGTGGTAAATGGTTTAACTTGGTTTTATGGAAGGCTGTCAATGACCTTGTCATCTTTCAGAGAGACTGTTGTCTCGACATGCTTCTCTTCTTGTATATACATGCTCATCAAGGTCCTCCCACAATACCCTTTAGGCCCTAGAGGAATATCTTTGGTCTTCATGTCCATAACTTGGATGGCAAAGTTGTAAATGGTTTTAATCAGTGTAAGTTTGATTTTCACTCCTGTCCCCTCCCCGGACTAGATGTCAGATGCTCTGCTGATTTTGTCAAAGGGAAATCACTCTAGGTGAAGCCAGAAGGAATGCTTTAATCTTTCCCTTTCCTTTGTTGAATAATGAGTAATGCTATGGGTTGAATCTTAAACAGGACCTGCAATGTTAGTTATAGTTGTGAATAGCTCTTTGTGGAAAACGGTTTTGGTGCACCTCGTCTGACCCCGGGTGTCCATCAAACATATTGCCAGTTTAGTCAGTGTTTCACTGCAGTGCATGGCCTGTACTGTTCAAGGTGGTGAAATTCAAGCATTTCCTAAGTTTTATCTTAAACAGATTTCAATATTCAACACATGATGTTGTAGAATTCAGTATGTCTCAGTTTTAGAAATTCAATACTGGTTCAGGGAAAGGCAGGGACCATGGGCCATTTTGCACATTTATATAAGGGCAATGATCCCTTTGAAATTGCAGAAAGTACAGAAAAGTCTAGAAATGGCCCAATGTCAAAGACACTTTCCCAATCCATGTTGGTCATAGAAATTATCCCTGAGAACAGCTTTTAGAAACTTGAAGTGTTTACTATAGCTCATTCTTTGAATGATTTTCAAAAAGAAAAATTTAAATTGGAGAAAATTTGAAATTGAAATTTAAAAATGTCTGTTGGACAAGGAATTTTGAAAAGATAGCATTTGAACTTTCATTATTAAAAAACAAAAATGACATTAACTAAAATTTATATGAATTTATTTGTGGAAAGTTGTCGTTGGGTTGAAGGTCTTCTACCGTCATTGTGTGATGTCGCAGAAGTGGAGCCAATGCATTACTTATTTTTTGTAGGAGTGCAATTGCACCTAAAAAGTCCTTAAAACAGTGAAGTATTTCTCCTGGCCTAGTGAGTATATAAACAAGCCTGAGGCTGATGGCACAGACAGCTCATCACTGAGGATTAACTGATATCACTTGCCGCGTCCCATCGTTGCTTCTCTTTGATGTAGAGTCGGTCAGTCAACCGAAACACAAACATCTCTCCGTGCATGTCTCGCTTGAGGTGTCGCAAGTAAACGATTTCATTAGCAACAATCAGTTTTGTCATTGAAGAGTTATTTTGGAAAGTCCTATCAATTTTGTTTTAAATTAAGAGAAGGAATGTGATGGTAGCTTTATACACCATTTTCCCACTGTCAACAATACATGAACCATGCGATGATAGTTAATTTCATCCCTTAACAAACTCTTTTAAATTAATATAGGAAACTTTGATCAATCATGACAAATGGATATTGCCAAAATGTACCATGACACTTGTCATAAGTTAGGTTTAGGTTGCCTTAAAAATGCAGATTCTTGTCACATGGCAAAACCAGGTTTTTAATTTATCAAAAAGAAATCTGACAGTAATGAAACAAAATTAACCTTAACCTTCAACCTGCTTCAGTCAGATATGTTTGCTGAAGTGAGGAAGGCAGAAGTATTTCATGATAGGTTCAATTCATCATGAATAAGTTGATATTTTTTAAAGAACTATTGTCCAATAGAGAAGTCGAATGGGTTTATGAAGAAACTCTATCCTCTTCAATCATACACAATTCAAGATAAGGTGTGGAAATGATATTGATAATTGCTATACTAGTTGTCATACTATTACGGTTCGACTGTAAACATTGACACACGTGATTGATGATAGAGAGGTGTATTGTGACACCTGTGCTGTTATTGGTCTTCTGTTATCATAGATGTATTCATTTCTAGATCATATCTGCCTCTTCATGCATTTATCAACTTGATTGGATGTTGTCTACAGCGCAATTTCTTGTTAATAAATGAATCTACTGCCAGGCTCTTAAAAAAATGTTTTGATGTATCCTGATTTTATCTTTAAAAATGTGTTCATAAATTCAGTTTTAACATGTTAAATTTCTTAAAAGCTAGGATGGGCAATTGGTTTACAGTTTGAATAAGGCTATGTTTCTTTTTAAATGCAATGGTACTAATTATTGTACCAGTGAAAAAATATGTTGATAATTTATATTGCCCATATAAATGACTGTCATTGAGGAAACATACGTTACTTCACATCATAGAACGACCAACAAGGATATAGTGTAACTAATAAATTATCATTTCATTCATGTTTTCTTGCCGCTAAAGGTTGAAATATTGCTCAAGTGGCTTAAAACTGCCAACTCACTCACTCACAGGATTGTTAAATGTGGTAATTAGTTTGCATTTCTAGGCAATGCTTTCAAGTTTCACTGCAATGTAGTGTTTTAAGCCTTCTCCTTTCAGTGATGTTTATTATGTTTTTATTTATTATTATTATGATCCATAAAAAATTCAAAAAACTTAAAATTAATTAATTACTTAAGAATAAAAACTAACTGCAATGTTCATTAATTTATGTTTTTTGTATGATATCGAATTAAAACAAAGATGTAAACACAATCATTAATCTCAATCCACAGGAAGTTTATCTACTCAACATGAACGACTTTGGTTCCTTGCTTAACTCAAGCAGCCAGTATCACAATTCAAAGTTAATCTACTTAATCCAGTTGCAAGTCAATGACCTGTACTTAACCTGCAGTGAATTGATTCAACACTTTAAGGGTTTTAGGACATTGTTTCACTAAATGGTTAATCTTCTGCATTATTTGAGCTAAAGATCTCTTCTGGACCTAATTGATTGAATCAAGGGAAAGAAAAGACTTCCGATCTTTTTTATTTGACGAGAATTTCTTCTCCGCCTGTTTACAAATACAAAGCTTTGTGAAGCAGACGCCTGATTAGTAATGTTAATTGTCGGGCAGACGGCAAGTAATTGTTTGAGGGTTAAACTTGACTTTGGGAAAACATTTAACGTGAAGAATGTATGAAAGTTTGCCGCTTTGCGATCAGCTGGAGCTTAAGATTGTTTGAGCAACAGGTCGTAA